>JAWNNP010003331.1:600000-1008964 GCA_035044805.1 Leucophenga maculata
ACTTTGGCTGAGGTACAGTGTGTGTGTTTGTGTGGATAATATGGCGCAGAAATGAAGGCTGGCTCACTGCAGTCGCTGCTTCATTATAACGAAAATCCAAGCCTGCGGCTGTCGCATGTTACACTTGAGCATTGTGTGTATGTTCTTGCGCCGGTTTGGGTGTCATATTTTCCGCAGCTTAAATTTCACAAAAAAACAAGAAGAAAACTTGCTGTAGTCATTGTAATCACAGCCAACAAAAATCAGAACAACAAAAGAAAATTTCATTGCAGAGTTTTTGGCGCGTTGACCAACACTACAAATAAAAAATAAAAAAAACAATATCTAAAATGAACCAGTCTCAGCCGCAACACAGACTGCTAGCGTATTAGTTAAGCGCCAGCAATGCGATTATGCGGCAAATGAAATGCCACACCAACTCAGTGACACAAAGTATAACAGCAGACAGAGAGACAGACAGACGGACATAGACCAGTTCTAAGCGCTACAGTAGCGCACATAAATATCGCATCAGGCAAAAAGTTTTCGCGCCTCTATGAATTTTTTTTTTTTTTATTTTTTTAGTTCGTATTTTGTGCGGGAAAACGTGCCAACTTTGCTTTTATTATTTTGAAGCTTGCCTTTGGCATTTGGTATGTCAAAAAAAAAGTAGTTAAAAAATGAAAGCAAATTCGCTTCCGTTTGCAACGAGACTAAAAAAATAAAGAAGTTTCATCTTTAGTGTTTACAAAATACGCTGCACGCAGTCTTAGTTGAACTAAAAAATATTAATGTAACAAAAAAATGTCTTAGTGTACACACGCTTAGCATATTTTGATTTCTTATAACAAAGACCTATCTGCCACTTTTTATTTTGCTTGCAGCATACAGTTAAGCAAACTTAATATACCTTCTATTTAGTCAATGTGTGTAGTGTAACAAGAAACGCAGCACAACAAAACGACACTCAACTCAACGCAGTCAGCGCTATTTTCCTCCTTCTCCTTTTTTTTCTTTAAGCCTATAAATGAGCTTAAAATTTTCTATGCGAATGAGTGCGAATGCTTTTGAAATTTATTATGCATCTTTGGATGTGTGTGAGTGCCTGTGTAGGCTGCGTAGCTGCGCTGTGTATATGTTTGTGTGTGTGCATTGAGTGTATATCCGCTTCCTTTATTTTTATCACAGCAGCCGCCTCAGACAGCGGCAATGAGATGTTGGCTCATTGAAATTTAGCAAGCAAATTGAATTTCATTTGAATATTTTTACATATTTCTTATATTGGTTTTTTTTTTTTTTTTTTTATTTAAGAATTTCTCCCACTTAGTTTTGATGGCTGGCTGTACTTGTTTTATTTTTATTTTTCTGACGCCATTTTGTAAGAGCAACAAAAATAGATTTGCATAAAAGAAAAAGAAGCCAAAATAAATAATTGATTCCAGCTAAAAATAGTCAAATATTTAATAGCTTGTAAGCTGTCAACATTTTTTTTGTGGCATACTTTGAGGCTAAATGTAACTCCAAATTATTTTGTATGAAACTTTTGCTTCGACAACTAAAAGTTAATTCAAAATCGGTTACATTTACATATAGAAACCATAACATTTGAATATATTTAATGCCGAAAAGCTAATTTCAACATGGAGTAACTTCTGCCACCGTTACTAGTTGCATTTAGACTACTTTTTGTGGAAAGTACGCAAGGAAAAAAAAGTCATGCACCACAATTGCTTAGTACAATAGTTTATTTAATATTAAACAAACGCAATGGAGACAGACAGTAAGTTGTATAAGATGATATTTGCGAGCAAAAATGTCAATTGTCAGTTGAGCAGTTCTGCAACGAGGGTGAATAGTGTTATGCTTGGAATTTTTATAAAAGCAGCAGTCGTTCGGGTTTTACTACAAGATACACCTTCTATTGGCCCGATCTAAACATATGTGGCATATTTTCTAAAGAATCATGCAAGATACACAAAATTTGGCGTTTCTAACTAAATTAAAAATAAGAATAAAACAATTTTCATACAAAAACTTAGAAAAATGGGACAAATTTGTATGTGCGCTACACCTTCTAGTAATCCGAAGTGAACCTAAAAAGATTAGTCGATAAGGATTAACTTGAGCTAAGCCAAATTTGGTGTTTCTACCAAGACTATGCAGCTGCTTTCTGTGAGCAACACAGTATCGTCTGCATATGTCGCGCTTAATCCATGTGCCTCATCTACTCCACTGACTACTGTGTGGGTAGGCATATCCGCAGTAAAGATGAAGTATAAAGTGAGGCCTAGAAGGCTTCCTTGTGGAACTCCAGCTTCAATTGTTTTGACAGAAGACTTGCATCCATCGACCGTCATGCAGAATATGCGCCCTACCAGCAAACTCCTTACGTGCTGGAACAGCTCTGGAGTTAGTTGGCTTTGTACAGAAGCCCTCAATGCCACACTCTATTGAAGGCTAGCTGAATGTCCAGTAAAGCAGCTACCGTATACACTTTATTTTCCAGCGCCTCTAGCGCGAAATGCTATGTAGTTGTTCTGGAGTGCCATGCTGCATCCGGAATCCAAATTGGTATTTTGGTATCGCCAAAGTAGCAGCCTCAATTTTTAGTCTGTTTATCTTTCCATCATTTTGCCCAGTGAAGAGAGAAGGCTGATTGATTGATCTGGCTTCAGGATCATGATAATACTTGCAGACTTTCAGACTTTAGGAAACTAAACAGCATGTAAGATGCTGTTTTATATGAGCAATAGGAACCGCAGAGCTTGATCTGGTAGAATCCATATGGTTCTGTTGTTGAGCAGGTCATCGCCCGGGGTTTCTTAGGCTTCAACTTGAACACAAGCTGCTTCACTTCTTCAAGAGTTAGAGGATCTGCAGGCCATGCCATTTGAAACGGCGTTTCGAGTGACTCCGCAACCATTGACTCTCTTTTGCAAAAGCGTGTGGCCTGAAGTTTTGCTCTAAGTTGCTTGCAAACATTTCTGTTTTGTTCAGGGATGTGCGGCACCAGCTTTCTGAAGGGTCACTTATAGCCGATTTACAATTTGAGGAGGCTTCGGTGCCCAAGTTCTATAACAATTCGTCAATTTGATGCAATTTTCTGCGGGCCAGGACCTTATGAAGGCGCTTTGCTTTATAGAGTCTGTCTCGCTTCCTTCTGCCTGTTACAAACATTTCTTTGAACTTAGTATACACTTTTTCACTAAGTTAATAAAATGTGAAAATTTTAATAACTCCAACTACTTAGGCGACCCTCTATTATACTATAAAGCACTATTGGCATTGTTGTAGTTCGCAAAATGGCATTAAAAGCATGCGTCCTAAAACCAAAGTTAAGTCAAAAGCTCAACGGGCAAAAAAGGCAAAAAAAAAAAAGAAAAAAAGACACGACGAAAACAACAGTAGACAAAAGGACATGTACGCACACACACACACACACACACCTACATACATAATATGACAGCCAAAAGAGCAATATTGGCGAAATACCTAGACAGAAAGAGAAAGATAAATATAGAGCGAGCACGCTGATAAACAGACTGAGCAATGGCGGCGATAAGCAGCTTATCGTCATTGTTAGTTGTAGTTGTCATTCGTGTACGATTTGCTGTTGTTGGTGTTGTTTTTCGGGTAGCCATTGTCATTTTAGTTGCTGCTACTGCTGCTGGTATATAGTATACGCAAAATGTAATGGCATTTTAACAGCTGAAGCATGAAATGAAAGCAATGGCGGCGGCATCAACAACAGGAGTCGACAATGACAAAGCGTATGACTCAGTATGATTTCTATATACACAGATGCTGCTGCTGCTGCTGCAGTTTAACTAAAAGTGCTGCAAAGTAGTTAAAATGTAGTTAAACTCTGCACTGGAAATGCTTTTATACAAACTCGTTTTAATTTTAATATGATTGTTTTTTTTTTTGTTGTTTTTGCAGGCTTTCTTCTGGAAGGTGTTACGCCAACCGCACCACCGGATGTACCACCGCGCAATCCAACAATGAGTCGCATGAATAATGGACGTTTAATTGCTGGCACTGTTGCAGGTAGCAATAATCCAAATGATTTGGGCGTTGATTTTGAGCCATCGTGTTTGGTGCGAACACCATCGGGCAACGTGTACATTCCTAGTGGTAATCTAAGTAAGTAGAAATATGAAATATATAATAAATATTTATATATATATATTAGCCTAGAGCAAGTAAACCCACTTAGCTTGTTTTTTTTTTTTTTTTTTATATATTTTTGCACAAAACGCCACTAACTCAAATGCCATTTAACAGCAACGCGCATAAAAATGCAAAGCTCTTTGCAAATTTTGCGCCTAAAAGGCTGCAATGGATATGTTATATTTTCTAGCTTACAAACTATTTGTGCTGCATTGTTTTTTCTTTTATAGTAGCTGCCGCAAGTGAGCTTTTAGGGATAAACATTGAAAGCAGTTGCTCTAAAAATAGTCACAGCATAAAAATAAACTAAATAGAAAACGCACAAACCTAAAACAAAAACAAAATTGTATAGAAAAAGCCAAAAGCCTAGAGCGCTATATAACAAAAAAAAAAAAAACTAAACAAAAAAAACAAGGAAAAAATCATAGCATAGAGAAAGGCTTACAAACCACATACACACACACGCCGTACTGAACGTACGTACGAACAAGAGTGAGCAGCTGTAAAGTGCCTATAACTATGCAACACTTAACCAAATTTTTTTTATAAAAGCAAAAAAAAAATAGTATAAAATAGCAAAAAACTTAACTCGCGTGCGCACAAAAGTTTGCTACAGCAAACAGGCAAACAAATAGAAATATTTGCGCAAATGGTGAAAAAATATTAAAGGCAAGTGGGAGAGCGCCTAGCTGCAAAATTTTTTTAACTCGTACAGCTGCGTAACCCAAGGGATTTAAAAATGTTGTGCGCAAATATGTATGCACCTAGTTTTTTTAGTTCCACCCGCTGTGCAAAATCCTAGCGTTGCTTCTAGAAAAAAATTTGCTAATAATTATGTGCATTATTTTTTATTAAGGCTTAAAAAATTGAGAGTATTTAAAAATAAAATAACAATAAATATGTCAGCTGTTTATGTCACACATGGCTGAGCTGTTAAAAAAAAAAATATGAATAAATTTATTGCTTTTTTTTTTAAATAAAAAAATTGGAATATAATTATTTTTTATACAAGTTTCGCTATAAACTATATTAGCGTCCCACGTTGGGCGCCAAATATTTTAATAATATTAAGCTTTAATTTATTTTTGCGTTACTTTTATGTAGCCCGCATATTTTCGCAACTAATTTTATCAAAATTTTAAAGCTTACTTTTAGGCGCATAACATTTACACAGTACGAAAAAGTACAAGAGTAAAATGTCAACAAATACGCAGGCTGGCAGGCAGTCAGCGAGCGTATAAACTAGCGCAAATAAACATATACGCACATGTTGTGCTGCATAGCATACTTTTAGGCGCATAGCAGCAGTAACAAGCAGCAAAAGCAGAAGTCCTGGTTTCGTTGCCAGTTTGTTTGTTTATTTGTTTGCTTACTTGGCATGGCATAGCATGTATATGTGTATTTGCTTTGTTTACATGGCATTGTTTGCGAATTTTTCGTATGCCATGTATGTACTTGACTATTTTTCTACTTCTTCTTGCTATTTTTTTTTTCTCCACTATGTGTATATTTGTGCTATTTTACTATTGTCTTGATTTTTCTAAAGCTTTCGCATACTGCGAACACAAAAATTTTACTTTTACCAACTAACCAAAAAAAATGAGGAAAAAAGAAAAACAAGCAAGTTTTGTCTGCACAGCTGCTGCTGCGTTTATACGCTGCTTCTACACTTCTATACCACACACACACTTTTGTTTTAAGTTTTGTTATTTTTGCAGTTTGCTCCAGTTTCAAGCTTACTTTTAGAAAGTATTTGCTTGCGTGTGGTTTAAATAATTAAATATTAATTAAATTTTATTTGAGTTGCCCGAAATTTGACATAATTTCAAATGCTAAAAGAAAATTGCTTGCATTTAGCAAATTAAAATCAAATAAAATTATAAAGCAAATGCTTTCAAATTGTTGACTTTTATAGAGGATATATATATTAAAATTTGCAACTTTTAAAATATATAAAAGCATTGCATACGTAGATTTATATTGATTATATAGTGCAAATTGAGTTTGAGCCGTGTATTTGCCAACTTTTTTAAAAAGTACTTTAAAAAAAAATAAATATATATACATGTATAAAATATAGCATTTCAAAAGCTTGGCACAAAATGCAAGCGCATATGTTGCGACCAGCTCTTAAGCCTATTTGTATGCTATATAAATATGCCATAGCCTGCTTGCATATATATATATATATATATATATATATATATGTGTGTGTGTATATTTTCATTTAATTTCTGGGCCGATTTTTATGCAAAAATATTATTTGTTGACTTTTGCACTCAACACCAAGTGGAAAAAAACGAAACCAAAAAAATAAAAACGATCGAAACGTATTTTATATAAAAGAGGAGCACAACGAAAATATTATTTCAGGCTGCAAAGAAGTATGCTGCAATAATGTATGCTGTACAAAAAAAAAAAAGTATGCTACGAAAAAGTGAATTCATAAAAAAGGATTTCCATTTGTCGTATCGTATATGAAGGAATGTCGCTCTGAACAGATTGGCTGACTGCTGTACAAGTAGAAAAAATTATATATTGAGAGGAAATATTATTGCTGAATATGTAACGCAGCATTGATACGCTACACATGAAATATTTGCAGCTTAAATGTGTGATTAGCACCTTCCAAATGTTAGAATATGAAAAGCCCGAAAGTGTATGAGAAAATATCCACCGCTTTGTGTTTTCTGAGAAGCGCGTATAATGTCTAAACATGACATACACTCCTTACTGTTGTGCAAACTCTATAACAAACCATAAATACGCTACTTTTCCACACATGTGTAGCGTATAAGACAATTAAAAAAAAATTGCCCGCATATTGTATAGCCTTACCACGCTGATTTTGCAAAAGTATAGCATACTTTCAGGCATACCGTTTGCAAAGTAACTTTAAAGCATAAATTTTATAAAATTTTCTTGCATAAATTAAAAATTATGCAGTAAAAACTTTAAATATACAGCAAAGTGTAACCATGACAGGCGCTGCATAAGTTTAAATTTTTAATATGCGCTAGTGCAGCGCAAGGCAAGCTATTTTCTAGTAGAAGACTAGACTCCCTTGACTACTGACTGACTACTGACTACCTTTGCCAAACATATTACACAGACATTGCACTTGAACTGAACTTAACTAACTGACCCACCCAGTTGATATTTTGCTGTTGAAATTATAGTCGTCCGGTATTATATTCAAATGTATGAGTACTCTTCTATAAATTTTCTTCTTTTTTTTTTCTCCGTACACTTTGGTTTACCAACTGTGCAAATACGCTGCACTGTCTACGCTTTTATTATTTCTACGCTGCACACGGTGGTATGGTATATATATATATTGCTTCAATTTTTTAACGTTTCGAGTTTAGGTAGTACTACAAACTTTTGCCGGCTGTCATTGACTCACAGCAGGCAGACAGTCTCGGCAAGCCTTTGGTCAGTCAGTGCAGTTCAGCTACGCCCTTTTGTCTGGCAGAAAATTTTTTCGCAAAGGCTATTGGCTTGTTAAACGTATATACATACTAATGTTGGTTTGGCCTTTTGCAAAAGCCGTCGTCGTCTATATTTAGACTCATTGAAAGAATTTTTACCCTTCTATCTATTTTTCTATCTATGTGTGTTCGACAAGCAGCTTCTAATATATAGTTTGCCATTTCAACAGGCTATAGATTTAAGTTATACATATATAAATAGTAGTAAAAGTAGTTGCTTTTTCTGCTACTGCTACTAAATTCAGTCATAATGGCTGAACACTTTTTTTTCGACTGCAGTTTATTCAGTATCTAATGGTGCTGTATCTGCCCTTTATATTGCTGCTGTATGCTATTATAAATTTTACGTTTTTACGGCAAAACTGAAATTTATTATGGCGCATAGTAGTAATTTATATTTTATGCCTGTTAAGTATGCTGACTCTGTATCTGTCTGACTGCGTATTATCAATTTTATATATACATATGCAATAGCTAGAAAGGATATACAGTCTACAGTCTGTTGCTGCTGCTGCTGTTATTTTCAAATTCAATGCTAATTTTATTTAGTGTGCCTTAAGTTATGCAATTTATGCATAGCTACAAAATTTTGTATATTCCTTAAAGCGTTTTCATGCAACACATTTGCATTGTGTGTGTGTGTATAAAATTGCTGCTGTATACAGCAAAACTATGCCTTAACTTTAAGACTTTAGCAAAAACTTTAGAAAAACATTTAACCTTTTTGCTGAAAATTTCAAAAATGCCTACATGTAAGTTTAAGCAATTTTTGCGCACCTTTGCTCTTTTTTTTCTTGAGATTTTATGCCTACTTGCTGCTGCTAATAAACTTGTTGTTGCTTCATGAACAATAATAGTCTAAGTTAGTTCAAATATTTTTCAAAGCATAATTTTAGGTGCGCTTAAACTATTTTGTCGAAATATTTCTTGCTTAAGAAAATATTCGGCTTGTTCGCTGAAAGTATTAAGTAACGGTTTATTACAGATTCATAAGACTCGACATTTTTTTTTTGTAAAAATTATCAAGTATAGAAATAAATTATATAATGATTCGAATAGACTAAATGAATGAACTAGAAGAACTAAACTACTAATCTAAATGATAGAACTAGAAGAACTAAATTAAGATTTCATAAGATTTATCAGATAAGATCATATAAATGTCAGAACAGGAAGCACTAAATGACCGAACTGGAAGCACTGAATGACTAACGAGAAGAACTGAATGACTGAACTGGAAGAACTGAATGACTGAACTTGAAGAACTAAATGAATGAAAAACATCTGAAGGCACTAAATGAATAACTCATAAGAGCTACATGTATGACTTAGAAGAAGTTAACTAGTAAACTGAAAGCATTAAATGATTGAACAAGAATAACTAAATGACCGAACGGGAAGTACTGAATGACTGAATAAATTAGGAACTAAATGAATAATTTATGAGCTCCATGTATAATCTAGAAAAAGTAAACTAGTAACCCGGAAGCATTAAATGATTGAACAAGACGAACTAAATGACCAAATGACTGAACTAGTAGAACTAAATGAATAATCTAAAAGACCGAATTAATAATTTATAAGAGCTACATGTGTGATATAGAAGTAAATTACTAATCCCGAAACATTAAATGATTGAACAAGAAGAACTGAATGACTGAACTAGAAGAACTAAATAGCTAAACTAGATCAACTAAACGACTGAGATACAACAAGTAAATTGCTAAGCCTTATGCATTTATTTATTTAATAAGAAGTCTAGAAGCACTTAATAAATGAACTGGAACAACTAAATGATTGAACTAGAAGAACTAAATAGCTGTACTAGCTCAGCTTAACGACTGAGATACAACATATAAATTGCTAAGCTTTATGCATTTATTTAATGATTGGTCTGGAAGCACTAAATAATTGATTAATTGAATATAGCTCAAATTGGAAGCACAAATTGACTGAACTAGAAGAATTATTTTACTGAACAATAAGAACTAATCAAAGTATGTAAAGTAAACTTTTTCCAGTACATAATACGCATAAGCCAATGCAGAAATCATGACAAGTAGACACTTAAACAATTGAAATCAAATTCAATATCTTTTTTTTAACCGGCTTCGTGATGCGAAGAAGGGTTATATGCTTAACCGTCTTATGTGTCGCTCTAGAAATCAAACTCGTGAACCGATTTTGATGATTTTTACGTCAATCGATTTGTTTTAAACTAAAGGTATGACAGTAACTACTTAAGGTTGGTTATCAATGGGTAGTAGTTTGAATATCTTAAGGTTTCTCTTGTTATTTATTATTTCGAATGACAATTTTTGAGCTACATCGATTAAAAGTTGGTTAGCTACCATTCATATGTCATAGTATTATAATTTTCATTCAGTTTTCGCTTAAATGCTATTGGATTAGTTGCAGTCGGTCTTTTGTTTTACAATTTGCTACAGTTTTTTTGTTCTGGCATGCAGTTAGGCAAATAAAGGTAGCTAAAGTTTGTTAAAATATTTAAATTATTTATTAACAAACTATTTTTAATTTTTAAAAGTAAAAACAAATTGAAACTTTGTTATATACACTCAAGTAAATATTATTTAACTCAACGTTTTTTATTACTCGTTACTTTTATTTCATTATACTCGCTAATTTCTTATTATTTATGCGCTTTGAAAGTTTGTTTAATACTAAAATTTTTTTTTATTATTAAATATCCATGCTGAAATGCTTTAATATAACTCAAGCGCTTAAAACCTCTACACAGTCTATACGAAATCCTTACAATTTTGCCAACTTCCTGCATTATGTTCATTTTAATTGTATAGTCTACGCATAGCATTCTTGTGATTTATGCTTCTATATATTGTATAATACTGATTAGATTTCCAACGTTAGCAATTTAATGCTGCAACACAATAGGCATGAAAGTCTACACAAATTGCTGTGCAGTGCATGTGTCTGTGAGCGTTCATTAACGCCACAGCCATTGCTGTTGCTGCTGCTGCTGCCAACAACTGATTTATAATTAAAATTGCAGCACATGCAAGTGTCGCCTAGATATATATGAGTATATATGGTGGCATGTAGCAGCAAACACACTTACAAATATGTTAATTAAAATAATGTTGTGCACAGTACACTGCACAGCAAAAATAAAAAATAAAAAAATGAAAATAAAGGAAGAATTTATGAAAGACTTCGAAAATGAAAAGCCCAACACAACAGACGGAAGACACAAATACTTGCACACTTTGTCGCTGCTGATTATGCTTATGCTACAGATTTATATAATATACATACATATATATGCGAAGAGTACACACAGCTAACACGTTGAAAATCGCTCTATAGCGTTATGTCATTACGTTACGTTGAAAAATCTCGAGGTTTTCTTTTCAACAGCAACAGCAGCAGCAGCAAACAAACAAGACACACACACACACAATCACACCGTAGCATCATTTGCTTTCTTTGCTTATACGACAGCTGCTGCTGCTGCTGTGCTACCATCTTTTATATCAAGAGTTTTCTTCATTTTTTGTGTACAATATTTAAAAAACAGAAGAAAAAAGAAAAAAACTGTAAAGAAAATGTTGAAAAGAAAAATGTAAACAACATAAGTATGATGACTTCCGCCGTGGGAAATGTAAAGCAGCATTTTCATATTTTTTTTTGCTTGCCTCTCATGCTTCTTGTTGCTTCATCACGTGGCTGGCGTGACTTACTACACTCCTTCGTATAAACAATATTTTGCTACAGCTTTGCATAAAATAAATTAAAGATGATGAAAATGCATTTTCCAACCGCCACGTACTGCGTGTGTGTATATGTATGCATAATTATGAACTTGAAAATTGCATAAGTGTAGGAAAACCCACTTGAGATTAATGTGACAACTCTGGTCATAGAACGTTTGCCATCTTAATGACAAGAAAATTGTACTAGTAGATTGTATAATTATTTAAATAAGATACATACATACAGATATGTATGCTTTAGAACTGCGCTGTCTTAATGCCCCAACCATACTTCCGGCAGCGTCTTGAGACATGTTGAGACCTGTTTGGCGTGTTGCAGAGTTGCCATTGTATGCCTGGGGAAAAGCATACACACACTTCAATGCTGTAGAATTTTTTAATTAAAAAAGAATTTAAGAATTTAATTTCATGAACTTTTTTTTTGTTGCATAATTTTAGGCTGCTATTTTCTATTTGTGCAGTCAAATTCTATCACTAAGTAATATCTTTGTCTGTGCCCATTGCCGCCTGCAATGCGCACTCAATGCAGTTGCATTTCGCTTAGCTCGGTGACGACACGCCATGAGTTTCTACTACTGCGTCATGAAAATTCATTTCAATTAGTGAAATGGTTTTGGGATTTAAATGACAAGCATGCACAGCGCTTCTGTATTTACCTTTAACGCTGTCATTGCAGTTTCTTGTGTCAAGTCTGGCATAACTAGAGCTTGAAAAATGCGCGCATGCTATATTTGTTTTTCTTTTTTTGGTTTTAGTTCTTTCGCATGGCATCATGCGCCTAGCAAATGGTTACGCTTTAAATTTATAAATTTAATTTTTCGGATGTTACGTCAAATAGGTTGGCAATAGGCTACTTGGATGTCAGTTGAGTCTTTCTAAGTAATATGTGCTATGTTTCCTTATTTCATCTAATATCATTGGTATTTCTAGATCTTTTTGTGAAAGTTCTTATTGGTGACGAACCAAGGAACTCCGGTGTTATTTCTCCGAGTGAGATTTTATACAGTTGGGGCTGTATGCCATACTTGTTAGGCCCTGTACCGAAGGTACAAGAGCCTATTGGTTTTGTGCAAATGTATGTAACAGATAGAAATATTGGTCGGAGACCCCCCAAAGTTACCCCCATTATGGTCAGGAGTGATAGAGGAGTCGATATAGCCATGTCCGTCTGTCCGTCCGTCCGTCTGTCCGTCTGTTTGAACGAAAGGATCTCGGAAACGGTAATAGATAGAGACTTCGTGTTTTTGCATTCGACTAGGACTGCTCCGGAATTTCACAAGTTTATTTTAAAATTTTGCCCATCCCCCCCTTCCCCATAAAATCACCCCCAAGGAAAAATATTTCTTCGGCACAAAAAAAATTGAATATACCAGTATAAAGATGTCGTCCCTCTAAGCAAAAATCTAAAAAGTTCATCAAAATCCGATAATAAATGACGATTTTATAAGCAATTGAATTTGAACGACCCCCCTTTTCTTTTCATTCATATTCGCGCAGTGAGAAGTGGTCATGTGTTTGGTCATATGCTCGGGAAACATTTAATGTGTTTGTTAGGCGACCTGAACTGGTACAGGGCCTCTTACAGTTTTTTTATTGAGCTGCTTCCTCTTTGCTAAAATATGGTGTTTTCAAGTCAGCCTTCTGTGCATCCAGATGTCTAAATACTTGATTGTACTTAGTATAGGTATTAGTAGGACTTAGCATGGGTATTAGTGGCTCCTGAAGAAACGATCAGATAGATAAATATTGTAATGCAGGTAAAAAATGCTTTATTTTATATAGAAGACATTTATGCCATACGCGATTGAAAGCCTGTTTTACATCGAGAAATGTTGCAGAATAATATTGCTTCAATTATTTCCTTCACAACTCTGTGAACTTGTTCCGGAGTTCCATGTCTACGACGAAACCCAAATGAATTTGTGAAAGCACTCTTCGAAAAAATATTCATTCTAATATTTTCGAGAGTGAAGTCTTCAAACTTTACAAAGCAGAGCTCGCAAAAGATGGTCAACCAAATCTTTTTCGTTTTTTTCGCTCAAGGGTTCCAGATTGAGCGTTACACACGAAGCGGTTTCACATTGACCTTTCAAATCAAACAGACTCGTTCGTCGGTCTGAGAGTTAGTAACTGAGCAAAACGAGCAAAGTGTCATTTTTTGTTGTTGCGTTTGCCATATATTGTTGCATTAGAATTTAAAGCTTAGATATTTTATCACTTGTAAAGCATGGTAGAGGAAGGGAGCGACGGATAGTCATAATCTTATGCAGTTTGGCGAATTTTTATTAAGCAAAGTGTCTTGCTTGAGCGAAAAGTCTAGCTAATTGACTTTTTTCTGATACATGCCAAAAATGGACCAATTCTTGCAAGCTCTGCTGCAAAGCGAAAAAGGTGTGTATTGTTGCTGAACATGAACAGCAAATGATTCTTCTTTTTCAGCATTGCTGTGATACCAACATTTATTTGAGCTTTTAATAGGAACTATACGCCGAGCAGTACATATTAAATATTCTGTAACTCTCCATAGGCTGTGTTCAGGTCCATAAGGTTCAATATTTTGAAGGGAATCTTCAATTGCATCATTTTTAAGGTCAATGAGCCTAGATTTAAGTTTCTTCGTGACTCTGTTTAGAGTATTTTTATGTTCGAAATATTGTGTTTGCTGACACATTCGCTGCAGCCTACTTTTTTCGATTACCAGATGCTTTATTTCTCTAGAATACAACGAATAGTTTCGGTATGTTCGAAAGTTATTTGTTCTGCTCAAAGTTGTAGTCATGTCAGCAGCGTCGTGAATATTAAATTATGTCATCAACATCCTTTCAACTATTCAGTTCAATGTTTAAACTAATTTGACTGACCTTCTGTCTGTTTGTCTTAGATTGCGTCTATTGCGAACTAAATTAACAGGAAGGTGAATATGTATAACAAGAGCTGAGTGGTCTGAGCATACATTTTGTAGATCGCAGATTATTACTTGCTAAGACTAATATATCAGTATAACGATTTGAGTTAGTAGGCCAGTCTGTAGGCTTTCCTGTCATAAGAACTGCATAATGTTTTGAAGAAACACTTTTAAGCAATTCTTTAGAATTATCTGGTCCTACGCTTCACCATTGATTTAATCCAAAACATTAAATTCGCCACCAATGAGATAATTATGGCCAAGTGTACAAAATATGAACTAAAACATATTTTGGGAGACTTGATGCCGTGTTGATAAATACGCAGCAGCAGTTCTAAGTTTACCAGTGATCAGTCGAGCACACTACTCGACAGTAGCCCTGCAAGTAGGTTCGGTTTTTGATGTTATTTTTAATGATTATGGCAGACACTCCGGCACGTGCTAGTCCGGTAGGATAAGTTGGCGACACCATTTCGTTTCCATGTTCTTCGGAATGAAGCACAATTTCTATGTTTTGTGACTTGATGACATGTTCTAGTTCAAACTTATGTTGCCAAGCGTCGTTAGCCTTCCTTAGAATTGTTTTAAGGCTTGAATGCATGATACTAAGAACAGATGTAACAAGTTTTAGTAATGTGGAAACTTGATCTGCCAACCTGGCGAGCCGATTATGATCTTTATTTTCACTATTTTAATTATTCACATTTTGATATATTTTATTTGTATTGCCAACTGCTAAATTATGTACTCTTGTGACTGCTGCATAGCTTCCACTGTGCGACAAAGTCTCAATTTGCACACTTTTCTTGTTTCCTTCACGACATGTTGCCTGCAAAATTCTTTTTTAATATTTTTTTTGTAAATTTCACATCAGATTGGTAGTCTGGTTTAGTGCAATAAGTTGTTGTACGACTGTATTCTTGGCATTTGGTCAATTCTTTGAATTTTTTTGGAGATTCAATTAGCACAAATTGCATTGTTGTCATAAATTAAATTATTGCTTATATACGTTTAAATCAGTTTTCAGAAATTTGCTATTACATTCAAAATAAACAAATAAATAGTAGCCAAGCAAAGTTACATTATGTGGCAAATGCTTGCTATGCCAATTAATAAATTTTAGTGCACGTACATTCCATTAAAAATCAAAGACAATACATACCAAATGACAACTATCTACTTATATACAGATTTCCATATAAAAGCTCTAACGACAAAGTTATGTCACAAATTCAATTTAAGCGCCTCAATGTATGCCAAAAATTTTACACAACTAGTTTATATAATTAGAATAGCAGCAGCAGCAGCAGATCCAACGCAACGTCTTTAATCTAATACTAGTAATTGCTATCATTATGTCATTTGTTATTATGCAAGCAAACTAGCAGCAGTACACAGAACTAAATACAAACTAAGCTGCTGCTGCTGCTGCTGCATACAATTAGGCGCGCATGTGTGCTTCGACTTAAAGGTAAATCTCATTTATCAATCACATAGCAAAGACGTCGTCGACGTCGGTTTCTACTGTACTTGATATTTGATAATTGGCAATAATTAACACAAGTTGATGACATTTCGGTGCTATGCTATATAAATTAAGGGGGTTATAAACTTTAATGCCGACAAAAGCTTTTAAGCTATATAGCAAACGTACGCGTATACCGAACCGAATGATATTAACATAATAACTAGCAATGCCTTTGGCAATGATTTTGCCAAAACATTTCCTGCCGCATCATTGTGTATAATAAATATATAGTATACTATATTGTACCGACTTTTACTCGTATGCGCACACAGTTAATGTTAATAGTCTTGACTTTTGACTTTGCGCCTTAAATGTATTTGCTCATTTCCGTATTGCATGTAGCAAGGACTTTAAGCGTTTGTACATTATTAAATGTTATGCGCATGTTATGGCTATGCTTAACGACGCGCTTGCAATGTGAGTGACCGACCCGACCGACCGAACCGACCGAGTTGCCCAAATATTGTAGCAAAATAACCAAAACGCCCAAAAAAAATACATTTTCTATGCATGAAAATACATTTTGGCTTGTGCTGAACTTGAAGTCTCGAGGACATTGAATATGCCGTTGTGCGGCAGACAGAAACATATTGTCGCACTCTATAAATTATGTGCATAAACTACAACAAAAACAATAGCGAGCGGTATACATTTAAGAGAGTAACACTTATAATTGGTAGAAGTAAAGAATTTGGCTGCTTATAAACTTCATCTTGTTGAATTTCTTAAATTTCAAGTATATACATATACATATAATATATATTATATAATGCTACACGTGTACTAAATTTGTGAGTTTAAATAATACAACTTAAGACTTCTCGAATTTCGATTGTATAAAATAGTTCTATACACATTCGACAAAAATTTGTACGTGAGACATTAGTCTCACGCACAAATTTTTCCCAAACTTACAGTCTTACGCTCGCATATACCTATCAACACACAAACACACACACACACATGCATAATAAGCAAGTGAAACCAACCAAGCATAACTATTACAATAGCAAAAAGTTTAACGAGTCATGTGTGCGAATAGACAAAGTGCTACGCGCCACAATTTGAGGGGCAGGAGTAACGAGCAGGAACAAACCAGGAGGCTTTCCGCTTGAAAAGCAAGTGGTTGGTATACACTTCACTTGATGCAGCTGAAACTTCAAGAAATCTCTTACCCAAAATCCTTTGCACTGTGTGTGTAGAAATTTACTATTATTGCGCTTCACTTGATATGTGCACATGAGTGAAAGGATGTTAAAGGATGTGCTATATACATATGCACGTTATATGAGTAGAAGCATGTGTCTGTCTCTCTGTCTATGTTTGTGTGCGTACTATGTAAAGTTTAACCGCAGTATTTGGTTACAAAATTTTCACTTAAAGACAAGCGCAACATAGCGAGACAACAGCAGCAGCGAACGCAGAGACTATGCAAAAAGCTTGTGCATACTTTTAGGCTAGAGTCTTGCCTAAGCCACCACAAACGACAAATGGCTTTAAAGTAGCTGACACTTGTCAAATAACTTGGCACAAACTAAAGCTTAAAGTCTAACTTGCTTAAATGTAGTTTTATGTTGTAGCTTTTTAGGCGCTTAGCACTGCTGCAATTGCAAATTTTTACTCATTTGCTTTTGAAATGTTTTTAAACTCTGCACAAACATTTAGATAAAAATTTTTGTTTTGCCAAATTTTTTGTGCAAAGTTTATGCTAAAAAAAAAAATCAAAAAACAATTTTTAACATTTTGTTTTTATTTTCATTTTTACTGATAAAAGAAGCGCACTTTGGAAAAGTGTCATCAGGGGAGCAACTTAACTAAAATTGCGTTTGGAAACAAAAAAATAATTTGAAAGCCAAAAAAGTTTTAACAATATTCTTTTTTTTTTTTTTGTTATGCCTGCTGTCGCTGCTATTATAGTATTATTTACACAGGACAAGCATTTTATTTACATATTCTATTGCGTTATTTGCGCTTTAAATGTACGCAAATAAATATTTGAGTAGCTAGCTGAACTTATTTGTTCAGCATTTATAATAAAAAATTTTAAAAGTAGACAGTAGGTTGGTTTTAACAGTTTTAAGCATAGAAGAGGATTGGAAAAGTTGGCTTTCAAAGTTAAATTCATTTGCAGCAGTTCATCATTAGTAGAGGCGTTAATTAGTAGAGCTATAAATAGTAGTGTAGTAAGTAGTAGTATGTCTATGCTAATGAATAACGCACAAATGTTTATCTACACAAGTCTACATTGTCAATAGAGTGGCGCCCGAGCAGGTACATTGACTAATACATATTATTTTCAATTTTTTTTAACAAACATATACCACCAAAGAAAAACTATAGATTTAAACGTCTTATTCTACTTTCTATACTGACAAAAAAAACTAACAAAGGCACAGTTCGCAGTGCATACTTTTAGGCCTGCTTTGCAGAGGCAAGTGTGTACACATATAAGTGGAACAACCATGTCAACCGAATGACGTTCTTCGAGTATTTCAAGACAATTGTTGATGTGAAACTGCAATTACCATCCGTAAGTCTCAAGGAGGATGATTCCATGAAATCTTTAATGAATTAATTATTTCAATTGAGATATCTAAAAACCACAGCTGTAAGGCGAAAGAAAACCATTACTTGACGCTGTGTTACAGTCAGTCACTCGAGTTTAGTGCAATTGCAAGCGTTTAACTCTCTATTTAGGTTTTTTATTAGTATGAACTAGCATTTTATTTTATTTTATTTGAAGTTTAAATAAATTGTATCAATCAATATTCATATACAATCTTCACCATTTAGCTACAAAAAAAAAAGTTTCAACAAATCCAAACACTGTTTGACTTTATAACTTTAAGTAGCCACAAACAAAAAAATAAAAAAAAAATCGAAAAAAAACACATCACAGCTTTTGTGCCTAGTTTATTGCTACAGTTTTTCCAATTTTTTTTTTTCCTTCAATATTTTCTGTCTATCTTTCCAGTCAACTAGGCACATTGATACACAACGGCATACTTGGCACAATTGACACAACATAAATAACCGTGAGGCTGTTATAATTTATAATCTTTACTGCCATATACACCAACTAGTTTCATTTATATATATGTAGTAGTAAACCCCCTATACAGTGTCTAGGCATGCAAGGCAGTCGGGCAATTCCGTTGAGATTTTATACCATGGATTGCAGTATTTTTTTTTTTTTCGTTATCCACTCGACTCAAACTGACTTTCTTTTTTCTTTTTTTTTTTACTATATATATATATTTTGTATATTTATGTCTGTGCGCTGTTGTTGTGTTTATAGTTTATGGCATTATTTTTGCAGTTTGACAAAATGAGGTCAAAAGTTTATTGGCTAGGCGCGCAAGTTGGCATATTCAATATGTCGGAGGTGGCTGTTTGTTTGGCATATTTCTATATGCATAGCGATATATGAAATGCCAATAGCTGTATTAGACTTTTAATATGTTAAAAAAAATTGTTTTTGCTTTACTTTCTATTTTTTATATTACATAGTTTTATTATAAGCCAATGGCACATAAACTATTGACAGGCATTTTTTTTTCTAATTTTTATTAGAAAAAAAAAAAAAATATTTATATGCATTTTTATTTTATTTTATTTGCTTTATATAAAATATAAAGCATTTGCATTGCATAAACTATATGGCTGGCATTTTATTGCGCTTTGCAAACATAAATCATGGCATGCTTTTAGGCTGCTTTGTCATAGTTTAGTTTGAAATATGTTTGAAAAATTGTTGTATTTTATGTCAACTAAAATATTTTAGTGCTTTAACAAAAAAAAAAAACCAAATTAAATAAAATACATATATAACATTTAATTTGCCACAAAAAATGTAAACAGAAATTTGGCTAATTATGTAATAAAAAAAAATGCAAAATAAATTATTTGTTAGCTAAAACGCCTAGCAATGTTGCAAACAACAATAATAATAATAATAATAGCCAGTAATAATGTCTGGAAATGTTTATTATTTTGTTGTACAATTTTTGGACAGTCTCATTTTCTAGTATAACTAATTTCACTAAAACTAAATTACACAAATAAAATACAGCAAAATGCTGACAGCATATGTTTGTGCATAAATTTTAAGCCATTTATGCCACACAAAAACAAAACAAACAAAAAAAAAAATACATACACTGCAGCGCATTAATAATATTAATATTTATGTTTATATTTTATATGCGACGCTGCCTGGTTGTGTAATTTAATTATATGCAGTGTGAGAAAATTGCTACAAACTATTTTAATTATTTATAATAAATCGCTTAATATGTTTGTTGCACAAACAGACGTGTATATATACAATATATAGAATGCCCTCGAGTATATGCTGCGCCAAAATACCACAACAATGACTGACTGCCTGCCTGCCTGCTTGTGTATGCTTATAAGAAAGATATTAATGTACCATAACGAATTAGGCATTTTTATGCTGCGCAAGAGGCACCCTTAACTCTTATATGCTTACCACAACTCTTTATCTACACGTAATGATTTCGCTATACTGATTGTATTGTGTCTGTCTGTCTGTCTGCCTGCCTGCCTGAGTGTCTTGACAGATTTTTCATGTCAAGCAGCTAAGTTAACTGCATGTGACAGTTTTTGTGCTGTATGCTTGCTTGATTCATCACACAGTTTAGCGCCAGCAGCTATGCAGAGACAAAAAGACGTCGTCGTTGTTGATTATAAGCCAGTTAGAAAAAATTACTTTGCTGTTTAAGTTCAGCTGGCTGTCGTGTGGTTTTTTTTGCAATGTCTTTGAAAATTAATTAAATGCCATATAAATGGTATTTGTGGCTTTTGGCATGCTAATCTGTGTGTGGGCGTGGGAGTGAGTGAGTGATAAACTAAAGAAATCAGCAGACATTAGCCTTGATGTGTCTGAAGAAAATTGTGGAACTGTTGTGTGCAATTGTTCTGCAAAGCTTTTATTTATTAAAAATTTAGTAAAATAGTTAAAAAAAGAACTAAAAAAAATTAATTGCTTAAATAAAATTATAATAAGTTGGTGCAGAAAATTGAACAAACAACAAACTTGTGGAACATAATGAAAAAATTATATAGAATGGAACACTTTTTGTTTACACCTGTCTATTTATAGCACCTTACATTTGTTAATGCAACTCGCTGCTAAGCAATATTTTGTTGCATACTTTTAGTTCCAATTTATTTATGAGCTTAAAATTCAAAGTAATACTTTATAATATAAAAAACTCAAAGATGCAAAAGACCAATTATTTATGCTTGAAGATAAATGAAAATCATTTTACTTAAGCGCGATAAACTTTTCTTTAAGCTTGCGATAAAATTTAAATATATTTATATATGCCAAGAAATGTTTTATGCGCTTGAGGCACTTTGTTGCCCTGCTACACGCTTCAAGTTTTGACTGTCACTACTTTGATTTATTTTCAAGTAGAAACCATTAATTTGTCTTCTTAAAAGCAAAAAAAAAAAAAATGGAAGTCACTCACACATATACGTAAAGAAGATTTAGCAAAAGACAGCAGAGACACAGACAAATCAAGACGCTGCCGCTGCCACACTTGCAGCAACCACCAAAACAAAAATGTCGTTTAGCAGTTTCCACTGTGAAATATAAAAGAAAAAAAGAAGAAAACTGAAAATCAAAAGAAGAGAAACGAATTTAAATAAACCAAACGCAATAATCCGACACATGCGCTGCTTAACGCGAATTCCCAACCCTCTTGTCTGTATGGTGGTTAATATAAAAAAAAGAAATATATAAAATCACTTCATTTTATTGCAAAAAATAAAAAAGCTAAGCTGGCTTTAGAGCAGCTCAAAAAAGATAGAAAGGCAATCATTAAATGAAATTCGAAAAGCTTAAAGCAAATTGTCGCCTTGTGTAGGCATTTCATCAATAAAAACTAAATTCCAACAAAATTAAAGCTAAATAATTAAATTTTCAAGTAGTACAAATCAATAAATCATTGCCTACTTTCCAGCGCATACGCGCAATTTAAAGAAATCGAGCAAAACTAGCTAAACTGTATGCCTAACCTAAACGTCATTGATTTATTACAGTTTCAAGTCGATTTAAGGCGCATGAAATAGTAGTGCCTAAACAAGCTATCGAAACCAAAACCAAACCATCATCATTCAATGGCATAAACACATACACATACACGTCTGCAATCGTAGATACTTATTCAAGTTGTGCATACATTATTGAAGTAGCATGCCAAAAAAAAAAATAAAGTAAAAAAAAAACCAAGCTCTCTCAAAAATCAAGCAAACTACTTTGTACCAGCGATTTCTTGCAAGCAAGTATACTGTCTATCTGTCTGTCTGTTTGTCTGAATGACTGAATACCATCAACGAACACGCTACACGTTCGCAAAATGCAGCACGTTCTGAGCAGTGCTTTTGCAGCAAAACCGTATCAAGTAGAGTAGAGTTGAGTTGTGTTGTGCTCATGAAGAAAAAAAAAAAACGAAACAAAAAACAAGCAGCAAGCTAGAGCAAGATGTCTGTTGACTGCCTGCCTGATTCGTATGAATGCGCGTGTTCTCAACCAGAAACACGTACGAGAAATCATGAAATGTTGCCATCAAAAAATGCTAACGTGCAAGCAATCAATGTACATGAATGTAGTCCTGTTTCCTATGCCTGCAAATGCATTGCCTACTTTTAGGCGTCAGGCATAACGGAAGTGGCAGACGACATATGTGTGTGTGTATATATCTTGGCAAGCAGAAAAAGTCAAAAATATTGCCTGCCTGCCTAGCTACTCGTTACAATACGGGCTTACAAGCACAAACACATACATAGCACTTAGTATAAGCCTTGCTTGCGCTGCTGCTGCTGCTGCTGTTAAAGTAAGCATGCAAATGTCATAGACAAGTTCTTCTTCTACACGTTTACTATTTTGTTGTGTGTTTGTGTTTGTGTGTGTTTGTATATATAAATAAATATGTGTGATAAGCAGTTAAAATTATCAACAAGCTTTAAACTGAAATGCAAAATAATAAAACAAAAATATAGAAAAAATGTAGTCTACATTTTGGCGCATATTTTGTTTTTATATTTGAATTTCTTTTTTCTATGGTATGCCACATAAATATTTTGTGCTAACACGTGAGTACATATATATAATGTACATACATAAATTCTAAAATAACATGTGTAGTGTACAATATAGTTCTTTAGGTTCACTCTAATTTTGTACATAAAAGTGCTTGTGCTATAAAGTCTTGAAAAAATGTATATAATACCTAATAAGTAAGAGCTTGAAGATTTTTACGTTTTATAACTCCAATTTATTGGCTTTCAATATTGTAGTTTGATCTATAGAAAAATTTTCATTGGCGCCCGAACAGGGACTACAATGTTTCTTATTTTTTTAAAGCTTTAGGCGCTAGTTTGAAGATAATGTACAAATGCTAAGCTCTATACTTAATTTTGAAAATTTTAACAACGCCCGAGCATCCAAATATATCAGCATAAAAAAAATTAGTGTCCATACAAAGTATTCCGTGTAGAACTTCTTTATAAAGATAAATATTTACTTTTTATATAAATTTCTAACATTTTACTTCAACGCTTGTATAGCATATAAGCACTTCGTCTACACCAAACTGTGCGATTTTAAATTTTTTGCATTGCAGTTTTTTTTTTCATTTTTTTTTTGCATAATTTAACAATTTATGTGTGGCATACTTTTTGGTGCATTTTTTCCAACAAAAATATATAGTTTATGCTTATCTGAAAGACATTAGTTAACAGTTATATATCAAGTACTGTAGCATACTTTTAGACATGCTATGTTGAAATTTCTAAATTTTTCTGTGTGCAATTTAGTAGCTCAATCAACACGCAAACAGTGAAATTCCCAAAGTGGTGCACGTCATAGATCGATTTTCAGCTTATTTTTTTTTTTTTCTTCTTGGCCACTTAACGTGCTGCTGCAATAGTATCAAAAATTCATAGCATACTTTTAGGTGTCAATAACACGAAAAAAGCAAATCTTTTGCATGGTGGTGGTGGCTGCAGCAGCAAAATGAAATTCTTAAGTCACACTCACCACGCATTGCTGCCGCTGCCACTGCTGCTGCAAGTGTGTGTTTGTGAATCAAATGTAATTTACAATTACTGCACGCACAGACAATTTATTTTCCTGGGTAACAAATAAGCTAAACTTTACGCAGCAAACGTTTGCGACGCAGAACGAAACAGTGCGTAACAAAGTGAAGTGGAGTGGTGGTGCCATGATGATGAGTCTTGAATCCCAGGTGTATAGCAAATCAAAAAATCAGGCAAAACGGCATACTTGAAAGCGTCGAATGTGTTAGTGAAATACGGTACGAGTTATACCAAAAAAATTGTAGCATACACCCAGGCAATCAGTTAAATGTTTGTTGAACTCTCCGAGGAAACAACGCTTGCTCGCGTACGAAATCGTATTTTTATTTTATTATACACTACACACAATTATTACAATTTGGCTATTGGCAGTTTTTGCACAAGATTTGTTATACAGTATGCAGAAGGTCTGTTGCTAGCAATATAATTGCGTCGGCGTTGGGCGCCATTTTTTTTTATTTTCATGCAAGCAAGCAGTACTAATTTTTTATCTATTATTATATATAGAATAGCTGTCTATTCTATTTCTTTGTTCGTCTATTTATTTGGCAGTCTATGTACCAAGTAGTCACATTTAAAAAGGCAAGCTTAGGGCCATGCTGTTGGGCGCCATTTTTGGTTTTCACGTTCTCTACTTTAATATATTTCGGGCCATTTCTTACAAAGCTTTTTTTGTAAAGGTATTACTGCAACGGTGTAACCGTATTTAATTTTTGGCAAAGCACAAAAAGAAATCGCGCCACGACTAAGAGAAATACATAGCAATCGCAGGGAAATTGTTGAAAAATATACGAAAATTGAGTTTGCAATAACAAAACCACAAAAAGTTGAAGTAGAAATAAAAAAATAAAACAAAAAGTAAGGAAAATGCGAGGTTTATTCAAACACTTTCTTTAAGTTTGGTCAGAGTGTTAATTCGTAATATAACTTTTTCCAGAAGAATTTTATAAAATTTCATTTTTCGTGCTACTGTTCCTTTTTTTCTTTCTTTTTTATCTCATTTCCTCTTTCTTGACCACTCTATGTAACATAAGTGCGTGTGGCATCAAAAACTTTAATATACCAACTGTGCATTGGCCACACTTAATAAACAAACCTCTGCTCTACATATATAAACCAGAAACGACAATGCGCCAAGAAGAAAAATCGTTTGTCCTGTCGTGCTGCCAACCTTTCCCTGTTTTCCCCTTACCAAACTCCATTCACCACCACCATCAACAGCAACATCTCTTCGCAGCACACAACACATTGCCTCGAGTAGTGATTTTGCTTATTTTCTTATATACTTTTATTTTATTTTTTTTTTTTTTCGTATTCCTTCTTATAAAAATAAAAAGTTAAAAAAAAAAAGAAATATAGAACGAAATGTCGAAAAAGAAATTTCACGTAATGAAACTGACAATTTAACTCAGTTGTTGAAAAATCGTGTTATCGATTTAATGCGTAACAGGCATGCCTTCATATATATATATATATATATATATATATATATATATATATATATATATAGTACATACATACGTTGTATATAGTTATGCTACAGCTTGTATCTGTATAACCCGCTCAAGTGTTCTTCTTCACTTGTGTGCGTGTTTACTTTACTTTAGAATGCATGTTTAAGGTTTTACCGCACGTGTTTGCCACTCTTTTATAGCATTTCATTTATATTGTTTCCTTATTTTCCAAAAGGATTTTTATCCAATTGCTTGCGTAGGCATTTGATTAATTTGAAATAGTTTTCAAAATTCCCAAAAATTGTTTTACTACTTGTTTGTTCTTTTTTTTTTAAGTTTGTCTAATTATTTTTGTGCTAAATTAATTTGTGCAGATTTATCTTGCAACATTTATTGGATAATTTTTTTTTTATTTTTAGATTATTAAATAGAATTACTCACGTTTGTATGTGAAATTTAGTGAAAAGCGGAACATTAAGTAGGAATTTTTATTAGTCGGGAGTTAAGTAGGGAAAAAGGGATAGCATGATAATCAATGGGTGAAAAAACTCATAAAAGGAATAGCAGTAATGGCTTTGTGGCAATAAAAAAAGGCAGAGCAAAAGTGAAAAAAAAAAATCGAAAAACTAGGATTTTTTAGGCACAATTTTAAAGGAGGGTAAAAGAGAGGCAAATAAATTTAGTTGTATTGTATTCAAATTAACACAGATGTACTGAAGAAACTAGAAATGTAGAAGTTTCTTCAGAACCAAAAAAAAAAAAAAACAATCCTTTACTAACTTTACTATCCACTCGTAATATCCTGATTGTATGTCCAAGTATAAATTAATGACTCCATTACTAATTGCATTCTTTTCTCTTATCTTTTCAGGTACGTATCTGCATATCAAACCATATTATATCATTTTGTAAATTGCGTAAGTGAGAAGAGCATTCTTTCGATGATCTGTGTAAATATTTTTTACAGCACTAATTGTACTATATACATCGAGTACGATGATACCAACATCGAAAAAAAAAACTATAAACTGCACAAGACACGAGCAATTTGCTTGACGTCAAATTTGTATACTTCTGCAATATTATATCAGCATATTCCCCCTCTTGAGCCTTCTAGTAGTCGAACTGTTCTCAACTAGGTTGTTGGCAAGGCTCTTGGTGTGCCTGTTGAGTCGATTTATCTAGTATTGCTTAGTGATAAGTCTTATAATTTTCTGGTCAACCCAGTGCACTCCGAGTTCTTCGTGGATCAAACTATTGGTACGAAACAGATGCGTGTTGAAGATAATTCTCAGACTCTGTGCTGTAATTTTTGAATAATAGATCAGTTGCTTCAGCTAGCAGTGCTCCATATCGGGATCCGTATACTAGTAGCTTGCTTCGCAGCCTGAGAGTTTACCTTCGACCAATCAGCCATAAATGCTTTTTTAGCCTTTCATTGAGTCATTTTGTTGAACAGATGGCGTCCTAATCTGTTCCCCTTCTACCAGCGCTATGTACAGACACTTGGCTGTAATAAAGCTGCTTGGAATTGCTGTTCCGTCGATAAACATTTGTGGACAGTCTCTTCTTCTTAGCGAGAAAGTTGTTCGAGTGGACTTCTCGGGGTCGACCACATTGTTCCATCACTTAAGTCAAGTATTGGTGGTGTCGAGCTGTCTTTGTGGGGTGAAATCGAATGCAAGGAAAGTCGTATTTTCGGCATACTTAACAGCCAGCAGCTTATCTTTCTCGATGATCGGCATGTCAGCGGTATAGAGCGTGTAAAGGACGGATCCAAGTACGCTTCACTGTGGAACTCTAGCTGACGGCACTGACTTCTTTTTTATTTTAAAACTTTTTTCCCCACATCTCGCAAAGGAGTTGCTGCGCTTAATGTCGAGCCTGTTGTGGTATAACGGGGCTGGCAGAGTTTTATTTAGCTTGTAGAGTAGACCAGCATGCCTCAACCTGTCGAAAGCTTGCTTTACCTACAGAAGGACGGATGAAGAATAATTTTTCTGCTTAATACCTCCAATATGCTTTCGACTACTCTATTGAATTATTCAGACATGCCATGGCACTCTCTGAAGCCCAACTGTTGATCTGGGATCGAATCAGCTTATTCCAGTATTGGTCAAACACTACGCAGTAGTAGTCTTAGGACGATTTTAGAGAGAATCGTCTAAAAACTTAAAGGGCGATATGAAGCGTGGTTGGCTGCAGGCCTTCCCGGTTTGCGAATGAGGATTATTTCGGCACATTTCCACATAATTTGTGAAAAATTAAACTCATTTTCATTTCTTGTCATTTTTTTTAAACAATCAACTAGCATATTTGACATCCGGCTCGATGAACCCAAAAATGTGTATGCTTTATTAGATTTCAATTTTTAAAAGCAATTAAAGAAAAGTTGGCATTCGGCTCGAATGATTAAAATTTACATACAGTAGGACCTTTTGAAAATAATCAACAAACCATTTGGCATCCAGCTCGACGAATCAAAATATGTAATACTGCTATATGTGGATGGTCGTTTTTAAGACTTTAACTCAGCATTTAGTAAACGGCTCGAGAAACCAAAAATTCATATTTTTGATTCGGTTTTTTTTAAAGGTATCAACTAACAACAAATAAACAACAAATATTGCCATCCGGCTCAAAGCAACAGTAATTATGAAGTATATAAATTTACTGGTACTTCGAGCCGGATGCAAATATTTTTTGTTCATTTGGTGTTCGTTTTAGGTTTTAAATTTTTTAAAACAATCAAAAATAATTTTTGTCAAGCGGCTCGCACGAATGAAATACGTATATAATTGTTTAGATGTGCAACAAACATTTTGGTATCCGGCTCGAAGTACCCAAAAATGGTAGACACTTGCTAGTATTTCTTTTTTAACAATTATGAGAACGGCTCAAAGTATTACAAAAATATTTATTAACCCATACTCTACACAACTTTACTTTTAAGCGTCTTGCTAGATGCTGGGCTTCAACATAAAACAAACGAGTAATATAAAACAACGAGTAGGCTAAATCCACATGTAATTATTTACAAAAAACGCAACCATTAAATAAGAAGCCTCTCATTATTTCTTATATATAAAGCATTATAAAAAATAAGTGGAATTATTTCTTTTGCCGTGTGATAATGTAACCTCATTTCTTTAAACTAGTTTCTGCAGATACTCGTTTATAATTTACGCGTAGTAACTGTAAATAAGATATTTCGCTTTCAATGTGCAAAAACTAGCACACGCTCAATAGTAGGAGTGTCCTTTTTTTCATTTCTTTGCTGCTTTTAAGCAAAGTTGAGTGTGCTTTTAAAAATGGCAAGAAAAGAAAACACGTTAAAATGGCGCACACACACAGTCAGACACATTTACTAGTTTTGCACTGTGAAATGTACACAAACACCTAGGATGATAGCAAGTAACAAAGGACGTGTTGCACATTGAATGAAATACCAACAGACGCATACACATACATACACACGTGTGTAAATAACAATCAAGCTATGCTGATATTGCAAAGCTTTTGTATATACACGTGTGTGTGTGTGTGTGTGTGGGTGAGCGCAAGCAAATCCAAACAAAATGTTAATGAGCAGCTAGCGAACGTTGCAGTCTCCAAACTGATGTTGATGATGATGATGATGATAACGATAATGAGATGGATATGTATGGTATATGCATGTTGATTATGCTGAGACGGCTATATATATATGTGACAGACAGACAGCCTTAGGCAAAAGTGTTGCCATGTTGTATAGTGTTGTGTAATATGCGGTTTTCGGAAACTGTTTAAGCGTGTTGATGAACTGCCTGCTCACGCATTCAATGCGCTCTTTGCAGTCATTTCAATATGCAGCAAGCGAACGATTATTATTATCATTATTATGTTTATTATTATTATTATTAAAATGCAAATGAGCAAAAGTTGCAATATTATTACGCGTGCGTGCATGCGTGCGTGCATTGCAATGCATTGTGAAATTGCATTCAAGCGTATGCAGATGCAGTATGCAGCAACATTGCAACAGCAACAACAGCAGCAGCAGCTGTAGACAATCAGACAGCCATTCATATATATATATGTATGCAAAATGCTTAAAGCAAATTCCATTTAAATGAATGACTGAGTACGTTACTGACATATGAATGCACCATTTTGCTTGTTTGTTGCTTTGTATGTGT
This sequence comes from Leucophenga maculata, assembly GCA_035044805.1. NCBI lineage: Eukaryota > Metazoa > Arthropoda > Insecta > Diptera > Drosophilidae > Leucophenga > Leucophenga maculata. The sequence goes on from JAWNNP010003331.1 coordinate 629,588, forward strand.
AGCTTTTTATCTGTCTGTGCTGTGTATAAATGTGCGTGTTGATTACATTAAATATGCGCCGCCTTAACTTTTGCTTATAGCAGCAGGCTTTTATGCCAGGACTCTAGCTTTTGTATGCACTTTTTGTGTAAGCAACATTTTATTTAGTGGAACTCCTTTTTGTTTGTTTAAATTTAAAAAAGGATAAGCATGCAATTGCAATTAAATTCAACATTTTAATTATGAAAATATTGAAAAAAAAGTTAGCAGAAGTTTAATTGTGGCTGGTTTGAGAAGTTTTGGCGCCTTAAGTAGCTTAGAACTGGCAAAAAGAGGAGCAGCATATTCCTTCACAGCTACAGAGCCATTCTGTGGACTCGGACGAGGTCCAATTTTAATAAAGAAAGAGAATAAATCTAGTGATTTTTTTTGAGAGAAATGTAAAGGCTTAAGACAAATTAAAAAATTGCAAAGGTCTTAAAAAGTACGATCTAAGAATTGTTTTGTGCTGCCTGACTGAACATTGCCGTCTTTGAAGACACTTATGTAAAATTTAGAATTGACGGTGATAGCAGCTGCAGATTCTATCTAGACGAAATGATGAAGCATATCTAGTGGGAGTATGCAGCTTTAATCCTAACCAGGCGGAAGTATCTTGGCAATTATCAAGTAACAGGAAGGGTGGTGCATGCACTTAAAGGCCTTGTGGCATTTTTTTCTGGGCAACAGCTTTTCTAGCTTAATTGCAAGCAAAAAAAAAATTTGATATATTGTTCGTTCATACTAAATATAAAATATTTCATTCGGATTTAAATCGGATCACTTAAAGAGGTGGCGTCCGTACAAAAAGTCAAATCAATATAGGCATGTCCGTCTGTCTGGCTAGCTTTCAACACTAAGAACTTGTAGATAATGAAAGATTAGACTTCCAATAAGACTGCCACCTCACTCGTAGGAGCACTACCCATTAATATATGCTCCTTTCTGAGTTTTTTAATGACAAAATTTTGCATTTTCTTCTTATTTTGACTAAATATACCAAACGTGATGTGTCTTACTTAAATTCTAACAAAATATTCCATATTCCGTTTAGTTTACACAGACTATCACTTAATATAGCCTTAGATGCTCATATAGATCAGTTAAATTTTAGAGTAGTAATGCCGGTAGCTGTTCAAATTTTTTTTTTTTAATTTTTAACAGATTTTTTAATTTGCCACATTAGCATGATACAATGTATAATGCAGCTTCAAACTATTTGAAACACCCTTTCATATGTTAGTCATTTTTTCTGCTTCACGCTATAATTTTTGCGCTACTATATATACTTGTAGCATACTTTTGAGCTGCAGCACGCGCAAATATTGCATTATGATATTTTCGTTGCTTTTGTTGTTGTTCTGTGTGTATGTGAGTATATGCGTGTGCATTTGAGTTTGTTTGTGTGTGTGCAGAGTCATTAACATAATTTCAATTTGCATAAAATGACGTTAAATATTACAATTTGGACAGCATGACGGACGTACATTTAGACAGACACTGCGTGTGTATAGTGCAAACAATAGCAGGTTCATATATATACATATATACATACATAAACTGTTATGTAGCAGCGTACGTGTGACAAACCAAGTATTATTGTGTAAATAAACGTGTATATGTAGTACAACAAGCAAGCGTTATATACATATATAACACATAGCACATACTACTAATTTAAGCTAATTGCAAGTGCGAATGTGTCGCAATGTGTAATTTCTGCTTCATTAGACACACACACACACAGAGAAAAACGTATATAAAAAGGTGTGTAAAGGCATTCAATCAATTGCTGCTACATGCCTTCAGCCTTTGTGCAAGCCAAAAAGTATGCAATTATTTTTTGTAGGAATTTTTATATGCAAACACAAACGATATGAAAGAAAGAAAGTTTTTGTTTTTAAATTTTAAACTTAAACAAACCAGAAACTTATAAAATTCCAGTTGCTATGCATTTGAAAATAAATCAATTAAATAACAAATTCGTTTGAAATAGCAAAAAAACTTTTGCTTTTACACATTTTGCAAATATTTGACGACCGTTGCACACAGCACACCACAAAGCAATCATTTCAATTAGAAAATAACTTGAAAAGTGAATTATTTGCAAACATTTTTCAAATATTAAAGTTTTGTTTAAATAGAGAAATTGCATACGATTTTTCAATTTGTCATGCAACACCAGTTAAATGCAATTAAATCGATTGACTGACTGTCTATATATATGTACAGTTATTTTTATTGTTATGCAAAATGCCACAATCATCAATGGCAACAATAAAACAAAGTCTTAGCTACCAGCATAATAAATTTTGTTATATGTAAAACGTAAAATTTATATCTATGCAGGCAAAAAATAAAAATAACAAATCAAATTTTTAGCTACAACACCTTTATAAACTTTGCCTTAAAGTAGGCAACACAAATGTCGTCAATAGTACAAGAAAACTTTGAAGTATTTTATAAACTCGATTAACATAACTCAACTAAGTCATAATCAAATTTCTACATTTGACACTTAATTTTCAGTCAAAAATTCGTTAACTGAAGGCATACGCTCTGACGCTGCTATCCACAAAAATGCGTCTTTAACTTTGGCCGCAAAAACTTGCAAAATAGCAAAATTTTCCAAACAACCCTTGAAAGTTTCAAAGCACCAAAATAATTTCACCCGTTCTATACAAAGAGCAAAGAGAAATTGAATTACTCAATTAGAAATTTCTGCTACATTTATTATGTCATGAAATATTGAAAAATTTTTCAGCAAGCCAAGCGCACCAAAAAGTTGTTTGCTGCAAAGATTTAGGGTTTCAATAGTTTGACCTCGTTTACAAGCGGAAATATTTTTAGTGTTAGTTATATATATTTTATAAGCGCATTCATTTTTGCAAAATTAATTTGGTCAAGGCACTTTAGAGAAGAGAAGCTCAACGAAAATATTACTGTTTGGTGTTGGCACTAAAGTGTCCAGAGTAGCATATAATAAGCATTTTAGTGTATGCTATACATGTAGCGTATAAATTGTGGTATTTTTGATTTATTAGTCAATTTGTTATTTAAATGAAATATATAGTTTTGTGTGTTTCATATTTTACGTTTCACTTTTATGTTTCACTATAAAAATTTAATTAACCACCCTTTTTCCATGCAATTAAAGTGTACAAAAGTTTCGATTTCATACACTTTAAACACTGTTTTATGCTTAAAAGCATAAAAGCTGCTACAACATAATAGTATAATAAAAATAATAATAATAAGAAGAAGAATAATAGTTTGACAAACTTGCTTGCTTGCCACAAATTTATGAAGTGTTTGCGCTGCCCAGCCAACATTGCTTCATATACACACACTTAAAACTCAAAAGCTGCAGCTTTATTGTGTCCTTCTGAGAAAATACAACAACACTAAAGTTATTTTGCACTCTTAAGCAATATTTTGTTGTTGTTGTAAACAGCATATAGAATTTTTAAGCAAGTAAAGCGTATAAGGACCCACGCTTGCCAATGACTACTATATTGTATTGCTTGCTTTTTGGCAAGGACTTTGCTAGTTTGTTTGGCACTAAAGCTCATTAAGCTGCCAAGGCAAGGAATATATCCCTCATTTTTTGAGCATTATGCATAGACAAAACCCTTGCAATCTTTTCTCTATACCACTTAAGCTTCATTTATGTTTAGTTGCTGTCAGTTTTAGCCTCAATTTGGCTTTAACAATATTTATTGTGCATTTCATACAGTTTTTAAGATCACAAAAAAAAATGCTGCATACTGCTCAGCGCTTTGTTGCACTTGACTTTGTGCCAGCAATGAAAGCATATTTTTTCACTAGGCTCAATCAATATAAACACTCAATTCATATACATAGCTCTTAAGTCGTTCAGTATTTGCATAAAATCTTCTGCTGTGTATCTATTTAGAAATGGACTTTGCACAAATATGCAAATCGCATATAATTCATTTAAAATGTTTGTACATATATACATAAGCAGCTCAGCCAGTCAGCCAGTCAGTCATATTGACAGACATTATACCAAACATTTTCAATGTGTAAATCAATTTACTAACTACTATGTTTTGCGCAAATATTGCATGCCTAAATGTGTCAAAATGTTGCAATCAGATATTCTGTATTTACCTATCAAATCATCAAATCATTTTGCATTGCAATTGCAAAATTTAAAAGCTGTCAAAAATATTATTATTTTGTGCTTTCCGAATTTTGTCATAATTTTGTGAAAAAGTTTTTTTTTTTTTTTTTTAACAAATATTCACACCCAAAATTGTGATATGTAATACAAAAAATAAATTAGCCCATGAGCTATTAGTATTAATAATAAAAAATGAAAACAAAAAAAAATGCCAATAAATATGTCGCTTGTGGGCAATTTGCATAAATTACCAAACAAAAAAAAAAAGAAAAGAAATAAAAATTTTGCTAAATCAAATTTGTGAAAAAAAAAGAAAAATTAAATTAATTAAATTGCTGCATGCTAAATGGATATTGCTACAAAAGTTTCTATATTTGGCGCCATAATTTGAATTTTGCCTCTTTTGTCTATAAATTTGATCAAAAATATACGAGAAATTAAAAGTGTATATGACTGGTGAAAGTTTTGCAACAACGAAAGTTAAATACGTTACGAATTATAATGTAAAGTGCAGATTTTTGGTTACAAACTTAATTATAAACTGCAAATACTTTATTTTAACACTTCATATGTAGTGTATAAAAATATGTGCAGTATCCTAAAAGTATGCAAAGTTAAAATTGTTAGCTATATGCATTTACGTTAATAAATTATTGTACAAACAACAAATTCATTGATGTTGTTGTTGGTACTGTAGCTGTTGCTGGCAATCTTTCTTGTTTATATTTTGTTGCTGCACATGAAATGCAATTTTTAGCTGCATTAGAGTAGAACTACAACATGCAGCAAATGTTGCAAATATAAGACGACGTTGATGATGATGAAAACTTTCCCAGCCGCCTTTATACTATAGCGCTCTATATACAATATATGTGCATATGTTTAACAAATTTAGTTATTGTATAGCCTAGTTAAGCAATATGTAGCTGCTATGTAGTTATTTCAATAGCAAACAAGTGAAATCCTGCAGCAACAAGCACTTAATGCTATTTGCATTACGATTTTTGTGCGCAAACTGCTGCTCTACGTATAATAAATATTTTGTACAAATTTATTTGCATAAAGCTAAACTTTATTTTATATACATATGCATTATAAATTTCAATTTGTCTACAAATGTTCAAGTCAAGCCATTTGCTTTGCAGTATTATAAAGTTTTATAAAAAGAAAGTCTATTGTCAAGTAAAAATTATTGCAATTTAGTGTACAATTTATTTTTAGTCTGCTTGTCTGCCTGTTTTGTGTTGCACTCGATCTTCCTTCCCACACTCTTACTGTCACATGTCAGCTGCATGAGTAATTAAAAAATGTAATTTATTACAACAATAACATATAAGACAACAGACAAAACAGTGTTAATTTAATTGACACTGACAGTGTGCTGCATATATGCAGTTTAAATTTTAAAATATTTACAGACTTGTAGTTTGCTTAATTTTTATAAATTTTAAATTGTTTAATTTTTTTATGTTTAAATGAATTAAAGTTGTTTTTTTTATATATTTGCTATTTAAGCAGTACTTCATCATTGCCAGTGGCAGCCAAGTTAACAAATAGCAAACGTCTGTCTACATTTTTAAAAGTCACGCGCAAGTCAAATACGGACAGTAAAGATATAAAAAAAAAAATTATGTATATATATATTTCAAAAAATTCCAAAGTTTCATTTCATTTTGTAGACCTTTTCTTTTCAATAATAGCGCGCATAGCTAACAAAAGCCAAAAAGTTTTGTCAGAAAAAATACAAAAATTTACTAGTAAAAATACTCGGCATTGCACGGTAAATTATTTGTAAACACTTTTTCGCGCTCAAATCAAATTGTGCACCTTAAGCCATTTGTGCAGCACTGCATGCTTGAAACGTTTTTCTAAAAACTGTTGCCTACTTTAAGTTGCTATTATTGCTTATTCAGTTTCATGCAAAATGTTGCTATTACTAATAAATCTAAAAACTGTTGCCTACTTTAAGTTGCTATTATTGCTTATTCAGTTTCATGCAAAATGTTGCTATTACTAATAAATCTAAACACTGTTGCCTACTTTTAGTTGTTGTTATTGCTTATTCAGTTGCTTTCAAACAAATTACAGTACATAAAAGCTAAACGTACAAACGTACACATACACTGCCTAATTTTTATATTATGTATTGACAAAATACAAGCTAAAAACCCGTGCGCTCTTTTGTCAATTTAAAGCAGCCATCCGTCATGCATTACAACGGCCAGCTAGGCAGCCAGACATAGCCATTTTTGCTATACAAATATGTCTAGTATAGTGCTATACACTTGAACTTTCAATTTTTGCATAAACAGAAAACTTTTTTTTATATGTTTTTTTCTCTTTTTTGGTTTGTAAATTGATATCAAGCTATGTAGCTTAAAAGCAAAGTCTTTTGTTTGACTATTTCATGCAATTTCAATTTTAAAGCTGCATACGCTTTAATAAAATTTTGTTGCATACTTTCAGTTGTTAGCGTACATATTTAACAAGCATGTAGCCTATTTCCTTACGAAGTGCTGAACTTTAGCATTAAATTGTCGGCTTTTAAAACTGATATTTCCCTTTGCCATATATGTATACCAAAAAACATGCAAAGCAGTGCAACTTAATACTTGCGCCTAAATGGCTGCTTCAAAATCAAGTAAAACGTTGCAGGCGCTTTAATTAGTTTAAAACAAAGCACGCAACTTGTTTATTATTGCTTTTATTTTCTGCTTTTGTTCACTATGGTAACTTATATATATATATATATAAAGCTGCCACGCCCACTATCGTGTTAATGCTTACTGCTTTGTTATAAGTTCTATAAGCAGCAAAATGTAGAAACAACAGAAGTAGTGAAAGAAAAAAAAAACAACAACGTTTGCGATTTGCGCTTGATTAAATTCTAATTATAAAGCGTTGCGTATTTTTCGTTGACGCCCAGTTTTTGCAGTACAACTGTTTTTTTACCCTTTATACTTTTTTTCTTTGCTTTTATGCTTTACTTTTTTCGCGCATTTTCCTTGATTTTTACGACTTTTTAATGATTTTGACTGCCAGTCACTCATTTGGCCACGTTTTTCATTTTCTTTTTCTTTTTTTTTATTCGAACTTTACTGCTGCTGTTGGTTTAAAAATTTTTAGCCAAATGTCCAAAACGACATCAAAATGATTTTTCCAATTTTCACAGTTTTTTCTTTCAACAACATTCACTGTAAAAGGTTTGCGTGCAATTTGCGCTTGATGTGTTTTCTGGAGCTTTATTTTGCTTTTGCTTTTTTTTTTTCTTTTTTCATACTCAAACCGCTTGAAAGCAAAAACTAACTTCGTGCGCTCTTATTGCTAATGCGACTTTTAACGCTGATTAATGATTTTCTCTACACTTTTTCCCCAAACAGTTTCCGTTCTGTCAGTTAAGGATTGCATGTCAATTTGTATTTGGTTGGTATGGCATTAAAGACACCTTAGCAAAGGCAACATTTTCGCTTTCTTTCTTTCTCTTTCACCTATTTTACTTGTGACCTATAAAAATTTTATTTTGCAATTTAATGCAAAATAGTACAGTATGCAAAAGTTGTGACATTTTAATTTGAAAAGTAAAAATAATTTGCAATATAAATTGATTGTATAATTGTTACTAAAAATAGCACAAATATACGCAAATAACAAGCCTAAGCCATTGCATGTCCAATAGTTGTGTGTGAAAATGTCGCCAATGACGCATGGAAATACGCGTTTACCAACACTACTACATGCTGCTTCACTGTGTTTTAAAGTCACAAAAAAAAAAAAAACATTTAACAAGCTTTTCATGTTTATCGTAATTCAAAATCAGAAAATATCTTCATAATAAAGCTGCAGAAAAAATTTCATAGTGGGCGTGGCACACGCCATGCCACGCCACTTCACAACACTACACTCATCTACACTTCACTGCACACTTTAACCCGTTTGTGTGCGACTACCAACTACCTGCAGATTACCCTGCTCTGCATACAACCAAGAAGAAACCTATTCACACCATGCCAATAAAGTTGATGATGATGATGACGACAAACATTTCGCATGCAATATTAAAAGTGCTTTTCGAAAGAAAAAAAAATATATAACATTGAAGGCGTAGTGCAAATTGAAAAAAGAAATATTGAAAGGCGTCAGTCAACTACGCCTGTTTTTTTCTTTCTTACCATTTTTTCTTCTTCTTCTCTCTATTATGCTATTCTAGTACTACTTTTTCACACTAAAAAAAGCAAAAAAAAATTATTTTTTCTATGCTTTCACTGCTTTTATTCAACGTTTATTGTTCCACTCGAACTGTTCGTAGTGCAATCTATTAAATGCTGCCTTTGTTTGCATACTTTTAGGCAGTAGCAGCAGCAGCAGCAGCAGCAACAGCAGACGCATGGCAGTCAATAAAATTGATGTAGTGATTAAAACTAGTCTTGTCTAGTCAGCAGCACATACAGTTGACACGCAGACTTTTAAAGCGCAAAAAAAAAAGAAGGCTTTTAAGGATTTTTTTTAACAGCTTTTTTATTTCAATTTATTTAAGAGTTCAAAGTGGGCAGATGAGAGTTCAATGACTGTTAGGAAAATGTTAAGAAATTTTTATGAAAAGAAATGTATTTAATTGAATTTTTTTACACATCTACAGTATAGTAGCATAATGTTTGCATGCGAAAATCTTTATATCGAAAAAGGGCGCAGGAGCAAGGACTTTTTTAATGTATTATAAGCATACAATTAGAAAATGGCTAACATAAAGTTAAAACTACAAGAAATCATATTGATATATGAAATGATATGGCGTCCAAGCAGGGGCTCTGTTGATTTTTTTTTTATTATTATAAGCATACAATTAGAAAACAACTAACATAAAGCAGATACAACTAGGCATCATATTGATATATTTGATATAGCGCCCGAGCAGGAACTTTGGTGCATTATATAAACATACTTTTCAACTTCATTTCAACACATATTTAAAAATATGAATTGAAAGTGCGTGGCTAAACAATTTAACTCATCAGAGTACACTTGAGCAAACTCACGCCATTCTTTTCTTATTTAAAAGAAAAAGTGTTAATGCGCCAAAACTCTTCTTCTACAATAAACTTCAAAAACTGTTAATGGCTTTTTAAAAAACCATACTTTTGTCTTTTTTCCCTAAAACATGCTAAAATTAAATCTTACCTTTGGCCCTAATCAACAGTCGTTCGCTTTATCACTTCAGCGTACTTTGACGCAATCAAGCTATCACACCGCAAATCTTCGCAGCTATTTTTATCTTATCTGAAACTCATCATTATGCGCATTACTATGCCTATACATGCCATAACGCCTACGCGTATGCTGTGTAAATCCTTTACAAGCATTTCCCCTAAATAACTTTGAATAATGTCATTTTAATTACCACAACACTTTGAAGCCGATTTCTTACACTTAACCCTTACAAAAAAAGAAAAAAAGGAAAGGAAAAAAGGAAAAATATATTTGTAGCTTGCCTTGCCTTTAATACTTATATAGGTAAGCATAATAAAATATTAACAACGGTTACCAAGATGTGTAAAAAAATGAAAAGGAAATAAAAAATCAAGCTTGTCAGCAAAACGCAAAACGAAATGTAATACCAACAAAGGAAAGGTAAAAATACGCCCAAAAAAAAAAAAATGAAACAAAAAAAAAATCCATTTTAATTAAACTCAAATGTCAACACGTAAAAAAATACTAATTGCTTTTATATGGCAGCATAAAAAAACATTAAATGAAAACAAAAAAAAAACTGCTGTCAAGATTTATTACCACAAAATATTTATATATATAAACGTAAATAAATACGTATATGTGGCGTATATAGCAGCTTTTCTTTCTTACTTTTCACTGCTGCTTAATGCTGCTAATTTCCTTTTTGGATTTTACATATAATTTTTGCATACTTTGCGGCGCTTTTTTTTTTTTTTTTGTATTATGTACTCCTTGCCACTCACACTTGACTAGGTACATTTTAATTTCCATTTCAACTTGATTTGTTGCCTTGGCGGCGCTGCCAACTGGCTGCTGTTGCTGCTCATCAGCTATTTAATTATAAATCGTACTCAACGCATTTTGCTGTGCGTCATATCTCATTGTTATTGGCTTAGCGTTGCGATTTGCTGCTTTATTTCTTTACATTTTCATGTCGCGTCGTACACTTAACGCACGCAAACCACTTGGCCTAAGCCACAAGCTGCGTTGAAACTCAGTCAAAGCTAAAGCTGCTAACTGACAACACGATGAGGCCTTAATGCTATCTAAAATGTAAGTATTTTTTTTTTTTTTTGCGTAGCGATTAAAATGCGATTTTTTTTTTTATGCCGCATGTCTGTAGAATGCCTACAATCGGCTTAAAATTAAAAGCCGCAGTCTGCTAATTACATGCGCCCAAGCACATGAAAAGCGTAATTTATTTAGTATACGTTTTTTTCGTCTTAGCCAGCTTTGACTTTGTTTTATAAGACAGCACAGCAGCACCTGTTAGCCAATTTGCACCGAAAAAAACGTTTTCAAATGAATTTCAATTAAGCAGCTGATAACAAGTTGAAGCAGGCCGTTTGTTTATTTGAAAAATGTTGTCGATATTAATCAATTTTAATTGGAAAAAGCTAAATGTGCTGCATTTATTACTGAAAGTTTTAGCTCAACTAAATTTAGGCCAATGAATGGCTATAAATAGTAGATTTTGTACGTTTGTATGTGCCAACTAAGACCGATATACAAAATAATTACATTTCCTGCATTTATTGCTGTCATTTTCAATTAACTTCCGGCACGAAATTTGCACAAAAATGGCTAAAAACTATAAACGTAAACTGGTATTTATTTATATAAATAAATAGTTTACACAAAAAGCGAGAGTTGTTTCAGAAATTGGTTAGAATTATTTTAATGTAGAAATGCTGGCAAAAATAACAAAAGAAGCGAGTGAATAGAAGGTGCTTGTAAAATGGAACGTATAGGAATCAAACAAATATTCCTATGAACAAAAGGGACGAATATAATGAAATTGCGAGTGAGACGAATATAACGAAGCAGTTGAAACAAAGTAAAAGATTAAACTAATGTCTAAATTAATTACGTGACTGTTAAGACTAATAATTAATTAATAACGTAAGACGAAACAAAAATAGAAATATCATTTAGGATGAATTCTACTAAACGAAATGGCAAGAAAGTTGAAACTAAATGCTTAGACTTCTACATGAAAACCATTTCTTGGCTGTGCTGCTCTTTATACGTTTCATATTTTACATTCCAGACTCAAATGTTGCTGTTAAATTTCTTAAACTTTGCAAAAGCTACTAACTATTATAATCCTTTTTGAACACTCCTCGTTTAGTATACCTTTAACGCTTATCGAAATTAATTAATCGCCAATCATCAGCATTTTACACAAATACATATATCAATATTAGCATGCAATAAACCCAGCAGCATTATAAATTTTTCAATGTAAAGCAGAACCAACAGTTATTAGTAAGTGAAGCCAATAGCAATCAAACCACATAACGCAATATCCGCTTAATAACAAATGAAAAACTAAATTCAATATCAAATCGTACACAAAACATACTTAACTCGGTTTTTTATTTCGTTTGTTTATCTTTCTTTTCCGCAAATTGTCAAAAATATCTGTGTTTTCGGTAGCTTGACAACTGATCGAACTTTCATTTCATTTCCGTTGCACTCTACTCGTATTTCAATTTTTCAACATTTGTGCATAATAATTTTGCGATTGGCTTTTAATGTCCGTTGCGCACACCGGAGCTACTTATATGCAATGCATTATTTATGCATATAGCGAACGCATGGCAATGGCAGCGGCAACGGCAACGGCAGCATTAAAATGTTCATATCCGTTTGGAGAAGGGTTAAGTATCAGCGATGTCCTGTCAATTGTTTTTCATTTGCGAAGCGGCGCTGTTGCATTATCGACTTATTTGACAGTTATTGTTTATTTTTGGCGCTTTAGCTGCCAAAGTCATAAGGTATGCTATGCATTTTTAATTAAGCCCAAAATTTATTGTTTTATTTGTGTTTGTTTGTTTGTTTGTTGAAAAATGAGAGGCGGCTTAGTTTGAATATATATATGCCATAGCACGGTTAAGTGTGCTATGCGTTTTGTCGCAATGACATGTTATGCATATTGTATGTGGTTTATAATATGGTTTGAAGAGCAAAGAGCGGTGGTGGAGTTGTTGAGAATTGTGTTAAAAATATTTGATAAGTGTTTCAAAAATACAAAAGATATCAGCATTACACACATACACACATACGTTGAGATTTTTGTTGTACTCTTTTCTTTAAAAGTACTTACGTCACATAGAACAGCAAGCGAAAGACAACAAATAATTGTATAAAAAAAAAATCAAAAAGACCCTGCTCAGGCGCCATATCAAATACAATAATTTATTATTATTATTTTTTTTTTTTTTTTTTGCTAAAACGCCATTTTAGTGAACCAATGATTTCATGTAATACTTTCTAGCATCTATTAATCTGATATAAATGAATTTGACTAACCAAAATATTTTTATTTTATCTTTACAGGTACGTATAACAACCAAATAAATACAAAATACAAAGATGCATTGCGTAAGTCAAAGATTTAATAATTTTGGATCTTTCTCTTGTGAATATTTTTATTCAGACTTTATTAAGCCATATAGTATTCAGCTTTCCGACTCTAATACATTTAAACATACAAATTTAACACATTTAAACGTTAACTAATTAAACTTCACTTCCACTCGCATATATATATATATATAGATTACGCCCTATAAGCGTTTAAAACTTCTCCAAACACTTCCTAACTGCTAAGACAGAGTAGTTAAACTTTCTATACATTCATTTAAGTATATATCGTACAATTTGAAGTAATTTTCGCAAACCGCACATTGGTCGCTCCGACGTTTGTTCCCCTACATAAATGTAAGGCGCGGTGCTGCGAACGTCCGTCTTTCGATACACTCTGTGCGTTAATGACAAAATAAAACGAAATCCAAACATAAATTACCCGCTTATCAGTCTCATTTATCTTTTAGATTTCTTTTCGCTTTTAATTCGAGCCAGTTACAAGACGAGTAACTCGTGGTCTCGAGAATTCGATTTTATTTCATTTTGTTTGGGTACAAGTTTCTACGTTTCAGTAAATATTTTTTTTCTTTTTATTTTGATGTTTGTGTAATTGAGTAATAAAGTTTTGTATCGCTTTTCGAACCATTTCGATTTGAGTTCTGTAACGAATTTCTTGTCTGTGTGTGTTTGTGTGTATTTCGACTTGACTTTTGACAGTGTTTGGCAATTTTATTTTTAGGAAAATATTTCAACGCATAAAAATCGACAAAAAATAAAACTGGGCTCTGTTACTAATAAATTTTTATTGTTTGTATTTTTTGTGTTTCTTTTCAACACAGTTGCGTGCACAAAATGGCACACAAAGTGGCAGCTTCCGTTCATTATTAGAAGTAAATAGAAAAACGCGAAAATATATATATATATATATATATATAGGAATTTCTATAATTTTACTTTTCCAACACTGCACGTAAATACTTTCTTCTTACCATTTGAGGTAATAAAGCGCCATTAAATAGATAAGCATAGCGCAAGAGTAGCATTGACTTAAGGCGACTTCATACTTTACTATACGCAGTGCCTTCATTTACTAAGCTTGACAACTACTTCCCCCGAGCATCAACTTGCTATTTTATTGCTTTTAGTTTAGTGAAAATGCGTGAAAACTTGTAAAGTCTATGAAATTTTATAAGTTGGGCAGTTGCAGGTGCATATATTGCAAATACAAACGGCCTTCTATAATAAAGTTGGGGTATAAAGAACCGCAATTATTTACCGCCATTTTTTTTTTTATAAAAATTCACCATCTTTCACATAGCAGCCATGTGAATGTTCACCACTCAAACATTTTCTTTCTTATTTAAGAAAATTGTATATAAATTGCTATTTTAACAAACATTTTTTCTATTATTCTTAAAAATTCCTTCTACAATGCATTTACCGTTAGCTTTGTGTGTATTTTTTTTTTTTTGTATTGCATTTTATTTAAAAAAAAAAAAATTTATAAATTGTAGCTTCTCAAAGCTTAGCTACGCTACATTAACTTTATACCATAAACTTCATTGCATTCATTTCGAACTTCAAAATGAAGACTTCAAAGTGTAGCATTTGTCAGGGGTTGTATGTCAAAGACGCCCATTTGCCACTACCCCCCTCCCCCCCCCCCCCACTCACTTTTAAAGCTACACTTTTATCTACATTTGCCTATAAAGAAATTTTTTTACATAAAACTCGCATTTAGTTATAAAATACCTAAGCAAATGAAGTGCAACCCCATCAAAAAAACTGTGCAACCCTTCATAGTTAAGTTGGGGTATATATGTATGTATGTATGCCGTTACATTATTTTTTTCAATTTTTTATTCTTTAGCTGTGCCTATATACATATACAAAGTCATTTATTTCAATCAAAACACATTTTATGCGCTTTGTCGGCTAAACTGTTAAAGTGTTGAAAAATGTATGCTAAGCTATTTTGGTTAGCGCCTAAAAATAGTCTAAAAAAAATAAAAAACAAAAATGCTTAAATCCGTTAGTGTTGTATAACAAATAAAATATGGCAAACAATTTAAAAAGAAAAGCAGGCATAAAATTTAATATTTTAAAAGCAGCGAAGCTGTTATACCTTACGCTTAAAAGTATTTTATTTAGTATAAATTTTTGAATACATAATAAATAATAATATACAATAGTATTATATTGGTCGAAAATAACTAACTAGATTTTTGTGTTATATGTACTATGCAAAAAACGTCTTGACTAAACTGGTCGAAAAAGTTTGATTTTCTTTCGACCATTTCAGAAATCAACAATTGGTTTCTATTCCTCTTTTTATGCAAATAGTAAGACAACGTTTCATATTTCTTCAGTGGCAAGCATATGTAAATCAATTTATTTTGCAACTGGTCGAAATCAATATACTTAAAAATGATGATGGAAGTCTGTTTAAGACTGCCATTTTTTTCAAAAAAAAACCAAACTTGTTTAATAAGTAACTTGACTCAACTGGTCGAAACTTTTTAGTTTTATTTCAACCAGTTCACGTAAATCTATTTGATGCAAATAATAGTAGCTTTATCATTTATATATTATATCATATCATATCATTTAACTGCAGAATACAAGCATCAACTTCAGTGAGTATGGTAACTGGTCGAAATCATTACAATTTATTACGTCTAGTTAAATCTAGCTGTTTGAATCAACTAATCGAAAGTTAGTTGTTTTTTTTTCGATCAGTTTATAAATCAACAATAACAGATAACGATTACGTCTAGCGTCAAGTCCATTCTATGCGGTTATACACAAACTGGTCGAACCCGATCTACTAATTACATCCAGTTAAGTCTGTCATTTTGTCATAGAAACTCATTTTTCGAGAAACTGTTTGATTCAGCTGGTCGAAACTTTATTTTCGGCCAGTTTATGTATCAACTGTAACAAGTAACGCCCTATTTAATGCATTTACATATCCTCACATATCCCTTTACAAGCGACAACACTATTCTGCTATATAGAAACTTGTCGAAAGGACACATATACCAATTACGTCCAGTTAAATATGGTATTTTAGCATAGAAACTGGATTTTCAATGAACTGCCACAATCAACTGTTCGAAACTTTAAAATTAATAATAGCTTACCCATTTACATATCGTCATAAGTGTTTTTTTTTCACTGCAGTCAATTCCACTGTACGCTGTTATATAGCTACTGGTCGAAATCGACACACTTATACATTATTTACGTCTAGTTGAGTCTGACATTATTGGCATAGAGCCCCTTTTTTAAACAAACTACTTAATTTAACTGGTCCAAGCGTATTTATTATTATTTCGACCAGTTTACTAAACAATATTATTCATACTTTTCCCATTGTTTTCAAATTATGATGACTAAATTTTTTGCTTAAAGTTTCATATTGTTCAGTGTTGAAGAAGCACACCAAAAACTGTTTATATAAAAACTGGTCGAAGTCAACACAACTTCCAGCTTGCTGATTCGAATATATTGGCAATAAATAACTTTTTGCACAAATTTTTACTGCGCTTAAGCTACAATTTGACACACTATCTTTCTTTTCGACCAGTTATGCTATTCTCTTTTGTAAAAAAAAAAAAAAACTAAATATAGTTCCATCAATTGTGCACATCTAAAGCATTTGTCACATCTTCTTGTCTGTGTTACAAACTTCTCGCTTAAACTGTCTACAGTTCTTTCGCACTATGCCTAAAGGGCATACAGCAAATCACATAAAGCACATAAAAATCGTAACTTTATTTCATATAAATGACACACAATAAATTTTTATTTGCTTGTTTATTAATTTTTTTTGTTTTTTTTTTTTTGTTACAAATGCAGACATGCAGCACATCAAAGACAGACAGACAGACAGACGTATAAACTATAAAATGCACACTGTACATTGTACATTTCACTACAACTGACCCGCTCTGCCATCTATCTGTCTGTCGTCTGTCCATTAGTCTATGCTATTTGGCAATATCAGTCTATATATTTGTCTGCTTATATCAGCTGAGCTGTCTGCCGTTTGTCTACCACGATAAACACCCTAAGGGTACACGCGACAGCGCAGCCTGGCCAGTCATCATCGTCATCACCAACTCATACCAGAATCGTCTTTAACGCATAGCGCTGGGTATCCATATCATATCATAGCCAGTCAAAAAAAAAAAAAAGCGAAACTGCGCCGCCAAAATCGAATGGCTGCTGTGTGCTGTGCTGTATGCCCTTTGGAAAAAGGCAAATTCATCAATTACTTAATATAATTACTTTTGGCTTTTGGATTATGCATACAAACAAACAAACACCGCACAGACAAAGCTGCATTGCCGGCATACTCACTCGCATAGTAGACGACACAAATGCTTTATGTGCGCTTTTAAGCGTATTTTTCCGTGCAACATCGACCGCCCACACACCGACTCCAACTGTCACACAGTTGATACAGCCCAGCCAGTAGCAGCAGTGAGACAACATTAATACGTAATATAATAAATTGTAGCAAGGCTTGTTGTACTACATATATGCGCGCTTTTTATTTCTCATTTGACTCGGTTATTTTTCGTTGTGTACCCGTGGTAGTGGATACTTTTTGATGGGTTTTCCAACAGATACACCATATAAGCAATTACAAGTAGTTGATGAAATTAACAGCGTCTGTTTGCGTTTTTAATGGATTTCGTTGCGCAAAGTGCAATTTATTGAGCAGCGTCGAACGAGATTTTAAAAGAGTTATTTTTAAATTTTTCTTTTTTTGTTTTTAAATTCATTTAAAGCAAATATTAGAAAGCAGTACGAATCATAAAGCAGTGTGCAGAAGTCAGTGTGCTAAATGCACAAAAAGTCTTACATATTTAACATTTAGATTTTTTTTCCCTTATTTTTCTTGTTTTTTTTTTCTTCTCCACAAAAAAAGGTGAATTTTTCAACATGTTTTCCTTGGACCGCATCTCTTTGGGTTCCACGGAAAGGTCGTCTTTGCAATGTTGTCATCTTCTCTGCGAAAGATGTGACCTATAGATCTTATTTCAGACCTAAAATCATTTAGATTCATAAATAAAAATATTTTAAAAAAAAAAGTTTTAATTAAATCCAAAACGGACTTAAAATAAACCCAAAACTGACTTGAAATTACCTCAAAACGGACTTTAAATGACCCCAAAACGGACTTAAAATGACCACAAGATAGTTATAAAATGACCCCAAAATGGTCTTGAAATGACCCCAAAACAATCTTGATTCAAGATCGGCGGACTTAAATTGAACCCACCGTTCTCAGTTCAAGAAAAAGCGGATTTAACCTCCAATAGTCAACGAATTGACTTGATTTCGGTTCATTTAGAACGGATTTATCTCTTAGTGTATACAATCCCAATTGCGCCCCATTATTTCGATATTAATAGATCAGCGTTTGAGATCGTTGCTGGCCAGAAGATACGGTAGATAATCCTCCAACTTTTCGCGTAACTGAGTTTATCGCTGCACCTCCATTTGCTGGTGGAACTTGTCAAGTTCTTCAATGATTACATTGGTGTTGTTGCAAAGTTCAACAGTTATTGGCGCTGTTGAAGTTGTTTGCAGGTTGATTCTAATATTGATTGCACGAGCATCCAGCGTACATCATAAAGCAATTATCATCAGCATGATCTAAGCCGGGAAGCTACTGATTAAGGCTCCAATGTAGAACTGCTGGCATTTTCACGTTTGTGCTTTTTAGCAATACTTTGAGGACCACTACAAAAAGGAGTGGTGAAAGTATTCAAGTATGTATACGTCTATGGACCACCACCGGACGGAAGTAAGAAAGTACTTTTTATTTGGAATTTAGAAGCTTTTTTCTGCGCCAGTTTTTACATTGACAAAGGTTGCCATTTTTTGGAATATTAATGAATATCCCTTCCTTTCAGACATCTACGATGATTACAGATACCCATGCCTTCCGTAAAATTTAGTATAAGATGCGTGAGATAGCGTTTACACTATATTCAAGTAGTTCAGCTGGTAAACCATCAGTTTTTTTGCTTACTTAAGGCCAGAGCTATTTCGGTTTGAGTTTCGAGGCTTTTCGGTTTTGGTTATTTGGCTGAAACAGTATCATTGACTTCAAAGTACTATTCAAAGATTTTCCTTATCTTTCTGGCAAATTTTCGGATACCAGCTCGGAAGAAGTACTCATCTTTTGAGTCCATCCAATTGTTGACCCATTTTTTGCATTATTCAATTAAAGTAAACTTCTGCTGGGACAGGGTATGTGTCATTAGCAGCAACAATTAGTAGTCGGAAGACCAAATAGACCTTATCTGATTTTACAGCATATGGTGAGCGTTCTCGTGCTGCAAAATCACTTTATTGTCCCACCTTAAACACATGAGTTGAGTCCGTTCGAGCGTTCCTCCTCCTCCTGGTTTAAGCAGCTCGTAGTAGATTACTGGTCCCACCAAATATACAGCACAAGCTTCATGCCTTAATTTATCGGATGTTGATGTTTGGCCGTGCAAATCCAAAGACTTCTTGCACTTGAGGTTTTACTAATGCATTCATTTTTTATCGCCAGTCACAAAACTCTTCCTTTGTTTGACACTCATGGAGCTGTTCACAAGCTTTTGCTTTGTTCAAATGTATGTAAAAGGTAGAAATAATGTTCGGAGATCCCCAAAGTTACCCCCATTATGGTCAGGAGTGATAAAGTCGATATAGCCATGACCGACTGTCCGTTCATATGAACGAAAAGATCTCGCAAACGGTAATAGATACAGACTTTGTGTTTTTTGCATTCGACTAGGACCGCTCCGGAATTTTACCAGTTGTTTTTTCTTTTGCGACAATTTCCAATACTGAACATAACTGTATAGTATTTTCTGTACAGGCAATATTAGTATTTAGGCAGTTAGTAATATTATTAAACCTTAACCAAGTAAAAATATGTTTGTAATTTCTTTTTTTTTTATTGTTAATAAATTGCAACAAATTATAACATTTTGTCAGTTAATATTTTAACATTAATATAGTAATAAAAAAATAAATATATATGTATATAACTTCTTGTTTAAATTGAAATATAAAACGCCATATAAATACTGACACTTTTAATGGCAAATGCATTAAATACAATTAATGTCAAGCTGTGCATTTGATTTTTTTCGCATTAACGAATATTATTTTTTATTTATGACAGATTTGCGGCTGTAAAAAAAGAACTATTATATGCATTAACATAAAATTTTAAATATAATTAAATTTGAATGACAATTGAACACTTACAATAAATAAGTTGAAAATATTTGCAACAAACTTGTGGCATTTAAAGTTGTTTGCTAGACACATTTCATTAACAAAAATTATCAAAAAAAAAAATAATAATAATTGTTAACATTTTTAATTAATAAATGTCAGTTAATGGTGTTTTTTTTTAAATAATATTTTGTACTAATTTACGCAAAAAAAATGTTGTATTAATTAAATTGCATTGAAAGTTTGTGCATGACATTGACAGTTCACTGACATTTTACAACACTAAAACAATATTTTTTTTTTTTCAATTTTATGCATTTCAATTATTTTATGCGCTTCATTTAGTAAAAATATAATTTTTTATTAATAATTTAATATGCCAAACGCTTATCATATTTTCGGGCATTTTACAACACTATATTTTGCATATTTATTGCACACTGGCTGGCAATGTCAATTAAATACACTGAAAACTTTATTTTTCTGCGGGTATACGCAAAGGAAAGCAAAATTAAAAAAAAAAAAAAGGACACGCATAAAAATGAAATATGCAACAATTTATGCAGTTGCGCTTTTTTTAACGTTGGCAATTTTTCAATGCACGGTTCATTAAATATGCGTACAAGTGTACTATAAAGCAGTAACAAAAAAAAAGAAAAAAAAATATTTATTATATATATAAAATAATAAAAAAAAATTGCTGCATAAAGTGCACAAAATTTTCAAATTGAATTTAAATACTGCCAGCAAGAACAGAAACCACTGCGGAAATAAAATTAAAATAATATTTTTTACATGCATTAATTAACGCAAACTTTATTACAAAAACAACCACAACAACAACAAAAACAGTGTTGAAGCTTTTGTAAAATAAATAAAATAAATTCCATTTTTAATATGGCAACACCGAAAAAAAGTTGTTGCCGCCATATTTTGTTTTATGACTGCCGCCGCCATTACTGACTGTGCTTCAGTGCACATTTGCTGTGTATTATTATTGAATAGCATGTTATATATATTTTTTATACCCTATAATAAAAAAAAATTGCACAAACAATCACACAAAAGCAATGACTTAACTGTGCAATGTTGTGCAGCACTGCATTGTAGAGTATGCAGTAGCTGAAGCTACTTGAAAAGTAACACCTGCTAGTTATCGTGTATATTCTAAATGTTTTCTTAGCATAACATAATATAATCTTCATTATATTCTATAGCGCATCCAAAAGTCAACTTTCTCGTGTGTGTTTATATATAAAAAACTTTCATTATTTTTTTTCCGCTGCAGGATGTTGTGCACATTATCAACATAATGAAATTATAAGCGGTTTGATTTTAATATAAATTACTTTTTATGAGACAATAATTGATGCAGTTGGTAATTGGGTTGAAGTTGTTGTTAAAGTTTGAGTACGAGTTGTTGTTGTTTGTTGTTGGTGTAGTTGCACAAAATGGCGACAGGCTCATTAACAACATGCACACATGGTGCGGCACTCGTTTGTATTTGAGTGATGCTGCATGCTCATTTATTTATTTTTATATTTTTTTTTTTCACTGCAGCTATTTAATTTTTCATTTTAAACCTTTTTTTTTAATACACTGCGCTAAGGGCATGCTAAGTTTCTGCAAATATATGTAACGTACTACCTGCGTATGTTGAGTATCTATTAAAACTAATATTTGCAGGTGCATAGCATTTCTGCTTTACCAATAACATATAGTTTAACTGTTGTCTTAAAACCTGCCTTACATATTGCCTTTCGCTTTACCTATTAGCTGTCAAATTGCTCAAATAATTTTCTCTTACTCGTTTGCAACATACAATCAGCTGTGCTTTATATACTTTTATTTGGCTACAATTCCTATTCCATTATTTAATTTTTAAAGCCTAAAGTAGCTCGCAAGTTAGTAGGGTATTTTAAAGTTGTATAATCGTTTTTCTTTTTTTTTTTCTCCCCTTCCTGCTTTCTGCTTTCACTTACACATATTTTCATTTTGTTCATTTGGTTTTAATCATTAAATGTCACTTGATGCGCTGCTGCTGTCACTTTACTACACGGCACTGCAATTCGGCATTCGTTGTTAATGTGATATGCATAACTGGTTGCGGAAAAGCTGTGAAAAGCGTTGCAACAAAAGTCAAACCAACTGCAACAAATACAACAACAATAATAATAACAAACGATTTTCACTGTGACAATTGACAACTGAAGTTATGCCGAATGCCACATACGCCACCGCATTGTTGTGCATATTTTGTATTATTTATTTATTTCGATTTATTTATCTTTCATTATATTTTTTTTTTTATTTTTTATTTTCTTTCTTTTTTCATACTCCTTTTGTATGGCACGCCTTTATTTTTATTTGCATTGAATAATTGGTGAAATGTTTTCGTTGAAATTTAAAACTTTTAATTTGTTTGGAAGAATGTTTTTTAGATTTGACATTTAAGTTGTTTGATTATCAATCAATTGGTTTTATTTTAGTCATAATATTTCGTTACTCGTTGGTTTCATACTATTTAAATATAGTTTATAAGTCGTACTCGTTCGTTTAGTTAATCATGTAAATTTAAATCCGCCTTAGTCGTTAATATTCCCCTGCAAGTCGTTTCGTTTTACTCGTTGTTTTAGTTTTTCTCTTGATTTTGCAATGCTCATGGGTTTTGCTGTTCTTCTGTTTGCATTACTCGTTATTTTTTCTTTTCTAGTTGGTTTTTAATTACTCGTTGGTTTTGCGTTTCACTTAAATTCAACTTTCTCCTTCGTTTCGCTTATCTTCTATTAATTCCTTACTCGTTGGCTTCCACTTTCTCTTAATCGCACCTTTATAGTTGGTTAAACCCTACTCGTTGGTTTCGATTTTCATTAAATTTTGCATTGCTCGTTCGTTTCTCTTTTTTCTTAATAATTCCTTAATCGTAAGCTTTCATGTTCTCTTAATTTTACTTTATTAGTTGGTTTTACCCTACTCGTTGGTTTCGCTTGTCACTTAAATTCACCCTGCTCATTCAAAAAGTTTTTTCTTAATATTTCCTTACTCGCTGACTTTCATTTTCTCTTAATCTCACTTTAGTAGTTGGTTTTACCCTACTCGTTGGTTTCGTTTTTCACTTAAATTCACATTGCTCGTTCGTTTCGCGTTTTTTTTTTCTAATACATTCTTACTCGTCGGCTTAGCTTTTCTCTTAATCCTACTTTAATCGTTTGTTTCAACTTACTCGCTGGTTTTGCATTTCTTCAAAACTTTACTTGGTTGTTTAATTTCTCTTGCCTACTATTGATTTCACTTTACTCATTTATTTAGCTTATCTCTTCGTTTTCACTTACTCGCTATTTTAGTCTTTACTAGTTACTTTACTCGTTAGCTGCCACATCGCTCACGTCTTACTGGTTGCTATGAACTGTGCTATATATAAAATCTTACAAAATTAATATTTCTACTCTTTACAATTTAATTCTTTTATTTTACAAAAAATATTGACATAAATATATGTTCAAACTGTTGTTGTTGTTGTTGCAGCCATTTGTACGTAATTTGTCAATTTCACACAACATTGAACACAAATCTATTGAAAACGAACTTCTCTATTATTTACAATATATATCTATATATATATATAGTATATTTATTTGTTTGCGTCAATTCGTTTTGATTTTTCTTAATTTGTACGCTTTGTGCAAATAAATCTCAAAAAGAATAAAATTTTACGTTTAATACCAACAACTAGAAACTTTTTCAATAACAAAATGAAAAGAGTTGCAAACAAACAACATCAAGTAAATACATAGTACAGACAGACAGACAGACAGACAGAGAGTGCCAATAAGAACCATTGGCCATGAATGTGACTTTAACTGTATGTTGTTGTATGCTACTTTGTTGCCTTTGGTGGTCATGCAGTCATGCAGACACGGACATTTAGAGAAACGAGAGTTGTTGCCTTATGGGCTAAAGTTGTACTAAATTGGTACGTGAACGTTTTACGAACGAAATGTTTAATAAACTTTTTCAAATAAAAATTTATATACGTTGACGTGCAATTTTTATACCAATTAAATGTTGGACAATATACTGCCAGGATACACGCAGCTACGTGTTTTGTCTGCTTGCTAAACAGTATGTCTGTCTGACTGTCTGTCTGACTGTCTGTCTGACTGTCTGTCTGCCTGTGTGAAAAACTGCTGCAGGACATTTGTACTTTTTGTTTTTATTTTGGAGTATGGTGTGAAAAATTATTGTAAAAATTTTAATTACAAAACGAGCGAGATAAAGCAATACAAAGCGATATATATATATATATATATGTATGTATATTAAACGCATCGCTTGGCAAACTTTGTTTAATTGTGTGGTGGATTTTTATTTAATTTTATTTTTGCATTTCATGCCATGCCATGCCATGCCACTACAGCAGCTAATTAGCTTTTATATGCTGTTGCCTTTTGCATTAAATAAACGGGTTATAGAAAAAAAAAATATATATATATAATATATTTAATAAGCATTACAATTTTTGCACTATTAAATGGCATATTTTAATTGCATATGCATTTAGCAAATGAAATGCAATAATTGTTCTATTAAAATGTGAAATACTTTACTTTTTTCGCCCAGCGTCAGTAGGTGAGGGCGGCGCATATAATTTATAGATTTTACATTATTATATATAATTACATTTAAGTTTTTATCATGCATACGCATTATCTTGTTATTTATTTTATGCCGGTGCTATTTTATTATTCATATACCTTTTTATAGTTGATTATGTAGCTGTGCATATATCATTTTTATTGTCGCCTATTGTCAGTTTTATTATCAAATTTAATTGAAATTAATGTTTTACAAATATTTTTATGCGTATTTTGATACGTTTCAATTGCTTTCCTTTTTTTTTCTCACACCGATGCACAACTATTTGTGGCTAATAATAATTTAGTGGTATTAATTTTAATAGTTCATTTCATTTAGCTTATTATTTTATAATAAATGTAATAGATTTATGCAGGTTGAAAACTTTATATAGAACAGAAGATATATATACAAAGAGCGCAAACAAAGTGTAAGCTAAAAACAAGCTACTGATTTCTATTATTCAAAAATATTATATGTGAAAAGCCTTTCGAAAAGCATTTTTCTGCTAAAAGCAGCTATTTTCGGATTTTTTTTTCTATATTTGCTCCTAAAAGACGGCAACAATAGTTAGCAACGTGCTAAGGCTTTTTAAGGTGAAAGGTGCTGTTTCACTGTCTACTGCAACACAATATTGGCTCATTACAAAAAGCTGCCTCATTACAAAAATAAAAACCAATTTAAAAAAGGTGAAAATTTGCAATATTTATGAAAAACAATTTGCAGGTGTTTGTTGCGTGTTTAAGCTAAAAACCGCTCAAAGCCATAAGCCAAAAGTACATAAAAAGCGCATAAAAAGGGTTTTAAATGTTTCTTCTTTGTTTATACTTTTTGTGAAGGCGTTAAGTAAATAAGTGAATTAAAGTACTTTTCGTTTTTTTTTTTAAAGCTATAAAACGCTTACAAACATGCAACAACATTTCAATAATTTGTCATAAATCATATATAAAACAATTTTTCTTTTATTTGGCAATTTGTTGCTTGCTTGTAAGTAAAACCCAAGTAATTAAGCCAAAAGTAAGACGGTTGTCGCGTGTCCTCTGTGCACAGCATGTGGTAGACAAGTACACACACTTTATCAACAGGAAGGATATGCGCATAAGTACTAAATACTTTGACAATGTTGTGTACAGTAGAAAAAAAAAACTTTCCAATGATTTGCATGCAAATTAATTGCCTCAACTGTTTCAACTTCGTACAAAAAAAAAAAAAAAAAGAAGTAAAAGCAGACAGCCTAAAGCTATGCAATAAGATTTTTCAAACAATTCCCTTTAGCATTTGCTATAGAGCAAAGAACTCGCAAAGTCTGCGCAGACACACACTAAAAGGGCAGACAACGACGCCGACGATGAGATAAGTCGTATAAATTATAGCAATTTAATAAGTTTTAAATAAACGCATCCGTAGCACTTGCCAAGGTAGGCAGCAGCAGCAACGGTAACTTTTTCTTAACAAAACTCTGTCGCAGACGGTCCAAGTTCAAAATCTTTTTGCAATTGTGCTGCGTGAACTGAACCTTTGGCTGAACTTTACACACACATAGATACATACAGCGATATTTCGTAGAAAGAGGGTGTCTTTAAAAGAAAGTTAGCAAGCAAAGACACCGGGTGAGCTAGCGACAAAAATTGTTACCGATTAAAATTGTCGGTTGGGCATTAATTTTATGTCACTATGATAACGCTGGGTGGGTTTGTGTGAAATATGTATAGTGCGGAGCAGGGGGTTAAAAGTTTCAACCAAAATTTTCACAACGCGCTAAATGAGTTTATGCAAGTGTGAAAATAAGTCCTTTTATGTATGCTACACGTACTGCTTTGCTGGGGGGGTTGAAGTTTTTGAATCAAAGTTTATTTTCTTTAGACAATCCTTGGCTATCTGCGCAACGTGTTTGTTTTACTTTTTGACTGCCCACGCTTTAAGCCCATTTAAGCAAGTTGTACTGAACGCTTTTCTAAGGTAGTTAATGAGTTAAAAAGTGTTGTCTATGCTGAAAATAGAGCACTTGGCTTATACTTTGTTTGTTTCCTTGTTGTTGTTGTTGTACACTTAATTTGTTTTCTTGCAGTGGCATAAATTATTTGATAAAAGTGAAAATAAAATTCTTTAAATAAATTGTCAGAGAGGCAAACAGACACACAAGGTGTCTATGAAAGGAAGGATTAATGGAAGGAAGAATGTTTGCTATTGTTTTCGTTGTAATTGTATATTTTTTGAGTTGTTGCATTGTGTCTAGACTTTGGAGCTAGGCATTCTAAATTAATTTTAACAATAAATTTTTAGCTGAGATTTATTAGTTGCTATTTAAAAATAGCTGAAGCGAAATGCACTTAAATACAGCTTAGTAAGGAGAGGACCAATAGAAGAAGTAGCCCAAATACACCAGACTACAACATTATTTCTTGTTGTTTTTCTTTTTAAATTATCATAAGTTTATGTTTAAATATCTTAAACATTTAACATGTATTAAGCGTTTTAAAGTTTCGTTTTTTTTTTCTTAAGCTTCTTACTTAAATATCTCAACGCAAATACGCTTCTAGCAGACACTTAAACAGACTTCTCACACAAGTTTTAATATAAATAAATAAAGTAATAAAATACGCGAAATTTTCACAAAACTTAAAAAAGCAATTAAGACGCCTGTTTCGTTGCGCAAAATACAACTTCATACTTCATCATCAACAAGCAGCGTTGTAGTAGCAGTAGGAGTAGGCAAAGCATCCCATTTCCACTCGAAATGCTACACGCGCCCAAACGATTTCACACACAAGTGCTTTTCTTCGTCGATATTATATATTTTCACTTAGTTGGCTTCATACTTATTTAGTAGCAGCCGCTTTGCCTAGATTTGTTTTTCTTAATTTTTGGCTGCTAGAAGAAATTTGAGCATTAAGTGCGCATTAACTTTACAGAATAAGATAAAAAAATAGAAGGAAAAACTTGTCTTAAATCTTATGAGACTTCATTTTGTAGAAGTTTCATCATTTTCGGAGGCACACAAAGTGCTTAAAATAATTTTTAATTACATATTTGCTGCACAGTAGTTGCTGAGCGCACTCCTTCAAACGGCTGCCTGGCTGCCTTCATTTTGTTAAAGCATACTTTTCGGCGCAAATATTTAAAATGCATTCAAATGGAAAATGAATTAAGTGCACAAAGCAACGCTTAGCTATGAAACTTTTCATTTGGAAATTTATTAGCTCGCACCCTACTACTACACAATTTTTTTTTTTTTTTTTGTATAAATTTTATATTTAGTAGTTTTAGCTTGCACAATTATATTTTGTTATTAAACGAAAAGAAATTGCCAAAACACAAATTACATTTGTTGCTAATACATTACTCCCGTCGCCGCAAGCTAACCATAGCAAATTAAAATTCTCAAACCACCACCAACAACAGCACACCCTGCCACCAAAGACAAAAAGTCAAATGAAACTTAAATTTCGCATGCTGTGTGACATTTGTCGCCGTCATAAAGGTGCTACTACAAGCATAACAAAATGCTATTCCCTACTGCTACTACTACATACTAACGAGCTTGCTTTGCGTCCTGACAGCCATTACTTGCAGCTGTGTTGCCACACACTATTTTTATTTTATATGCCAAAGTTCATATAATATTTTTGTTTGTGCCTTTTGTACAATATTATTGTTAGGACTTGTAATTTTTTCAACATCATCGCCATCGCCGGCTGTTGCTTTTATTGTGTAGCAGTGTAGCAACATCCTTTACGCATGCATATAATTCTGTGCATTTTATTATTGTTGTAATTTAAACGATTTATGTACTGTGTGCAGCGCGCGCATATTTATAAATTTATTAAAAAAAAAGAAGGGCTCGCAGCTATTTTGCAATTGTGCGAAATTGAAATTCATTTACATGAATTTTATTTAATTTTTTTTTTTCGGTATAACATCCTTTTGCACACTTTCAGAAAATTTGTGTTTAGTAATGCATTTTATTGATTATAATAATTTTTTGCTTAATTAAGTTTTTTGTTGGTCTGTAGTCAAATATTGAAATAGTGTAGTGCAATAGCAAATTTATAGCAGTTTATAGGCACCCTACACTGCGTAGTGGTGATATAATATGCGTCTCTGCACAATTTATTGTAGTATTCCGATGTATTTATGTCTCAATCAGCTTTAAATTAACAGCCTACGAGCAGTATGTGTGTAGTGTATAAAATGAAGCACAATATGCAAGACTGCTCTGCACTTTCTCTCGAAAAATAAGACCCGACAATCCATTCTTTTTTATATTTATTTAATTTTTTTTATTATTTTATTTAAATTCTTCTGCATTCTTTTATTTACCATCGCTTTTCTTTTCTCAAACAGTGCCTGCTCGTGCGCCAATGCTTTTAATTGCAACTTTTAAGAAAAATTTAGAGGAAGGTGCTATACTCCACTAATTTCAGTATAGCACCATCAAGTTGTTCATTGCTTGTTATTTCTCCCAGTACCCTTTATATATGAGGATTATTTTCTATATCAAATAGTTATATAAAGACTTTGTGACTTTCCGTTATATAAAAGGCATAGCACCGCCAAATTTTCCATTGCTTCTTATTTTTTAGACTGCCCTTTATATATGTTTATTATTTTCTATGTCAAAAAGTTACTAAAATTTCACAATTAGACTTTTTCTTTTTTATAGCGAGCTTAGCAATGCTAAGTTAAACATTGTTTGTTATTTCTCAGAGTGCCCTTTATACATGTATAATATTTTTAATGTTAAATAGCTACTAAAATTTCACAAATAGGCTTTTCTTTTATATAGCGAGCTTAGCAACGCTAAATTTTTCAATGATTCTTATTTCTCATAATGCCCTTTATATATGTTTATTATTTTTAATGTCAAATAGTTACTAAAATATATGTTTATTATTTTTAATGTCAAATAGTTACTAAAATATCACAAATTGACTGTTTCTTTTATATAGCATGCGTAGCAAAGCTAAGTTTTCCATTGTTTGTTATTTCTCAAAGTGCCCTTTATATATGAAAAAAAACTTTTTGCAGTTTATTCGACTATTTGCAGTTTGCTATTTTCTTAGTTCTTTTTATACCATTAATATACAACTTTTTTCTTTTTTTCCCCCTCACTAACTATTAACTGAGAGCTAATTTTTCTAAGAACTGTACGTGCAAGTACGCAGCTGTTTAAGCGTTTAGTACTAAAAACTTTTCGACATTGGCTCAGCTGTGCAGTAACATGAAAACTTTAACCAAATAAATGTGTTCAATTGAATTTAATAAATTTTTGCGCTTAAATGCAATTATATGGCCGGGGTTTCTCCCACTTTCAATATAGTTTTAAGCCATATATTTTACATGCTTTGCTACTTTTAATGGCAGTCAAAGCGAAACATTAACACATAAAATATGCTCTCCACATTATACGTTAAACTGCAGCATTCACTGCACAGTCTGTCTGTAGAGTAGATTGACTTAAATGTTAATTATTCAGCTACATGAAATTCCTGACTGTGCTTTGCCACGTTTTGCCAATAAAAGTCTCTGGCAATGACGCCCATTTGATGCTTAACGCTTAACGCTAACACTTTGTAGAGAGCAGAACATAACCTTTAGCATATTTGCAAACGCATTTAAATGCTGACATTAAATAAATCTAATATAGAGCAGTACCTCCTTATACTATATATATATATAAAAAATGATGCAGACATTATTCACGCTATCATTGCACGCATATAACGCCCCAGAAAATGCTACGCTCAACTTCAATCGAGTTTTGTGCTGCATGTAGCCAAGCATGAATGTTGACGTCAATACTTTGCGCTTAAAACTATGCTGTGTCCTGCCGGTGTGTCACTGTATGCTCGTTTTGCAAAAATTACTACAATTTTTTGTAAAAGCAAACGTTTGTCACACAGCCAAACGATTTCACTTACACATACATAGATATCGAGCGGCATATGTACATATATATGATATGTGTATATATTTCTATATGCATTGCTACGCACTGTTTTTACAGACCTTATACGTTCATGTCTGCATCATCCACATACGCGCCACAAAATGTGTAACCGAGTCTGGCATTGATAGCAGCAGCAACAGCAGCAGCAGCATGTTGTCTCATGTCGTTTAATTTTTTCCCTTTTTTTGGCTACATAACCTCAAAAATTTTGTGTGATATGCGACAGCTATTTCGAGCAGTTTATGCAAAAGCGTAGCAGTAGGAAGTGTATTGTGGTGTGAGCTGAGTTGAGCTGAGGTAATGTACGAAAGTTAAAAATCATTTAAAGTTGGCTGCATTTTGAATTTAAATTTTGTTGCAGAGAATAGGTTGGTTTTTTTTTACTTCTTCTATTTTCAAGTTCGTTTCGTTTCAACTCAATCAAATAAGTATAAGTGTATCAAAATTTAATGGCAACATTTGTATTTAATTATGTAAGAAGAATATTATATAGAATCAATTTTTTTATCATTTTTTCAAGCAACTATACCTATTTGGTGTCATGTTCTTTAAGCTGCCCCATGTTGGGCGCCAATTATTTTTATTATTTTTATTAAAAAAAAAACCTTTAAAAAATAATTAATTAAATTAGTAAAATATTTCAAACACTTCTTTCGGCTTATAAAACTTTATCAGAAATTTTGATACCCGCTACACTGTTCTCATTGTCACGCCACATACAAAAAATTTTGAAATTGTACACCAAAACTTGGAGAAATATTAAGAATTTTCGTCAATTTTTGTAGTTCAAATGGTTTTTGTGCTGACTCACGTTGGGCGCCAATTGAAATATAAATTTTATTATATTGCAATAAATATAATTTTCGCTTATAAAACTTTACCAGATATTTTTTTATCCCCTACACTCTCCTCATTGTCAAGTCACATACAAAAAATGTTGTGCAAACAGAAAATATGTTAAATTTTTCACCAAAACTTAGACAAAATTTTCGATTTTTAGTCAATTAGTGTAGTTTAACCTTTTTTGTGCTACCCCACGTTGGGCGCCATTTATTTTTATTAGTTAAATAGCAATAAACTCGAATATATGCAGTTGCATAAGTCATAGATTTGAAAAGCACTAGCAAAACAGTTTGAATAGCATTAGTGTTTAGCAATTTTGAAGTTTAGAAATTAAATTTATATTTCCACATTAATATCTCTTGACTCTGTAGCGCGATTTTGCTGAAAGAAACGCTAAATGTTACACACAATTTAGCTGCATATTTTTCAGTAAATAGATTTTTCAACAAATGTGTGGCTTTTATGTGATGCGCGCACAAACAATTAATAATTTGGTAAACGATTTAATTATATACATTTCAAGCAGTATATGCATTTAAAGCATCATCTCTCTATCTCTGCTACTGTTTTATATAATTTTATATTTAACCAAGACAATAAACCAAAAATTCTATAAAACAAATTCACATCAGCATATATCCTTAAAGCGGCATTTTTCATCCGCACTTCCGCTTTGGCCACGCAATGCGATTTCCGCTCTGTCATGCCTTTCCAACTGCAATTCGACTCACTCGCTCGTCGTCGTTGTCGTCGTCGCAGCACATAATCGAATTATCATCATGGCGTCAACAAATGATTTCTACGTTTCCTCAAACTTTGGCGCTTCCTTTTGGCGACAATGAATGAGAAGCTTTGACAGTAGCAGTAGCATCAACAAAAAAATAATCTAAAAAAGGGAAATCCTATTTCGAGCAAGTAGACAAGAACGCGCTGGTCATTTTCCTTGCTTGATTTTCGTTTTGCTTTCTTTTTACAATCTATCTGTCAAGCATGTGCTATATCCTTGCTACCCTCTTTTTTTTTTTTGCTTGGCGCTATTTTTGCATAGTTCTATTATTTCTCTCTTTTTTTTTTTTTGGCACTGTTTGAGGTTATGTACGCTGTCAGTTTGTTATCCCTGTTTGCAAATCCTTTTATACAAATGAAATTTGCGCCAAATGGCGATAAGCAAAATACAATAGTCAAACACAGCGAAGTCGTCCTCGTCGTCCTCGACGTCGTTGTTTTCGTATTCATCTTCTGCATATCCGCGCCACATGCTTACAGTTTTGTCCAGTTGAGTCCAGACAATCCTGCTGAAAATGCTGCTTTTTTTTCGCTTTACTTATTTGTGGTTTTACTGACGTACCCTTTTTTTTTTTTTTTTTTTTGGATTTTCTTTTTCGGGTTTCTTGCTGATTTGTACGTTTTTTATATTTTCTATATCCGTCGTCACACTGCTGTGTGCAAGTCATGTTAACCTCTGTAAGTCGTACCCAAGCCCAACATCGAAGCGCCGAAATTAGGTGTGATTTTAATGGCTGTCATGCGACAGTGTAGGGTGTTTTCTTTTTTGCATTTTTTATGGCTGCCTTCATGGTCAAATGATTTAATTGATTTTCAGCTACTCCCTTGGTTTTATTTTATTTTCGAGCAATAGTAATTGATAGCGCTGTCGTTCGGGTAATTGAGACAGGGAATTGTCCAAAACAGACAAGACCAATTGACGGCAATAAGCATAATAAAAAAAAAAGTTTTGTATTACTTTTTTACTAATCCTACGTTTTTCTTTTTTCTTTTCATTGAAAATCATTGCAGATATCAACAAAGGCTCACCCATCGATTATAAGAGCGGCTCTGCCTGTTCCACACCCACAAAAGACACGCTCAAGGGCTACGAGCGCAGCACGAACAGCTGCATGGGCCCAGTGCTACCACCACGTAGCGTTATGAGTGGATTGCCAACGCATCACTATTCGGCGCCCATGAACTTCCGCAAGGATCTAGCGGCGCGCTGTTCAGCCAAATGTGTTGCAATTGGCGCCATATCAGTGTTCGTAACGCTGTGCGTGCTACTAGTTATACTAACTGGTGAGTTAGCCTCTACTAAATTTCGTATTTTCAAATTTTAATTTGCTTCTCACTTAGGCTTCGGCGTACTACACTGGTCACCAGCTGCACCCTGTACAGTTCTAGTCGGCAACGAGGCCGCCGAAGTAACGGCTGCCAAGAGCACAAATACGGACTTAACGAAATTGCATGATCCCACGCTACGCTTGAAAACCGGACAAGGACCTGGTACAGCCGTTGTAACCTCATCAACGGCTAGCTCGTCTGCAACGTTTGGCTCATCGGCAGCAGCAGCGGGCTTACAATCGACATCAGCATCCTCGGTAGCATCGTCTGCAACAGCGGCTTCATCATCATTAACGCCTGCGTCGTCTGCATCTTCGTCGTCGTCGTCATCGTCGTCCTCATCATCCTTGGCAAATGCCAATAATGGAGGTAATTATGCTCAAGTTTTAATTATTTTTAAATGAGTTTTTCGAACTTTTCGCGTACCAAGCTTACGCGCAAGAAAAGCCCGAAAGTCAGTCAGTCAGTCAACGCCAGTTGTTGGCGAAGTGAAGTAGTTAGCAGCGTTTTTAGTATTTGAAAAGTTCTCGCCTCGGCAAAATGCAACTAAAGGCAGACTAAAGTATTAAAATAAAAATAAAAAATTACAAAATAAATAAAAAAGGATAATAGAAGTAGTATTGCCTGACGCTGGCTGTTTGTTGGTCGTGGCTTATTGTTTGTGTTGGTGGTTTGTGTCGCCATCGTGAAGCTGCATATGACAGCTGCATTGAAAGTTTATTTAAATAGCGCGCGCGAGCTTATTTTCATTTTAATTTAGTTTTCTTTATTTTATACACTACACGCACTGTACGAAAAATGAGTATTAAGCATTTGTGACACAGTTTGTAAGCTTTTTTTTAATAGTTTGAAACTTAAACAGTGCGATTAAGACACGAATTAATTGAGTTCTTCGCTCGATCCTAATAACATGTATACTAAATTTTATCTCTGCATCTCAAATGGTTGTAAAGGGGTATTATCACCATCCGATTTTAACAAAAAAAAAAGAGCCTATGTTTTTTTTCAACGTCCCAACTATTTCTATACCAAAATTCATATAAATTGATAAAGCGGTTTAGGCGTAATGCGCGCACAAACAATGAAATAAACTAAAATTTTAATAAAATTTTTTTTTTGTAGCCACTCTCCGGCATGACTTTCAGATTTCGCATAGAATTTTTCTTGATGGCTTCAATTGATTCAAAGCGCATTCCTCAAACCTCACCCGCCAGATTGAGGATAAGCTAGTCAGTCTTACCAGTCTCTGCTTTATTTTTACATTTGCTCTAAGTATTTTGCAGGATATTTTTTTTTTTCTTTCATAAAAGAATTGTTTTATTATTTTTTTTCGCTGCTTGTCTGCTGCAGTGTGAATTTTGTCAGGCATTAATTACTTTCGCAATTGACAGCAGCAGGATATACAAAAAAAAAAAAAAAATAAATAAAAAAGGAAAGAAACGCGCAGCAATTTCTAAAAAAGATTTATATGATCCTTTTTTTTATACAATTCTTTTATTTGCGCAAAACTTTATTTGAAGTTTTGATTGCAAACCAAATATGTATATAAAAAGAAAATGCAGTAAAAGGAAAAATTTTATGAAAAAGGCAGCCGCCATGTTTTTGCTTATTTCATACGAAAGTATGCCATATAAAAATTTACAAAACGCACGCAAAATGGCAGTCAAGCACATAAAATGGCATAAAGCCTTCATGGTCACTGCATGCGAGTGTAGGTTGTAAGAGGGTTTAGCCAAAAGTAGCCAAACTGAATCGTACGTCATCCCACTTGCATCGCAAGAAAACTTGTGAAAATAATTCATTCATGGTGTGATACGTGCGAATTACGAGTGACTTGACGTATAATTGTGTTGATAGTCCTTCCACTTCACGATTTTTCTCACTATAAACCTGTCCCCGTTTTCGTCACACACTGCGTTTGCATTCAGCCGACTTAACCTACCGAGCCTAAAGAAGTTTTAGTTCAAAATAATTACTAGCCGTTCCCGTTTTCGTTTCCATCTACCGAATTAATACAGGATCTAAAGAAATTTCCTTTTAAAAAGCAGCATGAGAACCCGTCCCCGTTTTCGTCTCGGTTCGCGTTTTCACTCAGCGCACTTACCCTACCGGGCCTAAAGAAATTTTACTTCAAAATTATTTTCGTCTCGGTCCCAGACATGCCCTACCGGGCGTAAAGATCTTCCACTTCAAAAAGTGTACTAGCCTAGGTTTTTAAATAAATGAAATAAATTTTGTGAACTGCAGGCTTAATTTTCTGCAAAGCATTCCTAAAAGTATGCATCGTTTTGTAACTTTATACAAAGCAGCACAGCAAGTTGTACCCGTTTTCGTCTCGGTACGGCGATTTGGCTGTAGTTTGATAACCAAGCAGTAGTTAGAAGCAATCGACGCTGCAATCTGTCCGTCTGTCTGGCTTTCAAATCTCAAACCCAAACTTAATGGCGCAGTCTGCTCAAAATTTGAAAGTCTTTTAATCTAATTTAGCAACTAATTTAGTAACTAGAACTACAACTGGCACAACCCTCGATTGCGTATAATAGTAGTAGTACTCGCTAAGTAGACACACACACACACACACACACACATGGTCGGTACACATATACAGGTAAAAATACATTTTAATTGCGTGCTATTTTTGAACTTTGAAGCGAAAATAGACGTTTACAAAATGTGAGTTTGACATTTGCGTTATGCAATTAAGCTGTCAAAAGTTGTGCAAAAAATAGCACACGACCATAATGGCAAAAATATGAAAGTCAAACAGTCAAAAAGGGCACGCCAAACCCAAAATAAACCGCATAGGTACGTCTATATAAACGGCTAAAGGCACGGCCACACGCAATATACCAAATGACGAGGACGAACATAAATGGTTAAATTAAATTAAAAATACATTTTATGCTTCATTAGTGCGAGGCGTGTGAGTTTCCAGGGGGGGACTGATTGAAAAAGCAAGCTTGACTGCTATTTTAGTATTAATGAGGAAGTTATGTCGCAGGGCAAAGGTGTATTTAAAGCGCGCTACACGTGCCCAACAAAAAAAAATCAGTGGAATAAACAAACAACCCCAAAAACGCGTAATGCTAAACCACAAATAAATTTAAATCAGGAAAAGCGGGAAAAACTCAAAATGGCGCATACACATTTATAAACAAGTCTAACTACAC
This sequence comes from Leucophenga maculata, assembly GCA_035044805.1. Lineage (NCBI taxonomy): Eukaryota > Metazoa > Arthropoda > Insecta > Diptera > Drosophilidae > Leucophenga > Leucophenga maculata. The sequence goes on from JAWNNP010003331.1 coordinate 666,318, forward strand.
ATCTTCAATATGTATCAATGTAGGACGTAAAAGCGTAACCGGAGACAATTCGAAACTGCAAAAAGCTTTAGAAATACGACAGCAACTAACAGGCCAACCAGGTGAAACCGTGGTGCAACGTAAACGACGTTATCGACGTAGTTTAATGACAACAGACAGCGAAGACGCTGCTCCTGCTGCTGCTGATGATGATGATGTTGTCGAGAATTTCACAAAAACTTTTATCGACTTAATTACAAACGAAAGTAAAGTCAATGATGAAAAGTATTTGGCTTTGAGTAAAAGTAAAACACAAAATACGGCAACGTCACGTGATATTGCAGCTTTGGCGGTTAGCTTAAAAGCAAAAAGTAATTATAGACAGCAGCAGCAAGCGGTGAATGCTGAAAGTTTGAATATAATCGATAACATATTAACAGCAACCGAAACGGAAATGGAATTGGAAACGGAAGAAATGGAGCAAGCAAAACAAAATGGCAGTGAAACTATTTCAAGTAGTAAAAAAATTGCAGCATTGCCAACACGCATAAAAAACGCAACGAAGCTGTTGATGCATAAACAATTTGACAAGCCATTAAACAACAATCTACAACGCATAAAAATAGACATTAAATCAGGTAAAACGCTGAAAAAAATTGAGCCTGATAGTCTTGAAGTTGTTGAAGCTGCACAAGTTGATAATCTAGATAATGATGCTGCTGAAGATGCTGATGGTGGTGGTGGTGAGTTTCAAGTTGTCTATGCAGCCTTGCCGACGCCAACGTTTGAAGCTGTTATTGATGACGATAATCAAAGTGACAGTAGGCAGCGGCTGCAGTGGCAGGAGGTGTTGCGGCAGCCAGCGGCAACAATTGATGCTGCCTCTACGGAAGCTGAAGATGAAATCAACACCAGCGCCACAACGCGCAAGAATGTTATTGAAAATGATTTTCAAATCAAACAAAATAATGATGTTAAAATGCTTCAAGAGACAACGGAAACTGTGGCAGACATTGATGATGGCAATGATGTTGGCGATGTTGATGAAAAGCTTTTCAGCACTACTACTCCGACAGTTTATAACAATAATGAGCATGATTTAGCTGACAACTATGATGACATCAATTCAACACCAGCAGCAGCAACAATTCAAATACAGCAAGACGACGACGACGACGACGACGATGATATAAAAGTTGATAAATTCAAATTGAATGACCGCAATAAGTTAAGCAGTGAAGCGGCGTGGAAAACTGAAAAAGTAGCAATTACAAATGGAAAATATGAAACGGAAGTGCATGTTAAACGCGAAATGATGGAGATAAATGATGCAATAACAACGGACGCCATTTTCACTTCTACTACGACTACTGAAAATGGCGAACTTATGCTAAACGATGCTGATGGCACGCTGGCAAATGATATAAACGCCTTCGATGACATCGATATTATTAAACTAGATAAGGCCAGAGAGCACACAACCAAAGAGGAACTTTATAAAACTGTTGCAAAGCAACAGGAAACATTGCAAGCAAAGCATATACCATCAAAATTTGAAAATGAAATACTCAAGCCAAATGATTATGATGATGATGATGCCGCCGCCAGTGCTGCATTGCCACCACTTAAACCATATGTAAGCGAGCGCTATGACAGACCCAGTAAACGCATAATGGTGAATCTGACAATTGCCACCGGTGATGCCAGCAATTCAATATATACATTCCATGTTGCTGTGCCGTTTGCCACAAATGGTACACATAATCTGGAGCAAGTGTTAACGCATGAGAAACGACAACAGCCGCAGGCGCAGCAACAACAGGCAGCAGCTGCAGAGCTGACGATGCCAAACGCTGAACTGGATGACAACAACAACTTTATTAATGGTGTAGGCAGTAGTAGTAGTCCTTACTGTATACCAGAACCACCGCCACGCATGCCCGATTGTCCGTGTAAATGCGCAGAGTTTGGTTCAACTTTTATGGCGGCAGCAAGTACAGCGTTGCCATTTGAGCCGCACATAGAGACTGCAACAATTTTGACTGATAGCATGAAGCATGACGATGATAATGATGATGATATTGAATTACAAAGTTTCACAACAACAACAGCTACTACTACTAACATTTTAAATGCTGCTACTAGTACGCAGACTACTGACTTTGATAATAATATTGCACCGACTATGTTGGCTGGTGATAACTTTGCATGTCCTGATGTTATGCCTATTCTAATACTTGAAGGTGATTGTTTTTTGGGTCTTATTGCTTTTACTAAAACGTAACTGAAAAATGCATTTAACTTTGTTCTAAGCATTGTACAGTATTAATATATATTCTAACTTAAGTCGCTATCATAACTGTCTGTAAAAAGCTTATTAAAACTGGAATACATCACCAAAAATAATTGTAAATATAAAAGAAAAACACATCAACATCATCATCATCATTAATAGCTTAGAAGATATTGCATCAAGCTGATTTGGCAACACTCATCCTCGAAGCTCATTTTGGAAAGCTCTTGAAGAGATCTTCAATTAAGTGAACTATTACGTCATATTTTCCATATTTCCAACATATCATTTTAATATCAAACCATAACTGATTGATATTATTTTGCCTGATATGATTTAAGGGAATTCCACCATTTGGGAATTGTTGTTCTTCTACTGTACCTCCTCATCTGTCTCACTACTATCTTTCGGGTATTTTCTCACAAATTTCCCCTTACATTTGCATTTTGTTAACCCATATACACACTGTCAAGAAGGTATCGGGAACTTATAAATAAAACGAAACATTTTAAATAATCATCCATTTGTTGAGTGTTTGGCCAAAAATTCATTACAATGATGGTTCTGTGAGATGGCGCAATATCACGTTGACGAGTCCATAACTACGTTGATCAATATTTTCACTCATTGTAATTAATCGACGACCTAAACAGCTGTTGTAAATACATTGGTTGGCATTATAATTAAGAAGAGTGTTACCAATCTGAAAAAAAAAATCTAAAAACTACCCGGGAAGTATAATTAGGCAGGTATCGATACTTTTTCGTTGGTCTTTTTACGATAATTCGTTCGTGTCATTTTATTTGAATCAAACGAGTAATTTTATATCAGAGAAACAAAGAGATGAGTAACGTATTGCTAAAGAAACGAGTAACTATTTATTTTAACGAGTACTTGTCGGACAAACGTTTAACATAACAGTACATAAACGATTAACGGTATATCACTGCGGAAAGCTTACTTCAGCAGAAATATGGAATTGTTGCAATAATTTAGCAAACTGCAAACTTGCCAATTTTCGGGATAAAAGTTTCCGTTGAGGTAATGAAGCAGACAGACACTGTTTGATATGATGACTCTATTCCCCCCCCCCTATCTCTCTCTCTCTCTCTCTCTCTTCCATGTACCGTTAAGACATAAAAACTTTATATCACTATTTTACACACACACCCAAACACACATAATTATTTATAAAATCACATAAAATGTAAATTCATACACAAAACATCTGCTAAACAATAATAATTAACTAACCCCAACAACTTTTACCAACATTCTTTTCACGTCTGCTCGCTCACGTTACGCTACTCGCTACGCAAATGCAGGCGCACGTACATTCCCGGCGCGTAGTTTCCCACCGGATGGCACAACCTTTGGACAGATAACGCTTGGCCAGAAGCTCACCAAGGAAATACAACCGTATAGCTATTGGAATATGCAATTCTATCAATCGGAACCGGCCTATGTTAAATTCGATTACACCATACCGCGCGGTGCATCAATCGGTGTCTACGGCAGACGCAATGCATTGCCCACACATACGCAATATCATTTTAAAGAAGTGCTGAGCGGTTTTAGCGCCAGCACGCGTACTGCTAGAGCGGCACACGTAAGTACTATTTGGCTGTGGCTTCGCTATAAACTACTAATTTATACTAATTCTATGTGTTTGTGTTTGTTTCATGTTTCACATATCAAACAATATCTTCATCAACTGTCAAATATCATCATTGCGCATATTGTGCAGTTGTCGATAACACGCGAGGTAACGCGCTATATGGAACCCGGACACTGGTTTGTTTCGCTCTATAACGATGACGGTGATGTGCAGGAGGTTACTTTCTATGCAGCCATTGCTGAGGATATGACACAAAATTGTCCAAATGGTTGCTCCGGCAATGGTCAATGTTTGTTGGGTCATTGTCAGTGCAATCCGGGCTTTGGTGGCGATGACTGTAGCGAAAGTGTTTGTCCTGTGCTGTGCTCACAGCACGGTGAATATATTAATGGTGAATGCATTTGTAATCCCGGTTGGAAGGGCAAAGAATGTTCGTTGCGACACGATGAGTGTGAGGTGGCCGATTGCAATGGACACGGACACTGTGTCAGCGGCAAGTGTCAATGTATGCGCGGCTATAAGGGCAAATTCTGTGAAGAAGGTAGTTGCAAAATTTTAAGAAGTATAGAAGTAGCTGTTTTAGTTTTGCTTATTAAAAGATTTAGTTTATTTTTTGTTGAAGATTTTTACTAAATCAATTTTGCAAACCAATTACAGTTGACTGTCCGCATCCTACTTGCTCGGGACATGGCTTCTGCGCTGATGGCACTTGCATTTGCAAGAAAGGCTGGAAGGGTGTCGACTGTGCTACCATGGATCAGGATGCACTGCAATGTCTGCCCGATTGTTCTGGTCATGGCACTTTTGATCTTGATACACAAACCTGCACCTGTGAGACAAAATGGAGCGGTGACGATTGCTCGAAGGAACTTTGCGATTTAGACTGTGGCCAACATGGACGCTGCGAAGGTGATGCTTGCGCTTGTGATGCCGAATGGGGTGGCGAATATTGCAATAAAAAACTATGCGATGCACGTTGCAATGAGCACGGTCAATGCAAGAATGGCACCTGTCTGTGCGTTACCGGCTGGAATGGCAAGCACTGTACTATTGAGGGTTGCCCGAATAGTTGCGCCGGACATGGACAGTGTCGCGTAAGCGGTGAAGGTCAATGGGAGTGTCGCTGCTATGAAGGCTGGGATGGACCAGATTGTGGCATAGCGCTGGAGCTAAACTGTGGTGATAGTAAGGACAATGATAAGGGTATGTTATTTATTATAATTTTTTTTTTAATGATTTGTGCAATTACTAATTAAACTATTTTCCTTAGATGGTCTGGTTGATTGTGAAGATCCCGAGTGCTGTGCCAGTCATGTCTGTAAGACCTCACAGCTTTGTGTCTCCGCACCGAAACCTATTGATGTGCTGCTGCGCAAGCAACCGCCTGCAATTACTGCCTCGTTCTTTGAGCGCATGAAATTCCTAATTGACGAGAGCAGTCTGCAGAACTATGCAAAATTGGAAACTTTCAACGAAAGGTATGTGCTGACTTGTAGCCAGTTTGTGTTTTCTTTATTTTTTTTTTTTTTAAACTTTAGTTTACTATCAAAGTTTCCAAAAAAAAAAAAAAAGATGAAATTTTATTAAAGTGCAGTTAAAGCAGTCGAAAAATTGTATAGTTTTATATAATTGGGATAAATTTTTTGGTTAAAATTTTTTAATTTTTTAACGCGCGATGTGTTATTCAATTGCTGCATAACTTCTTTGTATAAATATATAATGTAATTAGCTGGCGATATAATGAAAACAAAAACAAATAGTTTGCATTTTATATGTTTAATATTTATAAACTTTTTAGTTTTGTGCCCACGTCTAAAAATTTCCCAAAAAAAAAAAACAAAAAAATTATCCTAAAAACACATCCCAAAAAAAAAAAAAAACAAATCTTGTAAATATGAATCCCTTACATGTCCTTTGTTCTACATAAAAAAAAAAATAGCTTAGTATTAAGTCTAAAAGTCAAATAAGCAGCGAGTTTAGGCGCGTGCCAACACTGGAAACTAGCAGCAAACCACAAAAACAAATCAAATGGATAAAAACTAAAAAATGCTAATTCAACTATTTTTCTCTGCTCTCTTTTTTCTACAACACGCGTACCCCCATACGTAAAATAAACAAAAACAAAAAATATATAACTAAATAAACTAAACTAACTACTACTACTACTACTACAAATAATCAAACACCTTCTACTATACGCTACTACTACTATGTCATGTAATATTTGTCACAAAATTTCCTACAACTCAATCGTTATCGTAATCGATAATCGAAAATCGAATTGCGTGCATTCTAACCTAAAATTCAAACACAAAATTCTAAAACTAACAGCATTTTTTGGAATTATTTCAATGCAAGGTAAGCAAAGTTAAGCGGTGAACAAAAACTACTACCTCTACTACTACTTCTACTACTAATTAATAACTACAATGGTTGTTTGGTACTTAAACACTTTCATTTACTCATTTTTCACTTTAACTGTTGATTTACTTTAACGAATTATTTCATTAAACTATTACTAACTAGCGTAGCGTGTTTAATTTTCCGTTTTTTTAATATATTAATTTCGTAGTTTTAATACATATTCCTTTGTTTTTGTTTTTTCTTCTTTGGTTTACATTTTCTTATGCCATTAAAAAAATAATAAAAAAAAATTCGTACCTTTCACACATTTTTCGGCACATAATTCTGACGACTCGTCGCTTACGCTGCACTCGCGTGCTTCTGATTGTGAGAGAGAAAAACTGCAGTTACTCGTTAGTTTGCGCGCAGCTCAAAGAAAATACAACGATTAATATTTTTTTTGGATTAACTAAAATTTTTTTTACAGAACATATACGTATAAGCTAAATTAACTAAAATTAGTTGAAACCAAAATAAATAAATAGGCTAATATTGTTGTTCTCATATGTAAACCTTATGTGTTGACGAGTTTTATGTTTTGTGCGTGTGAAATTTTTCAATATGAATTTGTTGTGTACTATTTTATGTTCTATATGTAGTTAAACCGTTATTTATTTTAATTTACGAATATGTTTTTAAGTTTGCTTGTTAGTTACCAAATAGCTGTTTTGAAATTCAATTCAATTCAATTTATAGTACAGTTGAACCTTGTAATTGTCTAAATTTGACTAACATTTGTGTGTTCTCCCATCTCCTCAATGCAGTCGTTCGGCAGTTATACGTGGACGTGTTGTCACCTCGCTGGGCATGGGTCTAGTGGGCGTACGTGTCTCTACGACCACACTACTCGAGGGCTTTACGCTGACACGCGATGATGGTTGGTTCGATCTGATGGTTAACGGTGGCGGCGCTGTTACACTGCAATTCGGGCGCTCACCTTTCCGGCCACAGTCACGCATTGTGCAAGTGCCCTGGAATGAGGTCGTTATCATTGATGTTGTTGTCATGTCCATGTCCGAGGAGAAGGGTTTGGCTACTATAACCACGCATACTTGCTTTTCGCATGACTACGATTTGATGAAACCGGTGGTGTTAGCCTCCTGGAAGCATGGCTTTCAGGGTGCCTGTCCCGATCGTAGCGCTATATTAGCTGAGTCACAGGTCATACAAGAATCTCTGCAAATTCCCGGCACTGGGCTCAATCTTGTATATCACTCGTCGCGCGCTACCGGTTATCTGTCCACTATTAAATTGCAATTGACACCCGAAACCATACCGGCAGCACTGCATCTCATACATCTGCGCATTACCATTGAGGGCATACTGTTTGAGCGTGTTTTCGAGGCAGATCCGGGCATTAAGTTTACCTATGCTTGGAATCGCTTGAATATCTATCGTCAGCGTGTTTATGGCGTTACCACTGCCGTTGTCAAAGTCGGTTACCAGTATACGGATTGCAAGGATATTATCTGGGATATACAGACCACAAAACTTTCGGGACACGATATGTCTATCTCTGAGGTCGGTGGCTGGAACTTGGATATACATCATCGCTATAATTTCCACGAAGGCATACTGCAGAAGGGTGATGGCTCTAATATATATTTGCGCAACAAGCCACGTGTTATACTGACCACCATGGGTGATGGGCATCAACGTCCGCTAGAGTGCAACGAATGCGAGGGTTTGGCCATGAAGCAGCGTTTGCTGGCGCCCGTTGCCTTAGCTGCCTCACCCGATGGCAGTCTTTACGTTGGTGACTTTAATTATATACGTCGCATCATGACCGATGGCACCATACGTACTGTGGTTAAGTTGAATGCCACACGCGTCTCCTATCGCTATCACATGGCACTGAGTCCGCTCGACGGCACGCTGTATATCTCCGATCCGGAATCGCATCAGATTATACGTGTCCGTGATACAAACGATTATTCGCAGCCTGAGAAGAATTGGGAGCCGATTGTTGGCTCTGGTGAGCGTTGTCTGCCTGGCGATGAGGCGCACTGTGGTGACGGTGCATTGGCCAAGGATGCCAAGCTGGCATATCCGAAGGGCATTGCCATCTCCAGCGACAATATACTTTACTTTGCTGATGGTACCAACATACGCATGGTGGATCGCGACGGCATTGTCAGCACCTTAATTGGCAATCATATGCACAAATCACATTGGAAACCCATACCGTGTGAGGGGACGCTCAAGCTGGAGGAGATGCATTTGCGTTGGCCCACCGAACTGGCAGTATCGCCGCTTGACAATACACTGCACATCATTGACGATCACATGATATTGCGTATGACGCCCGACGGCCGTGTGCGCGTCATCTCTGGACGCCCACTGCATTGTGCCACTGCTTCGACTGTGTACGACACCGATCTGGCCACACATGCCACACTTGTTATGCCACAATCGGTTGCATTTGGTCCGCTGGGTGAGCTTTATGTTGCTGAAAGCGATTCGCAGCGTATCAATCGCGTACGCGTTATTGGTACCGACGGACGCATTGCTGCATTTGCAGGTGCCGAATCCAAGTGCAATTGTTTGGAGCGTGGCTGCGATTGCTTTGAGGCTGAGCACTATTTGGCTACAAGCGCCAAATTCAATACCATTGCTGCGCTCTCCGTGACACCCGATGGACATGTACACATTGCAGACCAGGCCAACTATCGCATACGCTCGGTAATGTCCAGCATACCGGAGGCCAGTACATCGCGCGAGTACGAAATCTATGCACCAGATATGCAGGAGATCTATATCTTCAATCGCTTTGGCCAACATGTTTCCACCAAGAACATACTAACCGGCGAGACTACCTACGTCTTCACCTACAATGTGAACACTTCGAATGGCAAGCTGAGCACTGTTACCGATGCCGCAGGCAACAAAGTATTTTTGCTACGCGATTACACCTCGCAGGTGAACTCCATTGAGAACACGAAGGGTCAGAAGTGTCGTCTGCGCATGACACGCATGAAGATGCTGCACGAGCTGAGTACACCGGATAATTACAATGTTACCTTCGAGTACCATGGCCCAACGGGTCTACTCAAAACGAAACTCGATTCGACTGGACGCTCCTATGTCTACAATTATGATGAATTTGGACGTTTGACCTCGGCAGTAACACCGACCGGACGTGTCATTGATCTGACATTCGACTTAAGTGTCAAGGGTGCGCAGGTGAAAGTCTCCGAGAATGCACAGAAGGAAATCTCGATGCTGATACAAGGCTCAACAGTTGTGGTACGCAATGGCGAGGCAGAATCTCGCACCAGTGTAGAAATGGATGGCTCTACAACAAGCATCACACCTTGGGGACACAATCTACAAATGGAATTCGTGCCATATGCAGTGTTGGCTGAAATAAGTCCACTTATCGGCGAAAGTTATCCAGTACCGGCAAAGCAACGCACCGAAATTGCCGGTGATCTGGCGAACCGCTTTGAGTGGCGCTACTTTGTGCGTCGCATGCAAGCGCAGAGTAAACAGAACAAGGCACCACGTCCAGTGACGCAAGTCGGCCGCAAGCTGCGTGTTAATGGAGACAATGTGCTCTCACTAGAATACGATCGTGAAACGCAATCGGTTGTTGTCATGGTAGATGACAAGCAGGAGTTACTTAATGTTACTTACGATCGCACCTCACGCCCGGTCAGCTTCCGTCCGCAGTCGGGTGACTATGCCGATGTTGACTTGGAGTATGATCGCTTTGGACGTTTGGTCAGCTGGAAGTGGGGCGTGCTACAGGAGGCCTACACCTTCGATCGCAATGGACGCTTGAATGAAATTAAATACGGTGATGGTTCGTCTATGGTTTACGCTTTTAAGGACATGTTCGGCTCACTGCCACTGAAGGTTACGACGCCACGGAGGTCTGATTATCTGCTGCAATACGATGATGCTGGCGCGCTGCAAAGCCTGACGACACCACGTGGCCACATACACTCCTTCTCGCTGCAGACATCACTTGGTTTCTTCAAGTATCAGTACTACTCGCCCATTAATCGGCATCCATTCGAGATACTCTACAATGATGAGGGTCAAATACTAGCAAAAATACATCCACATCAATCGGGCAAGGTGGCCTTTGTGCACGATGCGGCAGGACGCTTGGAGACCATATTGGCGGGCTTGTCAAGCACACATTACACCTATCAGGATACTACCAGTCTAGTCAAATCGGTGGAGGTGCAAGAGCCGGGCTTCGAGCTGCGTCGCGAATTTAAATATCACGCAGGCATACTTAAGGATGAGAAGCTACGTTTCGGTTCAAAGAACTCACTGGCCTCAGCGCACTTCAAATACGCCTACGATGGCAATGCACGCCTGAGTGGCATTGAGATGGCCATTGATGACAAGGAGCTGCCCACAACACGCTACAAGTACAGTCAGAATCTGGGTCAACTAGAGGTGGTGCAGGATTTGAAAATCACACGCAACGCCTTCAATCGCACGGTCATACAAGACTCCGCCAAGCAATTCTTTACCATTGTGGACTACGATCAACACGGACGCGTGAAGAGTGTGCTGATGAATGTCAAGAGCTTCGATGTCTTCAGACTGGAACTGGATTACGATTTGCGCAATCGCATTAAATCGCAGAAGACGACCTTTGGACGCTCGACTGCTTTCGATAAGATCAACTACAATGCCGATGGACATGTCATTGAAGTGCTGGGCACCAACAACTGGAAATATCTGTACGATGAGAACGGCAATACGGTCGGCATTGTGGATCAGGGTGAGAAATTCAATCTGGGCTATGACATTGGCGATCGCGTTATACAAGTCGGCGATGTTGAGTTCAATAATTATGATGCACGTGGCTTTGTGGTGCGACGTGGCGAGCAGAAATACCGTTACAACAACCGCGGCCAGCTGATACATGCATTCGAACGCGAACGTTTTCAGAGTTGGTATTACTATGACGATCGCAGCCGCTTGGTGGCATGGCACGACAGCAAGGGCAACGTAACGCAGTACTTCTATGCCAATCCACGCACGCCACAACTGGTGACACATGTGCACTTCCCCAAGCTGGGCAAGACCATGAAGTTCTACTATGATGATCGCGATATGCTGATTGCACTGGAGAATGCTGAACAACGTTATTATGTGGCCACCGATCAGAATGGTTCACCGCTGGCATTCTTCGATATGAATGGCGGCATTGTTAAGGAGATCAAACGTACACCATTTGGACGCATTATAAAAGATACAAATCCGGACTTCTTTGTGCCCATAGACTTCCACGGCGGTTTGATTGATCCACATACAAAGCTGATCTACACTGAACGGCGGCAATATGATGCAACGGTTGGACAGTGGATGACACCACTTTGGGAAACATTGGCCACCGAAATGTCACATCCGACAGATGTGTTCATCTATCGCTATCACAACAATGATCCCATTAATCCGAATAGACCACAAAACTATATGATTGACTTGGAGGCATGGCTGCAACTCTTTGGCTATGATTTACAAAATATGCAGAGCGCCAAGTACACCAAGCTGGTGCAGTACACGCCACAAGCCTCGATTAAATCGAATACGCTGGCGCCCGACTTTGGTGTCATCTCGGGACTGGAGTGCATAGTCGAGAAGACGAATGAGAAATTCAGCGACTTTGACTTTGTGCCCAAACCACTGCTGAAGATGGAACCTAAGATGCGTAATCTACTGCCACGTATTAGCTATAGACGTGGTGTCTTCGGCGAGGGTGTGCTGCTGTCACGTATAGGCGGACGTGCCATGGTCAGCGTTGTAGACGGCTCGAATAGCGTAGTACAGGATGTAGTATCATCGGTGTTTAACAACTCCTACTTTCTGGATCTACACTTTAGCATACACGATCAGGATGTGTTCTATTTCGTTAAGGACAATGTGCTAAAACTGCGTGACGACAACGAAGAGCTACGCAGGCTGGGTGGCATGTTTAACATATCAACACATGAAATAACCGATCATGGCGGTACCGCAGCCAAGGAATTGCGTCTACACGGGCCCGATGCAGTTGTCATCATTAAGTATGGTGTAGATCCCGAACAGGAACGACATCGCATACTGAAGCATGCGCATAAGCGTGCCGTAGAACGCGCCTGGGAATTGGAGAAACAATTGGTGGCAGCCGGTTTTCAAGGACGTGGTGACTGGACGGAAGAGGAAAAGGAAGAACTAGTGCAGCACGGCGATGTCGACGGCTGGATTGGCATTGATATACACAGCATACACAAATATCCACAATTGGCAGATGATCCCGGCAATGTGGCATTCCAGCGCGATGCCAAACGCAAACGAAGAAAGATTGGCGCCAGCGGACACCGCACGGCAAGATCGCGCAAACAGCAGAAACTGCACGAGATGAGTGCGTGAGTATATCAGGCGGAGCTTTTAGGTGCAGTGGTAGGTTCAAGTGAGCAGGAGCAGGACAGCAATGACAGCAGTGACGACTCAAACGAATTGTACGAAAACGAACGAAATAATTACGAGAATGTATCAGTAGCTGACGAGTATGAGGACGAAGAACTTTATATATAGAACAAGAAGCAAGTAGCAAGCAGAAACAAAAATTAATATTAACTTTAAATTAATTTTAAAGTTCAATATTAGACAAGTCCAATTGAGTAGTTGCGAACAAAAAAAAAAGTCGAAGTAAGGAAAATTAATTAGCAAGAAACGTAATTTTTAATTGATGTAAAAACTACACAGCAAACAAATTTGCATACATATATCTATAGCTCGACAGACTTAACGACACGCACTTGATATATATATATCATATATAGTTTTGTATAAATGAAAAGTCAAGCTCTAAAAAGGAAGAATAATAATAATAATAAATATATTTACAAATTATGTCATTGTATCTCGACGTCTGCGTATGTTTTTGTGTGTGGTTGAACAAAATATGCATAAAATAAGAATTTAAGAAAAATATATTATTACAAAATATAAAAAAACTATGTTTACAGAAGAAAAATAAAAGTGCATATATAGTGAATCCCATAACGAAGAAAGTATTACACTTAAAAAAATTATATTAATAATAGAACTCAAACATTACATAGCAAAACAAACGAAAAACTTAAAACAAAATTGTAAAAAGTAACTTAAAAAAAAAAAATTATGAAATGCTAGGCTAGACTTATAGACTAGGCACCAAAAGCTAAAAATAAAACCCATATATGTGAGTGTATTGTATTGTACTAAAAAAAAAAAAAGAAACGCTTCTACTATACATCATTTCATGCAATTGGCGTACTCCGTAATAGCTTTGTATATACTCTTGTAATTGTGCTACTGCGTATAATATTTAATATATTTTTTTTGACTAAACAAGTTGTGAAGCTTTAAAGTTGCAACGTTTTTTACTTACTTATTTTTTTTTTTTTATTTATATATATAAATATTTAAATTTTTTTTTTAAAGAACTACCAAATACTCGAATACGACAAAAAAAAAAAAAGTCTGCTACATACAAAAAAAAACTAAGAACTTCTCTCATACTTCAAACGCGCTAAACTTGAACTCAAAACAAAAACCGCCTATTTAAAAAAAAGATAAAAAATAAAAAACTTGAAAGAGATTTTTCACGCAAATATTTTTACAAATTGTGATATATTTCTAAACATTTAAAAGCAAGAAATGTTTAAAATGTGCGCAGAAAAGTTAAAAACAAAAAATCTTTAAACTGACGTACTTTAAAAACTAAAAATTTTAAAACTAATTTTAATTTTTTTAATAACAAACAAAAATGCAATATTTTTTATTATAAAATATTTTTTTTTATAAACTGTTTGCCATGTTAATTTTAAAAAAAGCAACGATTTTAAATGCATTTTCTTTTAAGTTTTTAAATTTATACACTGAAAATAAATATAAAAAAAAATTATACACAAATTATTTTTTATTTTTAAATGTAAACTCAAAGCATTTTACTATTGTATTTATATTTTTTAATTAACTAACTATTAATTATTAAACTATTATTATTATTATTATTAACTATTGATATAACTTAAACTGTAAGCAAAGTAAAAATAATTTTAATGGCAAGACACCCTGTAAAATATTTGACCCCAAAAAGTAAGAAAAAAAAAAAACAAAATAACTACAAAAACTTAATTTAAGCATATGTACTAGGTTAAAAATTAATATATTAATTAAAATGAAAAACCAATTAAAAACTAATTAAGTATTACACTTAAAGAAAAAACAAACAAATAAAGCAAATGAAGTAAGCAGAAAACAGAAAACAGTAGCAGAAGACAGCAGTGCAGTGTAGAAATTAGCAAAAAAGTGTTAGTAATTTTATTAAATAAAATTAAAACAAAAAAAGAAACACACAAAAGAGAAGAACAAAAACAAAATATGAAAAAGTATAAATTTAAAATAATTGAATGTAAGTTGATTAAACGTAAAATAAATGCATATAATATAGCCTGAGTATAATAAATATATATTTAATTAATTAAGCAGCAGCAGCAGTTGAAGTTGATATATTGATGCAGTAACTAAAGTTGTGTAAATTACAAAATAAATATTAAAAAACAGAAAGAAAAAGCGTTAACTATAAGAAATGTTTTCTAAGCATTGCAATTACTTTCACAAAAAAATGCTAAAGTTAAAACAAAAAAAAAATTAAATTAAAAAATTAAATAAAATACATACAAAGTAAATTTGTAAAATAGCAAGCAGAGTAAAACAAATAAAAAATTAAAACAAATTTGCGCAAAAAAATTGCATAAAATATTCAGCAAAAAAACACAAGAAAAAGAATATGAGATATTAATTGTGACTGATACAAGGAACTAAGAATTATTGAATGGCAAAATTAAAAAAATTAAATTAATATTGTAAAATCTATATACTAAGCTAAAAAGGCAAAATGCAATAATTTCAAAAGGTAAAAAGAAAAAACAATTTGCAAGACACTGTAAAAAATTTAATTTGAAAACAACACGCAATAGAAGCAAAGAAAATTATTTTAAAAAAAATTAAAAACAATTTAAAAAAAAAAATTTAATAAAGCCAACAAAAATCCATATACATACATTGTTTTTTTTTTTTTTTCTGTTGTAAATTTTCATTTGTGTATTATTAGAAGCAATCAACTGTAAACAAATATTCTTTCAATATTCTTTTGTTTTGATATTTAAAAAAAAAAGAAAATTAAAAAACCCAAAACATAAATAATAAAAAGTAAACAAAATGAAATACATAGAGCGATAGAATATGTGTGTCTGAGAAAACTCAAAAAAACAAAATGCAAAAAACAAGCTGCGCAAATTCTGTTAAATAAAATTACTACACTGAAACAAAAAATAAATAAAAAATTAAATTAAATAAAAAATAAAAAAAAAACCAACGCCATATTGACATTATTAAGTAAAATTCGTTTCGTTTGATTTTGTGCGTATATAAACTTACACATAATAAATAGATACATAGTAATCAGCAAGGCATCAAACTATGTATGTAATTGTAAAACACTCGAAGGACATTAAATGAACAACAGCAACTACAACAAAACAAAAACGAAAACAAAACAGTAAATATAAATACATACGAAAATACATACATACATACATGATACCATTATGTATAGTAACAAAGAACGAATAAATAAAAACAAAAATTATTAAAAAAAAAAAAAAAAAAAATTGATTTAGTTTTATTTTTTAATGAAATACTTATGGGTAAGTACAGAATATTAATTTTGTTAATTTTAAAAAAGTGCTGAATTCTTTTTTATTTAAAATAAAATCAAATGCAAGAAAAAAAATTTTATTTTATTTTTAAATTTTTGCTAAATAAAAATAATTTTTAAAAAATTCAAACAATTTTTTTGTCGTTTTTCCTAATTTTATCATCTTTTTCTGTACAAAAGAAATTTTTAAGTATATCCTGGAAGAAGCTTTTTAAAAATCTCACAAAATTTTGGAATTAGAGCAATTTTAGTGAAGTTTACTTTGACTGTTTTACTAAGGAAACCGGAACATGTACATACATAAAAACTTATAAAAATGCATAAATCATGATTTCTCGACTTCAAAATGTCCTGAAAACTTTATAGGCGCACCAACTGTTGTAGTCTTATACGCGCTGACGTCAGTTGTTTGGAATGCCAAGTATGCTGAGATCTCTCCATATATGGTCATCATTCATTCACCATCATGCATTTCGGAACTCCTTCATCCATTCGAAGGAGGTGACCGGCCAAGTGCAGCCGCTGGAATTTTATACGTTGGACTATATCAACTTCATCGCATAGCTCATACAGCTCGTGGTCCATACTGTAGGAATATCAGCGTCTTATAGATCTTGATTTTAGTCTTCCGAGAGAGAGCTTTACTTCTTATTTGCTTGCTCAGCTCAAATTAGCATCTATCTGATTTACAGACTGACGTTGTTGTTGCTGATCATTTCGGATTCAAGATGGACGAAGTTTTATACAACATTGAAGTTGAAATTCTCCATCGTCACTGAACATCCAAGACGCGATGACCGCGTGCGAGAAGACACCAAGTACTTCGTCTTGTCCTCATTCACCGCTAGACGCATGACTCTAAGAACGCCTTTCTGACTCGCCATTGCTATGTACCAATTATATAAATATCATCCGCGTACGCGAGCAGCATCACTTTCTTTTGGAAGATCGTCCCGACATATTCTGCATGTACATTAGAAGATTGAATAAATTGCCAGACAGCGCATCACCCTGTCTGTCTGAAACTTCTCTTGGTATCAAAGGTTCCTACCCTGACAACGCTTTATGTGTGTAATAGCGTCATCATGCAAGGACGAACGATCTTCGCCGGAATACTTAATGCGGTCAAAGTGTCGAAAAATTTCGTTCCTATCGGCGTATCAAAAGCGGCTTTGTAATCGACAAATAGGGGATGTGTGTCTTTGTTAAACTGATGGGTCTTTTCCATGATTTGTCGTTATATGAATGTTTGGTCACTTTTTGACCTGAAGCCCCCTTAAAATATTGTCTTATCAGCGCGACAAAATCTTATATCTGATGAAAATGAGACCTATTTGGCGGTAGCTAGCGCAAATACCGGAGTCTCCTTTCTTAAAGATAGAATAGGGAACTCTTAGATTCCAGTCATTGGGTATGCGTTCATCGAATCAAAATTTCGCCGTCGGTCTTGAATAACTCACCTGGCATCGCATCAGAGCCTGCCGCTTTGTTATTTTTCAGTATAGTCCGGTGGCTCTACAATTGTACCATCGCTAACTGTTGCTTCCGGTGTCATTTCTCTATCGGCAGTATACTCCATCTCCACTCCGTACCTTGGCTACGACAAGATAGTGGTCCGAATCGATATTAGAACCACGTTATGTTCGCACGTCCAACACGCTCGATGCGTGCCTTCCGTCAATCACAACATGATCAATTAGGTTGAGTGTAATTTGATCTTGACTCAGCCATGTAGAGTTGTGGATGTTAAAGTGTTGAAATTTGGTACTACTAACTACCATGTTCCGACCTGCGGCTCAATTGATTAATGTGGTGAATGCTAAAATTTCTTACGGTTGTGCCAAAGATTCCTTCCTTCCCAACTTAAGCACGATTTTTACATCGTTTTTGGGACACCGCTCGTATAGCGCTTATATAAGACGTCTTTAGCCACTTCGCCTTTCTCTTCCGTCGGACCTGCGCACAAATCAGGCTTTTACATATTAAAATATTTAGCATTAACGCGTATCAAAAGGCGTTAATGCTAAAAATAGGCGTGAACCTGGAGACGAGACTACGTAGCTTCCTACTTACCAAAAAACTGCATCCAAATTCGTGCTTAATCTCATGGCAGCTATAGTACATGTGACAGGATGCTTTTTTAGAGCAGCCCTGTTTTATCCATCGTATTTCTGCAATTGCAGTGATGTCAGCCCTGTATCTTTCGAGGACATCAACCAGCTGAATATTTGAACCATCCCTATAGAGGGGGCGGATATTCCAGGTGCATATCCATAAATCGTGGTTTTATTTCGTTTGCGCGGGTTGTCATCATAGGGTTTATCCGAATTTTCCTTTTTTTGTTCATGACTATCTAAGTTATACGTGGCCGAACGGACATTGTGAGTTGCACAATAATCATTGTTGGCCATTTCCAAGTGAATGGCAGTCAACAACTTTTCTCAAAATGTAAACTTCTGCTAATGATCCCATATCTCGCCACTTCAAGCCTGCACGCTCAAAATAGCAAGATATGGTCCGATGAAAGGAGACCCCGCTGTTTGCGCCAACTACTTCGGAAGAAATCTCCTTTCCATCAGATATATGACTCTGCCACGCGTTTTATAATCTGAAGCGTGTAATAATCTGAAGCCATATCGGATTCACTGATAGAACGATATCAGTGTGGCTTCACACCTAAGGCACACATACCGATACTATCGAAGTTTTCGACGCCCTCTCTGCACTAGGTATTCCGGCAAAGATCGTTTACCTTTGAATGATGACGTCATCACACACACAAAGCGTTCTCAACGAAGGAAAAAATCTCTTCGAACCCTTTGACACCCAAAGAGGTTACAGAGAGGGCGATGCGCTGTTGTGCGATTTTTTCAATCTACTGATCTCGATCTTTCAAAATGAAGTAATACTGCTCGCGTACGCGGATGCTATTGATATTATTGGTACACAGGAACGGCGAGATAGCAAGACGTTCTCAGAGATTGAAAACAGTCTCGGCTAATGGATCTAGCGAGGAATATCGATAAGACGAAGTATTTGGTATCTTCTCGCATGCCGTCATTGCGTCTTGAACGGTCAGTAACGATGGAGAAATTCAACTTCAATGTTGCAGAAAACTTCGTCTATCGGAACGTCAGGCTGTAGATTACACGAAGATGCTATTTTAGGCTGAACTAGCAAATTAGAAGTAAAACCCTCTCTCGGAAGACGAAAATCAAAATCTATAACACGCTGATACTCCCGGTCCTACTTTATGGCATGGACCGTGATTAGGTCAAACGAAATGGCGTTGGAAGTCTTTGAGAGAAAGATTCTCCGCAGGATATGTGGTCTTATTAGAGTCAGCGACGTGTTTAGTTCGATGAGGTTCACATAGTCCAGCGCATAAACTTCCAGCGGCTGCACTGGGCTGGTCACTTCGATCGAATGTATGAAAGAGCTCCAGCACGTATGGTTTCTATCGGGGCCTAAATTTGAGTGTGAATGACCATGTATGGAGAGATCTCTCTGTACTTGGTTTTCAAGCAACTAACGCTGGCGCGCATAAGATATGATCAATAGATTTAGTCGAAATCCTAATCCTGCAATATATGGATTCACTGATAGAACAATATCAGTGTGGCTTCAGACCAAGAACGTCGAACAGTGAACAAATATATATGATATACGATAAATCCTGCAAAGGACTTGTAAGTTTAACAAAGACACACACCACCTATTTGTCGACTTTAAGTAGGTATCCCGACGAAGATCGTTAATCCTTGCATGATGACGCTATCACACACACAAAGCGTTGTCAGGGTAGAAACATTTTATAACAAGAGAGGATTCAAGCAGGGTGATGCGTTCTCGATTTTTTCGATCTGCTGAGAACATTCTATTGAATACATCCCACGCCAGTGCCCGTATATACAGTATATGTCGGGCTTGATCTTTCAAAATGAAGTGCTGTTGCTCAGGATCGACGAGACACCAAGGCGTTCTCGGAGATAGAAAAACAGTCAAGCGGTGAAGGAAGTACTTAGTGTCTTCTCACACGCCGTTAACGTGTCTTGGACGGTCAGTGCGTGCATAATTACAATTTCAATGTTGTCGTGTGTCTTGGCTCTGAAATAAACAGCATCGTAAGTCGGGAGTTCAGGCAAAGACTCACTCTTGCAATTAGATGCTATTTAGAGCTGAGCAAGCAAATTACAATTAAAGTCCTCTCTCGGACGACGAAAATAAAGATATAAGATGCTGATACTTCCGGTTCTATTTATGCCGCAGAGATCGTGGTTAAGTCAGACAAAACGGTGTTGGAAGTCTTAGAGAGAAAGATTCTCAGCAGGATTTTTGGTCCTAATAGAGTCGGCGACGAGTTTAGGTCCCGTATGAACCGCGAACTGTAGACCTATTCGATGAAGTTGACATATTCGATAGTCCGCACAAAATTCCAGCGGCTGCATTGGGCTGGTCACCTCATTCACATGGATGAAAGAGCTCCAGCTTACATGGTTTACATGGGGGCCCAAAATTGATTGGAGGACGACGTAAAAGACGACCGGGCACACATTGGAATGAACAGTTATGAAGAGATATATCTTGGCATTCAAAAAAACTGGCACCGGCGCACACAAGATTACAGCAGCTGGTGCGCCTTACTGAATGCGTTCTTGGCCGGATGACGGTGGAAGACCATCTGTAAGTAAATTGGCCCAGCTATTTCGAAAACATATAACAAATCAAAATAATTTGTGTATATACAAATAGTATGCATTTAAATATACATTCATAATTTTAAACAGTTCAATTTACTTGAATATAATATCATGACGTGCCAGATTCTTTTCCAGTATCATGGTATGCTGAATACCACGCCACGCGTATCCAGCCTGATTCAATTTGGATAGCGCCATATAGCGTTCAGTATAAATGGAATCTCTAAAACATAGAAAAAGAGTAGCATTAAGTAATAAACTCCATAGTTATATAACAGCTACTAAGACGAGTTCCAATCCGTTACTGGCGCCGCTGATGCAGCACACTTGAAGTCTTTATTATTATCATTAGCCAAAGTCATAGCTACAGCATAACTCCAACCCGTATGTGCCGGTATGTGTGTCAATCAATCCTTTTGCAGTTGTCTGTTTAAAAAAATTTAAATTTCATTAAACAAATCTCGTCAATTTCGAATGTACACAGTTTAAGATAAATAGAATCAACAGCTTTTCACTACATCAAGCAGTGCCACGACTATCAATTTCTGCATAGATCAGAGTTTGATTCGACGATAGATAATAAAGCCCAGTCCATTTTCCAACGATTGGCAACGTGTTGGAAGTATTTTACTGAAATTAATGTTGTTTAGTTATTTCATTTATTTATTATTGAACCATTCTTACCGAGTACGAGCTAGGTCCACCGTAGACATCAACTAAGAAGGGATATTTGATCTTGCCGCTTACATCTAAATTACAGCCGCACTTTGGCAGTGCACCCTTCAGTTTTGCACGTAGTGCCTCATTGGTTGACCAATCGCGAAATTAGGCAAAAAAAAAAATTTTTGGCAAAAATCGATTTTTAGTCAGCTTTTGCTAAATTTCGATTTTCATACTTTTTTCAGCATTTTTCTGTAGAAAGGACCTTTTATCATTGTAAAAAGAGCCTTGAAATAAGCTGTATCTTCAGCAGCTCATTCTAATTTGGAAAAATCATGCTATAATGGATTTTTAGTAAATCAGTAAGATGCTTAGCTGGCTCTATGACCTATTTCTCATGTCTATTGAGCTATATTGTAAAAAGTTATAATAAAATGTTATGTATAGGAAACACGTACTAAATTTTATTCTTTCCGTTGTTCCAGATCCCTGCTACTTTAAGATTCTAATACTAAAACTAATAATTAGTATACCTCACTTAAGTATTTTTCTAGCATGGCTCATTAGCTGAAGAAAGATATAGTTTGATTTCATGCACTGATATTATAATAAAATATCAAACAAATAATAAAATGAAAATTTAAAATACAATTATGCGTGTACGTTTATTAGAATATGTTTTTGTTGTTCATTAATTTGGAATGATGTTGAATAAACATTTAAATTGTAGAAATATTGAAAAAAATGTATAAATTTAAATTATACTAAAACTTATCAAAACAAAAAATAAAACAAACAAATAAAAAATGCGACTAAGAAAAACTCTCGCAGAAATCTCAAAGTGAATTTTAGCATTCATTTATTGAAAATTCACTGTTTGAATAAAATTTTTTTTTTGTACTACAAAAAGCATAAGTTGAGCCACGTTGTTAGATTACATATTTAAAGTTGATAATACAAGTAAATTTGATAAAGCTGAGAGCCTCTTGGCATCACCATGGCAATCAAAGGGTATGGCGATTGCATAATTCAAAAATATGTGTTACGATATTTTATATTTGCGCCACGTCATGCATATATAACGACACCTTTGCAACTTCGAATAAACAACAAGTTTCAACAGACTTTTTGTGTGGATTATTGAAACTAATCCAATTAAGCTTATATGTTTTTGTTTTTCTTTTTTATACAAATGAATTTTACTACAAAAATTTTTGCTAACATATGCGGTAAGTAAATCACAATTAACGTATTGCGAACACAAAATTGAGACGCCAATTCGATTCAAATTTGGTTAAAACAATTTGTTTGCAGCAATTTCTCTACTCCGTTCCGTTTAAATCTATTTCTTAATTCATGTATTCTTCATATTTTCGCGGGCTGTGTATGTAGATTTTGGGTGTCTTTTTCCTCTTGTTAGTTTTGTTGGGGTGTTTCCATTTTGTTGTTGTTGTAATGTTCCCCCAATTAGTCTCGCGCAACTTTGCGCTTGTTGTTACTCTTTTTCGCTAGCGCAATAGGCGCTGCCTCACCGGCGCCGCCACCTAATGCCGCTCTTGCGGCGGTCGCTGTCCATTCCTTTTGGGTCTTTAAATTGGCTGCTACCGGCTTTGGGTTCTTTTGCAGCCGCTTGTGATAGCTTTGCGCCAGTGAATTGATTATCGAAAGTATAAAATAGAAGACCATGCCAATGACGAAGGTTTCAAATATTTTCGAGAGCAGATTACCTGCATCGCCACCTTGTGCGCCGCTTTGTTTGCGATGTAAACGTTGTTTTTGATTATGTAGAAAACTCTTAAACGGCTCCTGCAGCTTAGCACCGACTACGGGCACATAGGCGAGTACATCCAAGGCACGATCAATAAGCGTCTCGTTGAAGGCAATGATAACAAAAACTTTCTGTAAGTGCATTTTTACGATGGCCTTGCCAATGAGCGTAGCACCGAAGAACGTCCAGAATGGCACCAGAAAATGACCGCATGTTATACCGGCCAGATCGAAGAGTGGATTCGGTATGCTGGCACATGCCAATATGCCAAAGAAACCAATGCGTTCCACTATACGCTCCATGAACAGCTTGCCCTTGTCCATCATACTCAAATCTTTGCGATCGCGCTTAGCTTTCAACGCCTCGAACTCGGCAAGCTCCTCAGCATCATCCGGATCGTAGCCAGACAAACGTGCTGCTTTGGCCATAAAATATGGTGGCAACTCGCCCAGCGCAGTACCAGCGCCCCAGAGAAACGATTCCCAACGCACTTTCGACATTATGGTCCACAAATTGGGCACACGTTTTATATACGGTTCCTCAGGACAGATGATATCATCCGGATATGGCGGTTTCGGAAAGTTGACCGTATTGCATTCGTATGCCGCTAATGTTACACTGGCTATATGCGGGCCCAGATACAATAGAAACGTATGTAAGCCAGTACCCAAGCCAACGGACGACAGTACACCAAGTCCGGTCCAGTAGACAATGAACCATGTGTTCTTACGCAGCAATTCGATGAAGGCCTGATGCGAACCAGGTATATTGCAGCTAATACAGCCGAGTCCGGCGAGCAGTAAGAGCGCAGCAAGCATGGCACGATGTTGCATTATTTTGCCGGCAGAAGAATGCAGTAGTTCTACCAGTTCAAGGCCGCAATAGTGTAGCGTACGTATGGGTCGTCGCCATAGCACCAACGATTCACGTTCTTGTCGTACACGTTCTTTGTCTTTTTGGTTTAACTTTGGCTTCTTTTTGTTATTTGGCGCTGACGCTGCAGCCGCCACCGTCGGTTGCTGTTGTTTCAATAGTTCGGACTTTTTCATGACTTTGCTGTTGTTACCGCTCATAGTAGCTATACTAATATTAACAACTAGTTAACGCAGTCTTTACTCAATATTCCGTATAAATTATATTGCTATTTTCTATTTTTTCCCTTGCCCACCCCGTTAATTAGAACAAATTACACGAAACGTTTTTCGACAACAACAACAACAACTAACTTATGAACAATGACAGTACTGCTTCTTCTTCGATTTTGCCGGCAAGCAGCTGACTGTGAATGACAGGGTCGCCAGCGTTACAAAACTTAGTCTGTACAGCAAATTAGTCTATTGTGAATATATTCGTTTTATATATATGTAATAAGGTGCACTAATGGTTCAATTTATCTAATTTTTTAGGGAGTTTTAAATGAGTACTATGCAGGCACGTTAAAAGGCGACTATTCATTAATAAGTCATACGCTACGTAAAATTATGTGAGCATATACATTTTATTTGTTCAGATGCCACAATGTAGACAGTGTTTAACAACTCGTACCATAATATTGAAAACATTAAAGCATTATCATTTAGAAATCTTTCGTTTGGCACTTAAGGAACTTTTATTTATTAGGTGTAGTTACATACATATGCATTTGAATTATTAAGGTTTTGGAGTTAAAAGAAATACTTTTGATTAAGTTGACAAATGCCTACTGTTGAACTGTGTGTCTTTATGAATCCTGAGATATCGTAGATTATTTGATGGAAAGCCAATTAATTTGATTATTTGCATGAATATACAATTTTATTCAATTCCAAATGCGGTCTGCATTTTAGACAAGTCAACAGAATTCACTATTTGATAGCGACGAAAGCTGCGCAAGGCTTTTTTGCAGTTAATGGAAAATGTTCGGGATTGTTGCGGATCCATTGATCTACACAAAAGATCAGTAGTAATTTGATTGTGTGCTAGTAACTAAAAGGAAAAAGAATTAAATTTCAAATAAATTCTCGTATATATCATATTTCAAGTTTTAAATACCTCTATGAAAATGGAGCCTAATGGTTCATCTAGCATATTTAGACCCACTGCTTGTATTTTAGCATTGTATGTATGCATCAGTGTCAACACATCCATTATGAGTAAATTATTTTTCGTATTGTATCTTAGCAGCAGAATAATGGCATTCCTTAGTTTAGACTTCGCAATGGGCTGAACTAATTGCCAACGTGGCACTTCCAAAAACATGCAACGTACTTCTTCATGCATCTTCGGACTGGGACATGCGTACCAATACTTGGCACCTTCAAAGCCGTAATAGGGGAATGTTAGCGGCACTTTTTCAAAATCGAATTTAAATACTGGTCTAAATTCGAATGTAATGGAGATTGGTTTTCTTTGATCTGCAGTAGCCAACTGCTCGATTGCAGTAATGTCATGTGGCGCTCTTTCATTAAATTGGGGTTCCAAGTATTTTAATGTGTATGTACGTCCACTTGTACAAACGATTGGTTCTATTTTTCGTATGTTAATTGCCAAGTTTCCACTTAGCAGCAACTCAAAAAGCTCACCATTGACATAGCCATCATGCACCATAGGATGTTTTGCGGTGGTTTTAAGGCGTAGAAATCCCAGAGCAAATATATCATACATCGGTACAACGGTAAAGGGCAACTCATGCATCATTGTTATGGTGAAATCTTCGGGAATGTCAATAACATCGTCGCATCTATATGTGGCTGCAATACATAATTTAAAAAAAACATTAAGAATAAGAAATACTAGTCACAAACTCACCAGTGTTCTTTAACTCTCGAAACATATCCGCGAAAATTGAGTTTTTCAACAACATAAAATCGTAGATCTTTTTGGCAATAATTTCAGCATCACTTAGAAAATCTTGATGCTGTTGCTCAGTTAAGGTAATCTTTTTCAGAACTGCCTGCAGCGCTTGATCAAACTTCAAAGTCATCTCGAATAGATTTTTTTTTTTAAACGGAGCACAGAGTTCCTTCAATGGCCTTTGCTAAAAATGAACTGAGTCTAGCTCTCTACAAAGGCAAACTGAGTGAGAATATGAAAGTGAACTGCCAAGTCAGCAAAAACTCTGACAAGATATAATGATTGTGAATATAAAAATGTATCTGTATGTGTAAATAACAGAAAATATTTTTATATACATGTATATACATATACATATGTACTGAAATACAATTCCAGGAAGTTATACTCAATAATTTGATAGTTTTTGCTGAGTTGGCGGAAAAAGGGGAATACCCACATATAAATCAGATTTGGAATACAATATGTTTGTATATATGTATGTGCATGTATTCTCTAATAATATTCTCTTTTGTGTCAGTTTGAAGTTGAGTTTTGATGAGTGTGGTTCGTAGTTCTTTGCTCAGAAAACAGTAAAATAAAAAGTGAATTCAGCAAAATGGCTTTGACCTTCAATGCAGCATTGAATTTCGTTTTGGAGAAAATTGCAATTCCTGAATGCGAGCACAAGCTATTTCTGGATGATACAAAAGCTATAGAAAATATAATTCATCAGACTCTAACGAAGAATAATTCGATTTTCAAGGATATGTTTAAGCAGCTAAAAACAACTGGTTAGTACAATAATAAAACATTCCCAAGCAAATGTACTACTGTAAACTTCTTTTATTTCTTTTTTTTTTTTTTAGCTGTTTACATCAAGGACAATATTTTCGATATACCCGTTAATCAAGATATTGTGCTTTGTTTGGAATTGCCGTTTAAGGTGCAAACCGTTTTCATAAGCACAAAACCGAATGAGCGCCAATTACAACTTAAGACAAAGATCTTACATCCAATAGTGAGTAATGGTTTTATCAATGCTGAACTATTTGAGTTTCTTTTACGAAACGAACTCGATGTGACCATCAAAAAAATTAAGAAAATCGAATGTCCTAGTGGTCGTATTTTTGCGCTGGACTATAAGGTAAAAAATGAACGAACTTATTCACACTTTATAAGAGCCAAAGAGCAAGTTGAAATCGGAAGTCCTGGTGTCATAACATTCAATTTTGCGCCAGTGCTTAAATTTTCTACGGAGAACTATCCTTATCCATTAACAATTGAAGAGCATAACGTTCAAGAAACAAAATATTGGATTGCGCAACCGAACTCGAAAATGGGCGCGTTAAATTTTGTTTTCAAACTACATTATTGGCAAATGATCAAGGATAATGATAAAATAAAAGTTAAGGATACAAGTCGTTTGGTTGCAACTCTAATTATTGCCAGAAAAATTTACCATTTTCATGATGCAAATTTGAAAACATTTTCTCAACTTTCTGTAGAAAAATTAAATTTATCTTTCGAAAAGGATATGGCAGATATATTCATGCTTGTAAGTGAAAATTTTGATACATATTGGTTTCTCTGAAAATTAATAATTTAACTTGTTTATTTTAGTTAACAGCTTCACAAGTGTTACTTGATGTATTTGTGAAAGAAACAGATGAAGATGATGTAATCTTTAAAAAACAAACCAGACTATTAAAGGAAATAAGATATTACCAGTTGATGGATTCCATTGAAATGGAAGATTTGTTGCCTTTGTTTGGCTTATCATAAATTGTTTCTTGCATAAAAAATAATTATTTAAAATTATTCACGTATAAACTAACAAAATAAAATTAGCTAACAGCTATTGTTCCTATCAAAAATAACTAAATACAAATCTTATTATATGGTGTTTAGCAAAGTCATGCAATGTTTGGCGTCCTCATTAATTCTTCGTTCCATATAACGCTAGAATAAAGACGTCGTAGTTGAACAGTTCTATTTGTAGACTGTGTAAACATTTTAAAATAATTAGTCTACCGAACAGTTTCCTAAAGGTTGTTACATGGAGCAAAAAATATTGAATTACACAAAGGAATTAAAGGAACAGGAAAAATACATTAACCAAATGATGTACTTGGTCAGATGGGCATTCATTAAGAAGCAAGACAAGTTTGTCCTTATATAGATCTCAGAACATGGTGAGATCACCTTGCAATGTACATTTGCGTCACGAAATTTATTCTTCAACTCCTTTGAATATGACTTCCCGTTGTTCCGGTTCAAATGCTGGAAAAGTTCTGCTTTGCCAGAGATCACTTACATGAATTTGCAGTTCCTGGCGAAAGAAAATATATACTTATTTATTTTAAATTATTTTAATTCCATTATTTAGTGTCTTCTCTTGTTTTTCCTGCTGCTGGTTCCCACCGAGTCCCAATTCTTCACGATCTGCCTGCGGGTGTCGACTGTCTCCAAATTAATAATTTTTCTTTTCTGTTTCCTCCTGCAGTAATAAAAGTCTTCTGTATTCCAGAAAAAAATTAACTTATTTAAAAAAGCAATCTTGCTCCAAGCTAGCGTCTATATATACAGATTACTACTCACGCTCTGGTTCAAGCCAGATTGCTTGTTTCTACGAGTTAAATTTGTATTCCTGCCATTTTTTAAATTAGTATTTATTTAAATTTTACGCAGAGACACGAAAAAAGGGGGAGTACCCACATAAAATTAAAATTTGAAATACAATAGATTTAATATATGGTATAAAGAATACAAAACAGTGTCTAATTTTTTATCTTTCTGTTTCTATATTTCAGTATTTCTCTCCCTGTTTCAGTCTTTCTCTCGCTATTTCTACGATGTATGTACATCACATGTTCAAAATTATCTGTGCCTGCATTTCATTCAAATGGATAGGCATATAAGATAAGAAAACTGATCATGTGACGTCACGTTGGCGTATTTTTTAAGCTCTCACTTGAGCTCTTTGTATATAGCGGACTTGCGCATGCGTTAGCTTGTACTCTTCATAGCTAATATACACTCATACAAAAAACAAAGTTCTGTCTTGATTATTCACATTCGCATCGCAGTCTCGCTTAAACACGGAACGCGCAAGGTTTAATAATTTTCCAAAAATGGATATAACTATGGAGCAAGCATTCAATCAAGTTATTACCAATGTAATTTTGATGATAAATGATGTGGAGAAAATTATCAGAGATATGCACGAAAGAAATTCTATTATATATCATACTCTGAATGATATTATCAAAATTTTGGATATGACACGTGAGTTGTGTGTGACTTAATCTCTTCTTTAGAGTTTTTTTTTTATGAACTTGGTATTTTATATAGTTTCAGCACTTCTTCTGAATAATGCTTTTTACATAACAACACCGTTTATCGACGAACCGCAAACTGAACCATTGAATAGGAGTGCAGAGGACAAAGAAGGCTCTTAATATACTAAATGTATAATTTACTTCATTGAAAACATATTTTAAAAAAAAACTTTATTACATATTAAAGAAATCTATTTTACAGTGAAGAATGTGAAAATGTGTAGGGTTAGAGTTCTTGGTAGTGGCTAAGCGTAAGAATTGAGTTTGCATTCATAGTTGTACTTGAAGCGATCTATTTCAGTTTTAACAGTTGGAATTGTGAGATTTGCGTATATATGCATATACCAGAATGTACCGGTCAAAGTTCTAAGTATTTTTGATGGAGTTCTATGTACTATATACACATTGCTGACACTTGCTGTGCCCCATAACTGTGAGCGGTACGTCTAAATAGTCTTTTATTAGCAGTTTGTAGTCCAAGCACAAAGACGAACCGCGATTTTATAAGCCTGTGCATGTTTACGGTAGGTGAGCCTTCTTCCGTGATGAATGCCAAAGTGTTCTCAGTGTTTGAAAAACAGTCTAGGTTCATGTGTCTAGCAGTGAATGAGGACAAGACGAAGTACTTGGCAGCTTATCGCATGCCGTCATCGCGTTTGAATGTTGTAGAAAACTTCATCTACATTGGATTTGGTGGTTTACATCGGAGAATTGGTTAATTTAGTTTAGTTTCAATATCTCATATTAATTTTGGTTCATCAAATTGTTTTGCTTTATTTGACAATGTTCTTATTCTAATTGTCATACATATTCATATTTATTCAAGTAAGAATGTGCTTGGCAACATTTCGTTGTGTTGTTGCAGTGCTGCTGCTCTTTGTGGCAATTGATTCGAAAGCATTTGCGGCCAAAGAAAGGTAAGATTTTATACCATGGGTCTTGAAGGTACCAAGGGCAAAGAAATGTCTGTAAAAAAATATATGAAAGAAATAGAAACAGAACACATGAGACAAACGCTTAAAGCCAAACGTCGAGTCGATATAGCTGTGCCATCTGTCCATATTTCTTGAAGACTATATAGAAAACATAGATTTCTTTGCTCGCCTGATTCATACTCAGTGGAAGTGTTGGAAAAAATTTGGTATACCATACAAATTATAAGCCTATTCATAAGCTCGACTTCGAACTGGAACCTGTTCTAGTTGAACTTTGCAACATGCTGCATGTTGAATGGAATTGCATGATGCAACTTGCGTTGGTTGTATTGTTGCAAGAAGAGTACTTAAGACTGAAAATAAGTACTTTACTTTGCTTACGAGTATGTCTACATGAGACAGTTTACGGTGTTTCGTAGTCGTGTACGCATTTTATTTTTTTTAGATAGTGAACTTCTTGAGGTCTTTAATTAATGCAAAAACAAAACCCTTGAGCAAGCATTACAGCATTTCGCTTTCGATTCTAATCATAAATTTACGATTTCGCTTATCAATTTCAGTTTGATTTATGGCTACGAATGCAACAATAGCAGATGCTCAAAGGTGAAACTAACTGAAAAGAACACCGCAAATGCAGTCAGTCTTCCCGTGTGTAAAATATTCTGCGGCAACGATGGTTTGGGCAGCGTTTGGCCTGCACCAACCGGTAATACTTTCTATGAGCAACAAATGCAGCATATAAATAAGAAAAATATCGATTTCAAGTTGCCCCGCGATTCCATACAGGATAAACTGTGGAAAGGTGCACAGCAACGTTTTAATAATTTGCTCAACATAAAAATCCCGGAGAATGATGTACTACACTCTGGCGGATATTCATTAAAAATTGTCATCGAGACAAGGACGAAACACAAGGAGCTGCCTAGACTAACGTTGGAAACAGATGAAAGCCATACGCTGGTTATTACGCCGGATAGCAAGGAACGTATACTTGCTAATATTACGGCTGACAATTTTTTCGGGGCACGCCATGGTCTAGAAACGCTGGCGCAGCTTATTGTCTATGATGACTTACGACGCGAGTTGCAAATTACGGCAAAGGTTAAGATTACGGATGCACCATTATACAAATGGCGTGGTTTGTCACTAGATACTTCGAGAAATTTTTATTCCCCGAAGGCAATTGAAAGAACTTTAGGTAATGTTCCATTTTTTTATTTGTTATATTACTTTATATATATACAATTTATATTTTTGAACGTGGGCGATGGGGTTAGGGGGTTATCACCTCAAAATTTGTGTCAATATAGAAATGTCTCGGGCTATGAATAATAAGAACTTGCAGTCTATAAAATGTAGATAAAGCCTAAAAGTTTCAATATATAATGTCTCTTATTCCCTCTTCAGATTGGTTGTATTTAATTAACGTTCCAATCCTTCCCTAAGGGATAGCTCCCAAGTTTTCAACAGATTCATTTCTGTATTCCTTTTTTTTGTTTTTGAATTAAAATGGCGAATTTCCAATGATTTATAACATAATGATCCACTAAAAGAGCTGTTCCCCATGAACACCGATCCCCCTTCTTGCAGTTTTGTAAGAAGAACATTTTGATGTGGTGTTATTTAGCTTGAAATCAGAAATTTACTAATCCCAATAAAATATTTAACTTGGATGCAGAGAATTTAAGGTTCAATGGGGATATAAGGTATCTTAAAGCGCAGCGTTTTTTCCTACATGACATAATTTTGTTTGTGTGAAGGGTATTAAAGCTTCGCTTCAACTTAAGTTAATTTTATACTTTTATTTGCAGAGGGCATGGCAATGGTGAAGTTGAATACCTTCCACTGGCACATAACCGATTCGCACAGTTTTCCGTTGGAGGTGAAAAAACAACCGGAATTGTACAAGCTTGGCGCTTATTCGCCACGCAAAATCTATACGCATGCTGACATACGGTCTATTGTCGAGTACGGTCGTGTGCGCGGCATACGTGTCGTGCCCGAATTTGATGCACCGGCGCATGTGGGCGAAGGTTGGCAAAACAAAAATATGACAGCTTGCTTCAATGCGCAGCCTTGGAAGAATTACTGCGTGGAACCACCTTGCGGTCAATTAGATCCTACTGTCGAGCCACTCTATCAAGTGCTTGAAGATATTTACAGCGAAATTTTTGAACTGTTTAATCCGGATATCTTTCACATGGGTGGCGATGAAGTGACAGTCCGTTGTTGGAATTCAAGCAAACGCATACGCAATTGGATGACGGCGCAGCGTTGGCAACTGGAGGAGTCCGATTTTATGCGCTTGTGGGGACGTTTTCAAACAAAAGCACTAGAACGTGTTGACCATATCGCAAATAATACAAAGAAAGTGCCCATCACACTGTGGACTAGTCGACTCACAGATGTACCGTATCTCGACGATTATTTGGACAAGAACAGATACATTATACAAATCTGGACCAAAGGCAATGATCCAAAAGTACGTGAGATACTGAAGCGCGGTTTTCGTGTTATTATATCAAATAATGATGCGCTGTACTTTGATTGCGGTGGTGGTGGTTGGATTAATGGCCGCAACAATTGGTGTTCACCGTATATTGGCTGGCAGAAGGTATACGAAAATAGGCTTATGAACATATCGACCGAAAAGTATCACAGCCTTGTATTGGGCGCTGAGGCAGCAATTTGGTCTGAGCAAATAGATGAGCATACATTGGATGCGCGTTGCTGGCCAAGAGCGAGTGCATTGGCTGAGCGGCTTTGGTCAAATCCATCTGGGACCTGGCGTCAGGCAGAGTCACGCATGCTTGTACATCGTGAGCGTTTGGTTGAGAATAACATCAATGCCGAGGCTTTGCAGCCGGAGTGGTGTCTACAAAATGAAGATGAGTGTCCTGAAGATGCATACCATGCTAAATCTTAAATACATTGCTACGGAGCAGCTTTGTAGTTCCTAAATTTTAAATACAACAGTTTTTTGTTTATTGATTAACAGATTTTCGGATGCACATAAATGATTTATGACGTTTAAAAATGGTGTTTTTTATACAAAATTAAATTCATTTTCGCAAGCGAAAGAGAAAGCCGGAATACATATGTACATACTTGACTATATACAGGCCTGTGCTGCTTTTCGCTTTCTTTTGGATTATACTAAAATAAATTTGGTCAATCGGAATTTAATTCCGCAGTTTTCGTATATTAATTCGATTTTCTATATTTATTTAATAAATTATGTAAATCCCTTTCTACGAGGGTTGCTTTTTAAAGGTCACTTTTAGGCTTTAACAACTCAATTTGCTCATTGGGACATGCCAATGGCAGAAGCAATTGTAAAGGACGCTTTCAATAAAGAATTGGAATGTAAACGATCGAGAGGCCTTGAACCAATAAATTTGATGTGCCCGATGAACTGGTAAGTCATTTCTCATGTCATTGATTTTTGCCATTGTTCGTGTGAGATCTGAATTTGCTGCGTTAATTGCTCTTACACCCATCTGAAAAAGACCCATGAGGTGTGAGAGACACCACATGTCTGTCGACTTTAATGCCGCTTTCGACACAGGAACGCGAGCGAAGTTTTTCGACGCCCTCCGTGCAGTAGGTGTCCCGCAAAACGATCCTTCGTCAAAGCGTTTTCAGGGTAGAAAACAACCTTTCCGACCCCTTTCATACCAATAGAGGTTTCAGGCAGGGTGATGCGCTGTCTTGCGATTTATTCAATCTTCTAATGGAATATATATTACGTCAGTACCCGTACATACAGATTATGATATTATCAGTACACAGGAACGGCGAGTATGCAAAGCGTTCTCAGAGATTGAGAAACAGTCTTGGTTCATGGGCCTAGCAGTGAATGACGACAAAACGAAGTACTGTGGCGTTGGAGAATTTCAACTTTAATGTTGTAAAAAACTTCGTCTACCTTGGATCCGAAATGACCAGCAAAAACAACGTCTGCCTGGACATCAGGCGAAAAATCAGGCTTACAAATATATAATATTTTGCCTAAATAAGCACATAAGAAGTAAAACCCTCTATCGGAAGATGAAAATCAAGATCTATAAGACGGTTGTTGACATAGTCCAGCTAATATACGGGAATTCTAATAAAATAAATAGTATTCCACATGATTCAATTAACACTCTTAGAAAAGTTACAGGGTATCTTGAAGTCGAGCACAGTACCGCATTCTTTCTTTCTGGTTTTAATCAGTTGCAAGCAATTCGAATGGAGAGAAGGAAATTAGATTGCAAGCTAATAAATCAGATCGTTAAAAATTTGTGATTTACAATGTTTTAAGAACCAACCCTGCACACTAGGCGGGATAGACGGTCAGACGTGTACGTTATCTAGCGTGTGCCAAATGCACGAGGCAAGGCATTATGTTGACATCGGAGAATTGGTTAACTTAGTTTGGTTTCAATATCTGAGCTGTTCAGCTCGTATTAATTTTGGTTCATCAAATTGTTTTGCTTTATTTGACAATGTTCTTATTCTAATTGTCATACATATTCATATTTATTCAAGTAAGAATGTGCTTGGCAACATTTCGTTGTGTTGTTGCAGTGCTGCTGCTCTTTGTGGCAATTGATTCGAAAGCATTTGCGGCCAAAGAAAGGTAAGATTGTATACCATGGGTCTTGAAGGTACCAAGGGCAAAGAAATGTGTGTAAATAAATATATGAAAGAAATAGAAACAGACAACATGAGACAACGCTTAAAGCCAAACGTCGAGTCGATATAGCTGTGCCATCTGTCCATATTTCTTGAAGACTATATATATAACATAGATAGACATCTTTGCTTGCCTGATTCATACTCAGTGGAAGTGTTGGAAAAAATTTGGTATACCATACAAATTATAAGCCTATTCATAAGCTCGACTTCGAACTGGAACCTGTTCTAGTTGAACTTTGCAACATGCTGCATGTTGAATGGAATTGCATGATGCAACTTGCGTTGGTTGTATTGTTGCAAGAAGAGTACTTAAGACTGAAAATAAGTACTTTACTTTGCTTACGAGTATGTCTACATGAGACAGTTTACGGTGTTTCGTAGTCGTGTACGCATTTTATTTTTTTTAGATAGTGAACTTCTTGAGGTCTTTAATTAATGCAAAAACAAAACCCTTGAGCAAGCATTACAGCATTTCGCTTTCGATTCTAATCATAAATTTACGATTTCGCTTATCAATTTCAGTTTGATTTATGGCTACGAATGCAAAAATAGCAGATGCTCAAAGGTGGAACTAACTGAAAAGAACACCGCAAATGCAGTCAGTCTTCCCGTGTGTAAAATATTCTGCGGTAACGATGGTTTGGGCAGCGTTTGGCCTGCACCAACCGGTAATACTTTCTATGAGCAACAAATGCAGCATATAAATAAGAAAAATATCGATTTCAAGTTGCCCCGCGATTCCATACAGGATAAACTGTGGAAAGGTGCACAGCAACGTTTTAATAATTTGCTCAACATAAAAATCCCGGAGAATGATGTACTACACTCTGGCGGATATTCATTAAAAATTGTCATCGAGACAAGGACGAAACACAAGGAGCTGCCTAGACTAACGTTGGAAACAGATGAAAGCTATACGCTGGTTATTACGCCGGATAGCAAGGAAAGTATACTTGCTAATATTACGGCTGACAATTTTTTCGGGGCACGACATGGTCTAGAAACGCTGGCGCAGCTTATTGTCTATGATGATATGCGGCGCGAGTTGCAAATTACGGCAAAAGTCAAGATTACGGATGCCCCATCATACAAATGGCGTGGTTTGTCACTGGATACTTCGAGAAATTTTTATTCGCCGAAGGCGATTAAAAGAACTTTAGGTAATGTTCCATTTTTTTATTTGTTGTATTACTTTATATATATACAATTTATATCTTTTTTTCAAAGCTGGTTGTCCGTCTGTCTGTTTGTTTTTGTGCATTTCTATACTCTACCATCCTAGGGTAGTCTAAATTTATACAAATTTATGTACTAGGATAATAAGAAGGTGTGGTAGATATCTATATACAAATTTTATACTTTTATTTGCAGAGGGCATGGCAATGGTGAAGTTGAATACCTTCCACTGGCACATAACTGATTCGCACAGTTTTCCGTTGGAGGTGAAAAAACAACCGGAATTGTACAAGCTTGGCGCTTATTCGCCACGCAAAATCTATACGCATGCTGACATACGGTCTATTGTCGAGTACGGTCGTGTGCGCGGCATACGTGTCGTGCCCGAATTTGATGCACCGGCGCATGTGGGCGAAGGTTGGCAAAACAAAAATATGACAGCTTGCTTCAATGCGCAGCCTTGGAAGAATTACTGCGTGGAACCACCTTGCGGTCAATTAGATCCTACTGTCGAGCCACTCTATCAAGTGCTTGAAGATATTTACAGCGAAATTTTTGAACTGTTTAATCCGGATGTCTTTCACATGGGTGGCGATGAAGTGTCAGTCGGTTGTTGGAATTCAAGCGAACGCATACGCAATTGGATGACGGCGCAGCGTTGGCAACTGGAGGAGTCCGATTTTATGCGCTTGTGGGGACGTTTTCAAACAAAAGCACTAGAACGTGTTGACCATATCGCAAATAATACAAAGAAAGTGCCCATCACACTGTGGACTAGTCGACTCACAGATGTACCGTATCTCGACGATTATTTGGACAAGAACAGATACATTATACAAATCTGGACCAAAGGCAATGATCCAAAAGTACGTGAGATACTGAAGCGCGGTTTTCGTGTTATTATAACAAATTATGATGCGCTGTACTTTGATTGCGGTGGTGGTGGTTGGATTAATGATGGCAACAATTGGTGTTCACCGTATATTGGCTGGCAGAAGGTATACGAAAATAAGCTTACGAACATATCGACCGAAGAGTATCACAACCATGTATTGGGCGCTGAGGCAGCAATTTGGTCTGAGCAAATAGATGAGCATACATTGGATGCGCGTTACTGGCCAAGAGCGAGTGCATTGGCTGAGCGGCTTTGGTCAAATCCATCTGGGACCTGGCGTCAGGCAGAGTCACGCATGCTTATACATCGTGAGCGTTTAGTTGAGAATAACATCAATGCCGAGGCTTTGCAGCCGGAGTGGTGTCTACAAAATGAAAATGAGTGTCCTGAAGATGCATACGATGCTAAATTTTAAATACATTGATACGGAGCAGCATTGTAGTTCCTAAATTTTATATACAACAGTTTTGGTTAATTGATTAACAGATTTTCGGATGCACATAAATGATTTATGACGTTTAAAAATGTTGTTTTTTTATACGAAATTAATTGAATTCATTTCTATATACAGGCCTGTTCTGCTTTTCGCTTTCGTTTGGATTTATACGAAAATAAATTTGGTCAATCGGAATTTAATTCCGCAGTTTTCTTATAGAACACATTGACTAAAGATGTTATGACGGCGCAATGACTTCACTGTCCGAAGATTTCCGCTAAATACTACCAATCGATGAAATAACCGATTGGCTTCAAATATGGACTCTGTGACGATATGCGAAGAAACTTCAGCTGACTGCAAATATGCAATGGCATTGCTAAACGAACCATCTGCAGAAGATTTCTGAAACTTTGATATGGTTTCTACACTTTAAGGGCTTATTAAAAGTTGTAAACATCATTTTTAAAAATTAAAAATATATCTATTTATTAATTCACAAAGCATCTAAAATATTTAGCTGCCCTGAAAATTGAAATTTATGCCAAACCAAACAAGGGCAACAGATCTTCAATTTTAACAGAGTTCATTAATTTATAATGCTCCAAATTCTTTACTAATTTGAGTTGCTTTTTATACAAATCATCTGTTCTCTGTTGTTCAACAACGTCTACATCTTTAAAATCTTCAGCAAGCACCATTTTCGGTGCCATTAGCTGAAAAAAAAATATTTTTAAATTACTCCGACCAAGACTTCAATTTAGATTTTGACTTACAAGTGCAAATATCTCTTGAAATGTTTCGTTTTCAAAATTAGATTTTGTTCTCTCCAAAATAAGTTGAAAACAAGTCTTTAGATGCATCTGATTATTATCGAAAATTTTTTTGGAAATGCCTAAATATGCAGCCAAACGCATTGCATTTCGCAAATTTATTCTATCACAATTCTTGATCATTTGCCAACGATGTGTTGAGAAAATAAAATTATGTTC
The DNA here is from genome assembly GCA_035044805.1 of Leucophenga maculata. Taxonomy (NCBI): domain Eukaryota; kingdom Metazoa; phylum Arthropoda; class Insecta; order Diptera; family Drosophilidae; genus Leucophenga; species Leucophenga maculata. Next base: position 704,723 of record JAWNNP010003331.1, read on the forward strand.
GTCTATAATCAAACTTGGTTGAGCAAGCCAATATTTTGCACCTTTGACAATATTTAGTTCGTTTGGTATTGGATAGTCTGCCAATAAAAATTGTATCACTGGCTTAAAAACGTATCTTATAACAACAGGTTTTCCAGTTTCATTGCGTGCTCTGGCACTGATGATGTGTGCATGTTTGTACTTTGCATCCATCTTATAGTCGACCATAAAAATTCTACCACTGGCACATTTGATGGGCTTCATTTTTGGCACATATATATCGAGTTCCTTTCGTACCAGAAATTCAAGTAGATGCGCATTGATGTAACCATCTCGCACTATTGGATGTAAAACATTTGTCTGCAATTGTAATTGAGGCTCTTTCGGATTTGATTTTCTAAAAGCTGTTTGCACTTTGAAGGGCAATTCGAAACACAGAATAATATCTTGTTCGAGAGGTATATCGAAAAATGTGTTCTCTGTGTAAATAGCTAAAAGGAAAACAAATTGTGTAGATATTTAGTTGTAATTTACTTTTGAAGTAAATTACACAAATTTTTTGGATATTTGGTTTAAACTTCCTAAGCTGAAGGCTTTCATTGTTGGAGAAAATGAACTATGAATTTTTTTCTACCAACCAGTTACTTTTAGCTGCTTAAACATATTCTTGAAAATCGAATCGTTCTTTGCGAGAATTTGATAAATTGCCTTTGCTATAGCTTCAGCGTCATCCAGAAATTTTTTATGCTCGTATTCAGGAATTTCTATTTTTTCCAAAATGCAATTTAAAGCTGCAGCATAGGTCAAAGCCATTTTGTTTAATTAATTTTTTCTTTTTAAAGTTGAAATGAGTTCAATGTGCACGCAAAGGAGATGAAATTCAAACTGATATTAGTTGATATTATAAAGAAAAATTCCGGGTTACTTGGGCTTTTTTTAATAATACTTAATAACTTAATAATACCAATGCCTGCTAATATATGGACTGGCTTAAACCTCTGGAAGACTGCTATAGGTATAATTCTTAGGTATAATCTTTTTGTACGTTAAATCACAGAACTTCAGAAACTGAAACTGAATTCAGTATATTAGCAAGTGAACCTGAAACTAAAACTGAATTTTATGTACTGAATTCAGTTTCGGTTGTATGCGACATCAGGCTATAACTCCAGAAATTATTATCTAGATCAAAATTATATGTATATAAAAGGAGGCGTTACAATGCACGTCGGACCTAAAGCACTTTTTAGCAATAAACACTCACAAAAATGCATATGAAGCCTACTTTCTATTTTAAAATGCATCGTTTCCAAAAAATTTACCTTTTTTACTTAAATACTTTTAAAATTTATTTAATCTTACACATTCAAATTTGAATTCAATTGCGCGCGCCTTTAACTAAAACAAATAAACGCAGTGCTACCATCTCTCAATGTGCGCTGTACGCACTGGCAACTCTATGCTCAAAAATGAAAAACAGCTGAGCAGCGCCGCAGTCATATAACCTTCATTATGCGAAAATTTAGTCGTATTGCGTGAGACATATCGCGGCGTTGTGCATTACAGTAAATAAATACATTAACAACAATTGCAATTGAATGCGTCAAACAGTGCAAAGCGAAATATTTTAAAAAGAACGCAAATCAAGCGTTTGACAACATTTAATAAGCTGTAATTCAACAGGTGCTGCTGCGCTATTTCCGGCAGTGGCAGTGGCAGCGGCGTCTCAACCAATCATACATACAACATGAGCAATAGTACGAAAAAGGATTGGCGCCCATTTGTTTATGGCGGCGTTGCATCAATTACAGCAGAATTTGGTAATTATTGGTTAATGACAATGGTCTGCTGCAATCAGTCAATGCATATGTTTACAAAAAGTTGTTTATTTTTTTGCATTTAGTTGTTTGTTTGCATTTGCAATAATATTATACTTATCAGCTTAAATTTATTTATTGTTATTTTTCTGTACAACTATTACAGGCACATTTCCAATTGATACGACAAAAACGCGCCTCCAAATTCAAGGTCAAAAGATTGATCAAACATTTACACAATTGCGATATCGCGGCATGATAGATGCTTTTGTTAAAATATCCAAGGAGGAAGGACTACGTGCGCTTTACTCTGGGTGAGTAGGTGTATTTATTTTAGTTAGTATTTTAAAGAAAATGTATGAAAGTTGTATGTACTATTAAATTAGACGTAATGGCCTTCGATTTGTGTATACTATACGGCCTGATTTGTTTACTCAGTTTCTGACAATTACTTGTTAAATATATTTATTTTATTTAGCAAGTAGTTGGCAAATCAGTTGCAAATGTTACCGATATACATTTTCAAATACTTTAACTGTAACTGGCTATGCTTGAAGAAATCTCCATAGTTTTGAAACCTCCAACCAAGTATATAAGCATGTTCTTAGCCTGTTTCTATTTCATAATCCTCAAATACAGTATTCAAAGTTTAAACAACTTAAATATGTAGATTATACAGCTGGTATGCATATAATTATTATCAGCTAAAAAATATATGTAACTGACGCTAGTTGCTTATCTCCATTATTTTTTATCTTAACTAAAAATTAGATATAGATATATTATTATAATATAATACCAGATAAACCGCCAGACAGTTTGAAAACATTTGTTTACAAAAATCTACATAATTTTTTGTTATATTACACGTGATTCACGGATACACGTGATTCATTTGGTAAAATTTTAAAGTAATACACGTCAACCGCCTATCTGCTAGATAGCAGTATCTAAATCTCCATTGTCGCAATGTTATCACCTTCATAACCTTGGATCCGGCACTATCAATTTTTAGTCAAAAAGTTTAAGTAGTTTTTATATCAACTTGCATATATCATTCGCATAATTTATCGAAAAATTTACCATAGTATTATATCTAGTATTCGCTTCCATTTTCTTATAAAAATCGTCTATACAAGGTATGTTTCAAAATTCCTTGAACTTTTGGAATAAAATGAAAACTACAATAGATTTTTGAGTACTTTTTTTTTATAATTCAAAGTAATCTCCCTCAGACTGAATACACTTATTAGCTCGATCAAATGAGTTTTTAAGCTCTTTGGACGGACAGATCTTTACAACGTCGGTGCACGCCTTTTGGATGGCCTCCACATCAGCATAACGACGTCCTTTCATGGATAATTTCAGCTTGCCGAACAGAAAAAGTCACATGGTGCCAAATCAGGCGAAAACGGCGAGTGGTGGCTGGTCAAAAAAATCAGTCACAAGGGTCGATCGATGAGGTAGCGCATTATCTTGCAACAAACGCCAAGTTCCTTCTTCGCGATTTTCAAGCCGAATACAACATTGCAAACGCCTCATAACACCAAGACAAAATGGTTCATTAATTTTTTGACCTGGTGTAAAGAACTCTTGGTAAATAATGCCCTTCGAATCGTAGAAACAAATCAACATTGCCTTCACTTTTGACTTTTCTAAACGTGATTTTTTTGGTTTTGGTTGCACTGGGCGGCTTCCATTCGGCACTTTGATGCTTGGTTTTAGAGTCGTATGGAAAATACCATGTCTCGTCACCAGTTTTGATCCTTTTTGGCATCTTCAATGGTCTCTTTCGAACGTTCAATCCGAAGCGCCTTTGGAACAATCGTGCACACACTTTCCTGAAGCCCAAATGATCGACTAAAATGCGATGGATTGAGTCTTTGGACAATCTCAATTCCGATTTCATGCACCGCAATGACGATTTCGGTTCATTTTTGATGAATTCACGAACAGTTTTAACGCTTTGTTCGTTCACTGAAGATTTCGGCCGGCCCGAACGCTCGTCGTCATTCAAGTCTTCCCGACCGTCTTAGAAACTTGTATACCAGTCTTAAATAGTGGTACGAGATGGACAATTTATATTTGTTTATACTTGTTTAAGACAAAACTTAATATTGGCTCTGTGTTCAACACTTATTTTTTGCACCGATGAGAAAAACATACTGTCACATTAGACGCTCTAACTTCACTTCCATTTTTCCAAATCTCATGAAATTTTGAAGTGAATATCCCTATCCAACGCAGTTCCTCACCAAGAGGTGATGCCACAATAAATACCCTGAAAAAAAAGATCGAGTAATTTTGAGACACACCTTGTAGTAATAATAATATATATCATTTTGATTATAAGAAAAACGATAAACGAACAATTCAATTTGAGATACGCTATATAAGGGCACAGATGTATGGAACGATTATTTGAAAATTGAACGGAGACAGTCGGATCACATAAATAGATAGCATATTCTTCAATAATAAAAGAATATAATGTCTATAAAAGCTTTCAAAGCGAATTAGTTGTAATGTTGGAGTTTGAAAATTTTTAAAGTCTTCAAAATATTTTGTTTAGGTTGTGTTGATCGCGTAAATCTGAATAAGTATTTACATACATATAAATTTTATATGTTCCAAGCGCGATACACAATCATCAACAGAACAGTAAACAATAAAAGTCTTCGAGATAGCCGTACCCCCATTGAACCTTAGATTTCTATAAAGAATATATTCCTATCTAGATCCCTATATAGAATATTTTATTTAGATTAGTATAAAATACAACAAATTGTTTTTCTTACAAAATCAATGAAAGGGTCCGAAATGTACCCATGTGAAATCTTTCATTAAAGTTAAGTTTAATACACGAAATTTGCTATTTTTGCTAAAAGAAAAAAACAACAGTGTTCTCATTTAACAGCTGCGAAATAATGGAGCAAGTTTTTATGGACCCTCTACCCTTTAAAGAGGTGTTGTATCCTATCTGAAAAGGTATTAGACGGCTCTATCTTTTATACTCTCCACGTACTTGTTGTTCATAGTCAGACAGACGGACATGTCTATAACGACTTGACTTTTTTAGGGAGTCCAACACTTCCAGAGTACCGATTTAAAGACTAATTAAATATTTTTTTATTTGAATTGACAAAAAATATACCAAATTCGTCGTTTCTAGCTGAATTGACAGCAACCACAAAGAAGATTCCCCAACCTTCAGGCAATAGGAGAAAAAGACAGTTTTTGATGAATCTAACGATTGTAGAAAGTATCTACTTCCGTTAGATTCGGCTAAAACTTGACAAGATTCCAGCACTACCACAAGTTAGTTTACTTATCAAACTGACCGAAAACAAAGAAGTATTCTTTTTAAAGTGTTTCAACAATGGGGCTCTCAATATGCTTCGTTTGCCGTTTACCACTTCAAAGTAACTAAAGCTACATGTGTGTAAAGAGTATTTAAATAATTCACTTAAAATAAAAAGTACTTATTATCTAGATTGAGCATTTTAAAAGTTTTATAATCTCCGATTTCCGCGACTTCAATAATCATACTAAAGTTTAAATGTGCACTCGGCAAAAAATGATTAATGGTTTTTTTAAATAAACATCGTTGATATAAGAATATAGTACAAAAATATGAACGTTATCAAATAAACGTGAAAAACACGTGTTATATTCACAGGCGGCAGTGTCTGGAACTTATCTGTTCTATATATATTTGCATCACTTATCAACGCAAAATATGTACTGTACCATAAATAATATTAATAATATATTTTTAATTAATAAGCCTCCTATGAAATTGTTAATCTACGTGTGGGTGCCCCTATGAAATTTGTACCATGGTACAGTTTAACAAATATTAAATATTATAGCGAAGATTAATCAACCAAATTAAACGTCGAAAATGTTTATCAACAAAAATATTAAAAAGTTTTTTTTTTTATTTTAGCATTTGGCCGGCAGTACTGCGTCAAGCGACCTATGGTACTATCAAATTTGGCACATATTATACACTGAAAAAACTGACCAGCGAACATGGTTTGTTGATTAATGCCGATGGCAGTGAATGCGTCTGGAGTAATATAATGTGTGCCGCCGCAGCGGGTGCTATATCTTCGGCTATTGCTAATCCTACCGATGTACTAAAGGTACGCATGCAAGTACATGGTAGAGGTACAGAACAGCATGGACTACTCGGTTGTTTCGCTGAGATCTATAAATATGAAGGTGTACGTGGTCTGTGGCGTGGTGTTGGACCGACCGCACAGCGCGCCGTTGTAATTGCCTCAGTGGAGCTGCCTGTTTATGATTTTTGTAAGCTACAACTAATGAATTCATTCGGCGATCAAGTAGCAAATCATTTTATGTAAGTCTTGTATATAGTAAAGTATTGTAGGAGTGTAGGTAGGCAGAGGAACAGAAAATTAATGCTTATTAAATAAGGCAACAATTTAGAATGACAATGAATCATTGCATGAATAAATGCTGTAATAATGATTCATTTGATTCTGTGTAGTCTTTATCTTCGTGCTACAGTCTATAAGCATATTATACAGTTACTTTTAGCTAGAATTATTCAATTTATATTATATCCATTGTTTTTATTTTAGCTCAAGTTTCATAGCCAGTTTGGGTAGTGCAATTGCATCAACACCTATCGATGTTATACGCGTAAGTTATTTATTGAAATATTTTTACTGATATTCCTATTAAATGTTTTTTTCTATTTTATTATTATATACAGACACGTTTAATGAATCAGCGACATGTAACACATGTTGTTAATGATATGGCGACAACAACAACTGCTGCAGCGGCGACGACGGCGACGGCAACAACGCAAAGACTCTACAGCGGTAGTTTAGACTGTGCAGTACAGGTAAATAATATTTATAAAACTCAGCTTTATATGTTACATATTTCAACTATTACTTTCACTAGACCATACGCAATGAAGGTGTACTGGCATTATACAAAGGTTTTATACCCACCTGGGTACGCATGGGTCCTTGGAATATCATCTTTTTCATAACATATGAACAACTCAAAAAATATTAAGTAACGAAATGATTTTCGAATCGTTGATTTTAAGTACAAGTGGCATTTAGGTAAAAAGTGTATGAAAGAACAATTGCAGCACGTAGCGCATTTTAAACTGAAAATTAGACCAAAAATAATAGTTTTTTAGCATGTAAGCGAAATGTAATTAAGTGTGATTTTTATTGTATGCTCTTTACAAATGTTTGGACAAAGATTTAAGTGCATATAGTATAGCATATGCTGCAGCAGCTTACGAATGCGTTTAGATTTTGTTATGTCCGTCTGTTTAATTTTGAATCAACTATTGTTTGTGCGCATTTGCACTCTTAAATTTAAAATTTAGTAGATATGCATTTATTAGCAAGACATAGTCAGTCACTATGCATTTTCATATACTTTAGCCAAAGACTCTATAAAAAACATTGAAGATTTCATTAATTATATGTACGCAATATTTGTACACCTTCAAAAGCGTGGGTGATTATAAAATATAAGTTCTCAGCAACTGAAGAAGTTAGAGTTATAAAACGTTGATATTTAGAGTCTCACAAAAATCGGTTCTCCTTACGAACTACTTAATCAATTTTAATTTTTTATATGAGCAACTTTTTGTTACCTAAGCCAACAATTTTTTTTATAATAAGTCCTTTAAAGTATATCACAAAGCTTCAGCTCAGAACATTAGAGTATACAAATTTGTATTAAAAAAATTTCATTATTCATAAAAGATACTTTTAATAAGTATTCGATCAAATTATTTGCAGTTAAAACAGCCAAAGTATTAATCCAGAAATTAAAACAGTTTCCTCGCCTTTATTGGCAGATGAAAGATAAATTTAAAAAAAAAATGTATATAAAAAATTTTAACTTCGATTAAACCATCTTTTAAGTGAGGTTTTAGCGCATCTTGTATATCAAAAGTCAAAGTTTTTAATTTGAAATTAAAACAACTTCTTTGCCTTAATTGCCCCAACAGTCTCAGATGGGTTTAGGCCTTTATTTAAAATAAGTCCTTTTTCGTGCGTAAAATATATAAATTTCTTTCAAAGATCTCTTTATCGTGAAGATTAGAACAAATATTGTCTTGGTTTTTTATTAACTATCAAGAAACCATTCTCTCTGTTCAGATGGTCATTGAAAATAGTTTCATATATGTACAAATTTTGACCGGAACTAGGCAACAATGTTAACAAATTTGCATCTTTCCAGAAATATATCTGTGTGAACCTCCCACAACATTAACAAAATTAAAAAAAGTTAATTTTAAGTAGAACATACGGTTCCACAGTATTCTCTCCAAAGCTTACGATGCAATGCTTTGTATTTGATTTGACTCCATGATGAAAGTCTCGGATTTTTGTTGAACTAAATAGTTGCCCAGCATACCTTATGGCTACCATTCATATCAGTCTCATAAAAATATCATAAAAAACGTTGAATTTTAATTTATAACAAGACTACCTAATGGACGAAATTTGACTGTTTTTGTTCCTAAAACAAGTTGGTTAAAGAAGTCTCATTTCGAAAGGTTTTCAGAGGCATTAACAGTGGGCCTATTCTATTTTAGGAGTTCTAATTGCTACTTTTTTATTTTGTGTATTAGATCTTTAATTTTTAAAGTCAAAATCATTCATCATCAACCATGAAAATGATCAACTTTAATCTATAACCAGAGTTTGCCCAATGATCGAATAATGTTACTCATAAAAATCTAAAGGATTTCGAGATTAACATTCGCAAAACACTCTTTTAGGACTCCAAATTTATATTGCTTCTATTTTGGGATTCAATTCGAAAATTCCGTAGTACAAAAAAGGTTAAAGCATATTTTTTTGCGCTCTTTAAGTAGTCTTTAAAAATTCTCAGAGACTTCCCATAGAACTTTATTTATAATAAATATTGTAAGCTTAAACTAGCTGCCTTTATTCTATAACACATGTGAAGGGTATACAACAAGTTTCGGTTAAATCGAAGTAAACATGCTTGTTTATATTTAAGTTGAAAGTTGACGATAAATGTGATAAGATGTTTTAGCAAAAACTGTGAAAGAAAAGAAATTATAAGCAGCAACAAAACTAAAGAACTATAAAAGTAAACCAATATATATATATATATATATATAAATCGCGCTTGAAAGACTACAGAATATAAAAACTAGAAGCCTATTATTAAGTTATAAATATTTCTAAGTAGTTCAAATTTAGCGCTAATGCATTCTTTAATTTATGCACATCGAATTCATACATACACATCACCATGTTATAAAAAGTTATTAACAAAAATGTTTTATTATGAAAAAATAATTTCACTAAACAGAACGCTTTAATTTTTTTTAAATATTTTTAATAGCTATTATAATCTGCCTATATCTCAAAAATACGCAAAGCATTTTACTAACTGACATAAAATGGCATTTAATCAAAAGAAAAAAATTCAGTATATGATATAATAATATATCTAACACAACCAATTGCTTTTCTAATCAATTTATTTTATATTAACTAAAAATAAACTAAGTTTCCAATATGCATTAGCCAATAGGCAAAGTTATAATTATAGTTTATAAGCTGTAATAAAATGTTGACTGGTTTTGCAAATCTCAACTGTCAAAAATGTGATTTTTTCTTTAGCATCATCTTTCGAAAAAAAAGCACTTAAGATTTTTTATTTTACGATTTTGCATAAAAATGTTCAAATTTTATTGTTTGTTTGTACAACTTGTACAAATACGTTTATATACTATATAGTCAGTCAGTCAATCGGTCAGTCATAATGACAAAGTCTAAACTGAAGTTTGATCTCGATGACAATGCCGACAGCAGGTTACCAAGTGAAAAGACATTAGTGAGTTTGAAATGTTTTAATTTAAATTTCGGGGAATTTCCGCATTGTATGAACAAATCTCGTTTTTTTTTTTTCACTTTCCGCTTGTGACTAATAAGATCAACAGGCGTCACAGTTTATTGAGTTTTTGATATTCGAGTGTGAATTGAAATTTAAAGATGAGGTAAAATATTTTTTGTTTAAACTTTGATGTAAACCGATGCGTGTAAATTTTATTTGATTTTAAAAACACAAATTGGACTTTGAGTATCATTGTTATTGATCTTATAATATTTAACATATTTTATGTCTTCCTATCAAATCCAAGGGGGAAGCACAACTAATAAGAGTTTTAAACTATCTTCCTGAAGTTTCTGTTAGCTGATTCGGTTGATTGTAATAGAATATAATAATAGGCTATGTGCTCAAAGTTCAATTAGCGCAAATATAGGGTTTGAAGCATACATATATTTATTTTATCAAATGCTAAGCAGTGAACTTTGCCATATCTCAGTAGTCGCTTTGAAATGTGATGAAGATCGTATGTAACCATGATAATATAAGGTCTGGACTGATACTATTATAACCAAACACGGTAATTTTTAAAGCTGATATATGTCTATTAAATATTATTAGCTGCAGACAGGTGAAAATGAACATCTCCCCTTGTTCTACAGTATTAAACTGTACTAAACACCCTGGAAAGTTTTGTGGTCATTGGATTGCATTACATAACAATGAAGGTGTCTAGGTGTGATGCGTCTGTAGAAAATTCTATATTGTTAGAAGAAGAATTAGAATACCGAGTAAGTTACTCCTTATAACGTCAGCTGAAAGTCCCGGAACAAGGAGACAGGAAGACATGCAAAATTTTTAAAAATTCGATTTTTGCTTAATGTAACGTCTATGTATGTATACATATGAATATGTAATTCTCAAAAGTTTACTTAGCCGCGGCCAATAACCTTGGAAAATTATATATTTTGCAACGCTCTCCTCGACGATACTCAAATATTGACACAACCGAGTTAATATATTCGAGGCCGTCTGTGTATTCCTCCGTCTGGGGATTCTATTATCTGGGGGGAGCCATTGTTTAGGGATTTCTCTGTCGGCGGAAATCGTTTGGCTAGCGACTCTGTCGTCTGGGTTTCCCTTGTCTGGGGATCCCTTGTCTAGGAATTTCCTTGTATGGAAAATCCTCTGTCTGGAGGTTTCTCTGTCTAGGGATTGTCCTGTCTGGAGACTCCCTCGTCTGAAGATACATTCGTTTGAGGATTCCTCCGTCGAAGGATCCCATTGGGCATTTACGTGTTTGGCGATTCCTTTTTAAGGGGATTCCTTTGTCTGGGGATAACTTCGTTTGGGGATTCTCTTCTACGGAAAATCATCTCTCTGGGGTTCCTCTGTCTGGGGATTACTCCGTCTTGGGATTCACTTGTCTGGCGACTCTCTTATCTGAGGAATCCTTCGTCTGAAGATTCATTTGCCTGGGGATTCTTTCTTTGGCGATTCCCTTTTCTGGGGATTCTCTTGCCGGGAGATTCCCTTGTCTGGGGTTTCCTTGTCTGAAAATGCACTTATATGTTTCGACCAAACTCATAATGTGATATCATCCCTGTACCTCAAATGAATGCAAAGATATCGCTTATGTGGTGGGCATCGCCCCCTCCGATTTTAAATATATATATGTAGTTGCTCCTTATAACATCAGCTATCAGGCAGTGAAAGTCCTGTCAAAATCGGTTCAGCCGTTTCGGATATTATTCGGAACTTAGACTTCTTAAAAAAGGAAACGATTTATTTTTATTAGTTCTATTAAATGAAAAATAAAAGAGCATTTTTTTTAAATATTATTTAAAAATATTTTTAAATATTTAATAATAAAAATAGCCCAAAAATAGCAAATAAGGAACTAAAGAACCAAAAGCAAATTAAAATAGTAACATTGTTGTTTGCATCATTCGGTGATATAAAAGATACTACGCTTGAGTAAGAAATCTGACGTAATATCTGATATAATGTTTATTCATACCAATACACAGAATTGATATTAAAATTATTGATATTATGATATATTTTTTATATTATGTATTTTTAAAGGTAGTTTCTATAACTATACGTTAGCTACTAACACTTTAGACTAATAAGCTTATTATTATTTCCCCTCAAAACATTGGAGAGATTAACAGAGGTTTACATTAGAAAAAATATTGACTCCTTGCACGATTCTAAGCCCCAAAATGCATTATTGGAATCAGCTCTACAATCTCTCGGTTGTTCCTACTGACAATTTATTATTACTGAATATATAATATATCACGTTGGTATATATTTCATATATTATTTTCATAAAAGGACATTTGACTTCTCTCCTGTGCTTTCACCACTATTTCGTTTCTTCCTTCAAGGGCTACACTATCTCTACTTCACTGTATGGTAATACAGTGAAGCAAATGTTTAACCTCATTTGAAGGGAAAGATGACGTGGGCGTGATTAGATCAGGTAAACTCTTATATACATAAATAGTTTATAGGGTCACCGATTTGATCGTCTTTACTCAATATGCCCAGCTTACAAATATTTTTTTGTATAAAGTACAAAAACATCTTTCCCTAGAAACTACATCACATTTGACGGAATAGCGTATGGAAATTTAAGAATCAGTTAAATATCTTAGTTTTGTGCAAAACAAAGCACTAATATAAAGATATAAAAGGAACCCAGAGAAACAGGCACCTTTCAAAATTGTTATCTCTGACTGTACAGTTTATTTTGTACAGTTGGTGTCATGCATTTTATTTTAGCAGATAAGTATAAACTATTTTTTGCAAATTTAAAGCTGCAAAAAGCTACAAAAATAGTTTCTATAATTTATAATTTCTATAATTAATTATTTTACTGCCTAACTTAACTCTCGTTCGAGTAAAATGTTAAAAATTATATTTTACACATCTCTAACGTATTAAGTTGGCAGCGCTATCAGCAGTTCATCGCTAATTCTATTTCATATTTTGTTAATGATTTCAATAAAATAAATCAAAACAAATATGTCGAAATCAATATTGTCTGTCACACGCAAGCATTGGGGCATCTACCGCATGCTGAATAATCCGGTTGTCATGTAAGTAGCAATACGCTATAATTAATATTTAACTAAAATGTGTTTTTTTATAGGCAAAATGCGGTAACAGCGGCAGCGGCGTCTAGATGCTTTAGCCAAATATCACGCAACATGCCGGAACGTTTGCTGCTATCGCCGCAAAAATTAGCAGTTGCCAATATGAACATACAACGCAACATGTTCATACAGACACAAGATACACCAAATCCAGATAGTTTAAAATTTTTGCCTGGTACCGATGTGCTCGGTAAGGGCAGCACATATGATTTTCCAAGCAGCTCTGCAGCATACTGCAGCCCTTTGGGTAACTGATTTGGTTGTGCACCATTAATTAAATATATTCATTTATTTACATTTAATTGCAGCTAAATTACTATTTCGTGTGGAGGGTGTAAGCGCTGTTTTCTTCGGTGCCGACTTCATAACCATATCCAAAGAAGAGGGTGCCGAATGGAGTCTTATTAAACCGGAAGTTTTTGCCGTTATAATGGATTTCTTTACCAGTGGTTTGCCCCTACTGAACAACGCTAAGCCAAATACTGATACCGAAATCTTTGACGATGATGATGAGACAGTTATGATGATTAAAGAACTGCTTGATAATCGCATACGACCAACTGTGCAGGAAGATGGCGGTGATATAGTTTTTATGGGCTATGAGAACGGTGTGGTCAAGCTAAAGATGCAAGGTTCTTGTTCGTCTTGTCCCAGTTCGGTGGTGACACTTAAAAATGGTGTGCAAAATATGTTACAGTTTTATATACCGGAGATAGAATCGGTGGAGCAAGTCTTTGATGCTGTAGACAAGATAACAGACAAAGAATTTGAGCGTTTCGAGAAGAGCATGCGCCATAAGGAGGGCGATGTAAAATCGTCAGAAGGTAGTCAGACATAATTGAATGCGCTTGTTTAGTTAAATTGTATAACAATCGATTAGTTTGTAGTTTGTTGATTATGTGATTAAGACGAAATGGAATTCTTGGAATGGAATTGTAATAAACCAAGAAAACATGTAAAATGTATTTCAATATTTTTTTGTCTAAGTTCGTAATAGTCAGCTTAGAAACAAATTGTAGAAGACTATAAACTGTCTATAAAATATTTCACCATTTCAAACCTTTCATAAAATTTAACAGATTTAATTAAATTGTTTGATGAAAATCGTACTGTAATGTTTTTAGCCTAACTACGGTCTTCAGATCTCTATGAAGATGATCTGATCTTCCGAAATATATCATTTTAAAGAATTTTATATTTCTTGAATAATCTCTGGGGCAACCGGTCGATCTAAAAAAGTTATTTTACTGCTAAATAAGATTGACAGACAATAAAATATTTATTTTCGGGTTTTATTGCTTGCAAGTTTTTATTTTCACGGTGACTTTTATGTGCGATAAATCTTTACATTACATTTTACACCGTATGAACTATAAACCTCAAATTTCTTTATTATATATAAAGACATGTAGTTGGATTTGTTACATATTTCGAAATTATTACATGTGTATAGCAAAACAATCATATGAATATTCGCCTATTGGTTTTATATTAGAGAACAAAGCACGATCGATCCGACAATTGGGACTGCCTTCTGTACGTAACCAATGCCGCATTGCCTTCAGCTGCTGTTCGCCGCCCTGCATTTCACCAAGCACTGAGCCACGTGTTGTATTCTTGACCCAACCGCGCAGACCCAAACGTTTCGAACGCTCCGCGGTATACTTTCGAAAATAGACACCCTGTACATGGCCAAAAATTTCGTATGTGCAAGTAAAAAGTTTCCTAGCCGACTTCTGGATAACGTTTTTTGTAAACATTTTACTTCAACAAAAATTTACGCCGAATTCAATTGAATTTTCAATTTATTTTTATATAAAATGTGGGATAATTGAATTTTGGAATTTCTCTAAGTTCAGAAAAGCTTGCTTTGTCTATGCGTGACACTGGACTGCCTTTATGTTCGAGCCAGGTTTTCATATGTTGTATTTTTCTTTGGGTGCCCTCTAGTACACCAAGTATAGCATCTTCATGGTATGAATGCATGATCCAACCACGTATTTTGATTTGTTTAGCCTGCTGTTCGGCGTAGTAACGAAAATTTACGCCTTGTACTCTGCCATAAATGTTAAAATTACATGAGTATAATTTTTCGGGTACACGTTCATCCATTTTGGATTTATATTTTAGAATTTTTATTTTAAATTTCATATCATTGTTGAAACATGTTGGAAATTTAGAGAGCTACTACTTTTATTTAATAATAATTTTTTGAAGTGTACAAAAAGAATTAATCGAGATCAAGAGCACAGGCTGCATAGTTTCCTTTTCAATTCACAAACCCTTCTGGGTAGAACTACGGCAACCTCATCACACCATTCTTATACCATATATTCAAATGGTGTCTGGTGACAATAATTTCAAACAGAAGATTCTATTTTATAAAATAGAAACATATCGACACTTTAAAACCACATTTAACACTATTTAAAAGTTTTATTTATAATTTAATGTTCAAACTAATCTGTTCGGTGAATCGTACACGCATTGTTAAGAAATAAGAACCCGTTTAATTTCAATAAAATCGCCGTAAAGTATAAAAATATATAACAGCTAAAAATTGTTTATTCAATAAAATCGATTCAGTGAAAAGCTTAAAGCCTGAATAATAAGATATTTATTAGTTAGCACATAAAAATTGTCAAATTCAATGGAATTTATTGTGGCGTCTTTGTGACGCCAAGCCAATCTCTTAGTCAAATATAAATTCCTGCATAAATTACAACAATTCAATCAAACTCAAAATAAATGCATATCAAAAGATAAAAAGATTTTTTTTCCGATTGATTTGTTGAAAAAGTAAATTTTTAAATTGGAACTGAATAAACCTCATTGTTTGTCATCTGCAGCGTTGGGATGTTGCTATGTTAAATTTTACTTGTAATAATTTATAAAGCGGAGTTTAAACTGAAGATGTGAGGGAATTTAACTACCACCGTTGATTTTGGGTCTACATAAAGAAGTTTTTCGCTTAGGAAAATTCTCACAAATCTGTGGATATGCGTTGAATGATCGATGTGAAGCTATCCATAGATTGTTTTTGATTTAGATGCCAATATAACCTCCACGACGTAGTTTTTGTCGTTAATATCTGCTCTGCTATGACAGTGCACTGGTGAAGGCGCCCATTGATGACTTTCATATACAAAACATGATCTCCATACAAAAACTATTTCATTAATTAGTTAAAGTAAGCGCTAAATCGCACATTTTGATGAATTAATAATCTTTGGCGCCAGACTTTTTATGGTTTTACTACAGATTTTTTCTCCCATTTTTTTGTTTTCATTTTGGAACAAGTTTATGTTGCGGATTTAAAAAATTAACGTTTTTTACGAGTTTAATGTTTATTAAATTTTTATTAAGCTGGTTTTTTTTTTTCGTATTTTCGATTGTGTTAAATATTTTGACATTCATTAATTTAAGCTTCGATTTGAAATATTTAAAATATCTGAAAGAAATTTAAGCGTGCCTTACTTCTCTGGGATTTTCCTGAACTTTAAAGTGAAGGTGCGTCTGCTGAGTGTTTAAAAGGTAATTAATTTAAAAAATAAAAATTATAATAAAGTCTAGTTTTATATGTAAGCTATGACACGCGCCGCCTAAATTTGTTCAATTCTAAATTAAAATAAATCACAAATGCTCAACGATGGACACATCTATCTCCAATTTGTCACAGTTGTCAAGCCACATTTTTTGTGTGGCCCTTAAACGCTTCGACCCTCAACCTTCAGCAACCTTCAATTTGGTCAAATATGTTTAAAGTACTTAACTCATGTAAGAATGCTTATATAACATGATTTATTATAGCACTGTCGGCAAGAGTAGCGCACATTTGAGAGATGATTGACAATTTTTCAAGTGGCAAAAAAGAAATATTTTTATTTTAAAAAACTTTTTTTGTTTTATTTTTAAGTTGTTAACAAAATAAAGAAGTGGCCTCAGGTGTTTATAAGCATCTCTATATAATTATAAAGCTTTAGTCAGAATTTCCTGTCTTTCAAATTTCTGCAGAGACTCGAAATGGCATGAAGTCAAAATATTTTGACATCTCCACAAATTAATAAAATTGAAGTACATATTTTTGAAGTTAAAAAAATCATTTTTTTATGTGTTCGGACTAATCTACAGAACTAATGAACTGATTTCGATTTGCTTTCCATAGGTACAGCACTCTCCTTTTTCCTAAACTGGAAATTAAATTATTTTTGGCATACAAAATCGTTCATTTCAATGGCTAAAAAGTGGCTTAGTTCCGTTGAGGTCATAAAGGATAAAGCATGCCGAACATTCAGGTCACCCAAAAAAGGTCGTCACGCCAGAAATCTTCGATAAAATCCATGAAATGATATTGGACGATGGCAGAATGAAAGTGTGTGAGATGGGAGAGGCTTAATGCTTCTCAACTGACCGGATACATCACATTTAACATGAATGTTTGGACATGAAAGAGCCTTTCGCACGATGGATGCCGCGACCATAAGCGCAATTGTGTGACCACTTCAAAAGATTGTTTGGCGATATTTGTTACCGTAGACGAAAGAAGGATTCATCACAACATACCAGAGCCCAAGGAACAGTCAAGACAGCCGACTTTTCTGGGTTAACGTACAACAAAGACGGCCAAGATGGGTATGTTGGCCAACAAGGTCATGTCATTCACGTCGACGAGTATTACTCTGAGCTTTTGTAAAGCAGAGTTCACCGCATGTGGCGAAGGAAAAAGTGTTCTTTCATCTAGATTATGCTCAAGGGTATAGTCACCATGGCAAATAACCACAAATTTGGTTAAGAACTGCTATTCTACGCAAAATATTCTCCAGAATAAGCCACCTAAGACTATTTCCTGTTTCCAACCTGAAGAAATGTCTGGTCATCAAAGGAACAATCGCATATTTTAAGGGCCTTGAGAAAACCAATTATTTGGAAGGAAAAAAAAGTTTTTAAAATGATGGACTAAATATAACGAGCTAAGAAGCTATACCTACCTAACTATTATCTCTCGGGTAGTAGTTAGAAAGGTAAATTTTTTTCTAGCTTGTTACCCCTGCCCTTAATAATGATACCAATTTTTAGCGCGATCTGCCGACCTTAGTAGTGTTTATATATGTTTATATATATATATATATATGTTTTAATGATTGAAAATATTGATCAACGTATTTGAGTTAAATTTTGTGTTGCGAACGAAATTTTATGTGCCGATAAATTACATATTGCAAAAGGCTTTTTGTGATCTGTATACAAGTAAAGGAAATCTTTGTGAGCTTGAGAGAGATCGGTCTTATATTGGAGATGTCACACGAGAGCGTCGTTCTGGAATCAATTCATCATCCGATAGGCAGGTGAAAGGAGCGCCAAAGCCTTATTATTCACAAGTAAGAAAATTACAGTCGACTGTTAGAGGCCATGTACCAGTAACCCTACCCTTTACCAGGTAGTAAATTAATAACAAAAATGGTACTGACGAAATGTATTTTGCTCCTCCCACTTCTCACAGAAGCATAGGTCGTTCAAATTCAATCCTACTACTATTATAAATGCGAAAGTTTGTGTATAAGAATGTATCGATGTATGTTCCTCTCTTACGGCTAAGCCACTTAACCAATTTTGGTATAAATATGGAAAGATAGAAGATGGACGATGGAAAAGAACATAGGCTACGTTTTGACAAAATTGGAGGGGGCGTTGCCACACCCCCCACAGAGGATCAGTAGAAGTCAACCTGTTAAGTTTGGTCAAAATCGGAGGGGACGATACCACCCCCATATAGTTTCAGAACTAAGCCAAAATGAAAAAGTAATTAGGTATGCCAATTTTATCGAAATATACGCGGACGAAGCCGGTGAATTCCGGTGAAGTCCTAGTCGAATGCTAAAAGAACGAAGTATCTAATTATCACCGTTTCCGAGATCCGTTCATTCATACGGACGGACATGGCTATATCGACTCCTCTATCGCTAATGACCATAATAGGGGTAGCTTTGGGGGGGTCTCCGATCATTATTTCTAACTGTTACATACATTTGCACAAAACCAATAGGCTCTTGTACCTTCGGTACAGGGCCTAAAAATAGGAAAATTGTTGTACCTAAATATAAAACGCCATTGACTTATCAAAGCACCTGCAATATTTTCATTTACGTTTAGTTTGGTATTTATTAGGGTTTGATATTTATATGGCAATGAAACAAAAGCCAGATCAAAATATTTAAAATTTGACACAAAACTAAACAAATTTATACTTGAATTCACAAGAAACTCAAGAAGTATATTTCTTAAAATTAAATCTAAAGAAAGAAAGTAACTTTTTAAGCATTTGCTTATTTCTAATTGCACTTTTTACACCTTATCAGTTATTAATCGTTTCTTAATTAAAATAAATTAATTAAAAAATCTATATAAACTTCTTTAAATTCTTGTTTTAATTTTTTTTTATATAAACTGCGCTTATAAAAACTTGTTATTAATAGCGACAGAGCTATACGTGTGGCAGATTCATAATTCCGCAAAAAATTACATAACAACATAAGGAACAAACATTTTATTAACCATTAAAAACAAAACTATTAATAAAGATAAGCGCTGTTGACATTTAGAATAATTATAAAAAATAAAACTACATTTTTAATGTTTGCTTCTTAATGACAAGAATTCAAAATTTAGTTGACAAATTATAACAATTTGCATAAGAATTCCATGCTAGCCTTAATGGCGCACTACAAAAATTAACTGAAAGCTAATTTCTTAACAGTTTTAAAATCTTTAACATTTCGATAACCAAAAAAAAAAAAAATTTCGGTAGCATTTTAGCTAAAAAAAAAAAAAAAAAATACGAAAGACTTAAGGCACAAACTTCACCCACACAAAATACGCTTTTAGCACTGTAAAGCTTGAATGCCATAAGCTATATAAGCTGCTCGAATTCCGGCACAATACCATTAAATGAGCTGCAAATGTATGTGAAAATTGTTTTTGTTTTTAAATTAATAAATTAATTGCCAAAAGCCAAATGGGCCGAAATTCTTTAATTTGATTAAACAATTTAAAAGCTTTAGATTAAGCGTTTGATTTTGCTGTCTGTCCGTCTGTCGAAATATTCTGTTGTTATTTTGGTTTTTTTTTTTTTCTTATAACTAACAATGTTTCTTTCTCCTTTGCTGATTTTTGGGATAAACCCATTAGAAAAAAAGTGGCTTCTCCCAAAATGCTAAAACTGGTCCAGTCGTCGTTGTTATTGCTGCTGCTGCTGTCTTCAATGACTAGACATACGTCTCTAGACCGAGCCCTCCTTTCACCATAATACTACGTTTATTGAAGACGTTCGATTTTTTGTTGGCGTCACTAAGACGGCGTCTACTTTCACGAACTGGCTTGTCTGAATTTTAAATCATACGAAATGACGTGCATAAAAAATAGCAAAAAAACTAAAAAAAAAATAAAAATTTGCAAAAATAAAACAAAATTTGAAGACTTTGAGACAAAACAATAAACTCCAAAATAGACGGAAAAAGTGCAAGAGAAAGATTTAACTCACAATAGACCGTATCGATGGCATGTCAAGGCGGCTTAATCGTATAGTTCGAGTTTATAGGAATTCCCAGAGATTTGCTGGTTTTTCTGTATTTTTGTTTTGTTCAAAATTTGCATATTTTTTTTTTGTTTTTACTTCTATTTTTCTGGTCCATTTGCGTCGAATTTTATTGATGATTTTTTTCCTACTGGCTTTTGTTATAAACAAATAAAAATTTATTTATAAATTTTTTTTTTTTGTGAACTAATTTTGTTGCGTTTTTTTTTTTGGCGTTGTTGATCAAAATTTAAGAAAAATTTAACAAATTATGTGAATTTTTAGGTTATCAAGTCTAACAGCTGTTCGTAATTAGAACTTTTAGTTAGCTCACTTGTATAGGAATATGGAGAATACGCGCTCTCTTTCTGATCCCTCTAAACTTGTGCAGAGAGTTGGAGCGCTACCAGATTGAAATTCTCAGACTTTCTGCAACCAGATGGTTCGGGCGAATCTAGCCAGTACGCAAGTTGGTCTACAGTGACCACATTCAAAGGCGAGCAAACGACGCTTAAAAAGCGCGTGAATAGAGTACAAGCTTATCTCGATCGTATTATAACAGCTCGATTTAAAAGCAAGTTCCGCAACATAAACATTGTCTAGTGCTATGCACCTACCGAACCAGACACAGATGATTCCAAAGACAGCCTTCTTAATTTTACAATCAATTCTTTCTCGAGTGGCGATATCTCATTGTTATACTAGGTGACTCTAATGCGAAGATCGGCGATAACAACACCAACGTCGAGATGTTCACGGGTCTGCACAACAAAGGAGACCGACTATTCGATCTATGTACTACTCTTCAAATGTTCCTGGGCGGTAGCAAGTTTCCGCAGCTGG
Source organism: Leucophenga maculata (assembly GCA_035044805.1). Classification (NCBI taxonomy): domain Eukaryota; kingdom Metazoa; phylum Arthropoda; class Insecta; order Diptera; family Drosophilidae; genus Leucophenga; species Leucophenga maculata. Next base: position 725,977 of record JAWNNP010003331.1, read on the forward strand.
ACATCCCCAGAATCAAATTGACTATGTGCGGATTAGCAGGCGATTTCATAACTATCTCAAGGACGTGCACGCGCATAGAGGAGCCGATGTGTTCAGTTAAGACGGTTACCTCTACTTTCAGAAGTAATAAGAAGACAACAGCAACTTGGACGGCCTGAAAATAATGGCCATGCTCCATCTGTACCAGGAACCACTATCCTCTGTTCTGGCGTTTCGAATTTTACTCCAACTTGACAGCATATCCAAACATCGTACACACAAGCTGCAAAGAAAATGGTTCAATTGAAGCACTCCAGAAGGTAGCCTTGGATTAGAACCTTTACCTGAACTTTGTTTAAGGAGTGCAGGTTATTGAAAGCACAATTAAATGCAAGTGCAGTATGTGACCGAAGCAATATTCGTCGATCATATAACGAAGTACAAAGGAATATTTAAAAATCAGTCCATGCGGATAAGACTTACATAGAAAGAACAGCCAGTTAGGCAGAATACGGGGGTTGCTACATCGAGCAACAAAACATGTTGCCAGATGCAATCTGACGTCTCTATCGTAAAGTCTGACATTTTTTAGGCATAACTTACTGCGAACACTTTGGCGTACGAGCGCAATTTAATGTCTTTACAGGCACCTGCAAAATTCATCTCGCCCAATTCGACGTGGATTATCAAGACAAGAGTGAACCAATAAACTTAAATCAACTTTTGGTGATGAAGCTCCATCCTTGACCACTGTGAAAAACTGGTACAACGAATTCAATCGTAGTCACAGTTCGTTTTCCGACGTATATCGTGAAGTTCGTCCAAAATCGGTCGTTGTGTCAGAAAACAACGATGCTGTGTGTGAACTGATAAAGCAGGACATACCCTAAAATTGGTCGTCAGAAAGGTTTCTCCACGTTGGATACTGCATAATGTAACAATCGCTAAAAAGAAGGCTCGTGTGGATTGGTGCAAGCAAATGCTAATGCATGCAAGGTGCCTCAAAAGTCGTCTACTCAATCATGACAGGTGACGAAACGTGGATATATGCGTATGAGCCCAAAACAAAACAGCAGTTGACCGTCTAGGTCTTTTTGCCTGAAGTGTTCGATGAACTATAGAAAACGAACCGACGAAGACAAATCATACTTCATCACGATAATGCGAAATCTCACACTTCGGCCGTAAAAAATGAGTTTTTGGACATCGAATTGATGGGTTATCCAGCGTACAGCCCTGACTTTGGTACCAAATGACGTCTTCCTGTTCCCTCCCATCAAAAATAAACTGCGCGGACAGCGGTTTTCAACAACCGAAGAAGTTGTTGATACCTTCAAAACGCATGTTTGGTTTGGGCAAATACAAAGGTGTATCGATCTTCCCATAAATTACCGTTTTTCATGGTTAGGCTAGAAATATATGTAGTAACCCTCCTGCAGCGTTAATGAAACTAGGAAACGTTAAGCCAATTATTGCACATATCAAGGCTATTGTCGGGTCCAGTCTAATATCAGTCGGAGACCAACTAGTACGCTGGAAGAAGTTCTTCGAAGTCGATGACACTGATTCAGAAATTTCAGTTATTCCCAACACCGAGCAGCGTTGAAACCTCAGTAGAAACTTTTCCACCGATGCGTATACTACGAAATAATTCCGGAATGAAGCAAGTTAAAGAGAAACAAAGCTGCTGTGCCAGATGGTTTAACAGCTGAACTACTTAATTAGTGCAAACATCATCTCACGCGCTTTATACTCCATTATTTGTGATGCATGGATATCTGCAAACATCGCAGATGACTGGAAGGAGGAGGTAATAGTCACTATTCCAAAAAAGAGAGATTTCAGGGTTGTACTGGTTGGGTTGTATCATCTTAGCCAGAATCTCTCCAACACCCAATTATGGCGAGAACAAAATAGATTCCGACCAAATCGAAAATGTGTGCATCTCATCAACAGACTAAGCATGATTGTGGAACAATCGGTCGAATAGTTTTTGTGAACTTTAAACGCGTATTTAAAGGCAAATAAAGCACCATAAACAGAAGCTGTAAAGTGGAGACTAAATCAGAAGCTTAGCAGCACCTTAGACAATGCTAATGCAAACGCAGGTGGCACAGGTACTAATGCAAACGGAAGGTAAAGTTCGTGCAATCGGTCTTAAAATCAATCTCTCAACGTTTTTATTGAAATCGAAATTAAAAATATTTAACATCGGCATAAAACCCATCCTATTATATGACTGAGAGACGTGGATATTTTCAGACAGGATAAGCGTGAAGTTTCAAGCTTTCGTCCACAAATGCAACAAACACCGAACACATCGAAATACAAAAGCGCAAGTGAAATTGGATAGATCACACCTTGCGCATACAAGACGACCAAATTGCGAAGATGGCCTTCCAGTGGAACCCAAAAGACAAGCCGCTAGAGGCATCTCTACTGAGGCCTTTCATCAATGCAAAAAAAACTATCTCCACGTTCCTATGTGGAATAAAACCAATCAATAAACATTATTTTTCAATCTAAAGGTCACGCTTAAAAATATTGCAGTCACAAAATCACATAAAATTACACATCAACGCATTTATTTCAGAACATCTATTTAAAGAGTCGAAGAGGACCTTTTTAATTTCATGCTGCAGCACAACTTCGAACAAACTAGGAGTACAAACTATTTAGGTAAATGCCAATGTCACCCTTTTTTTTTTTTTTTACAGAAATGTACATTTTAAGTGTGAAAAAAACTCTAAACATCACTTAATATTCGGAAAAATTCTCGGTTAAACAAGTTTGCAAAATGAAGCAAAACATCTTAAGTGATATATGTGTGTACGTCGTTGTAGTACATACAATGATAATCATCACTTGGAGCGATCTTCTGTCGTCTGTCCATAACTGAATATATAGTATATATGAGACGACGCCAGTCAGACGCCAGAAAATCGCCGGCAGGGGGCGTATGCATAACGCAAAACTTGCTATTTCAGAATAGTTTTTTTTTTTCCATCATGTTTTTATTACATATTTTCGATTAAAGTTGATTTTTTTTTATTGTTTTGTTTTATAGTATGGCTTGGAAGATTTTTGTTTCGTACTACTTATGACTTGTTTAACTTGTTTTAAAAATGTGCTCCAACCGCATGTTCATAGTAATGAATATTATATGCTGTGCTAGGTATGACTCTACATACAATACATCTATGTCTGTCTGTCAGTCCGTCTGTCTGTCTGACAGTATTTGTATCTGACTTGATACGCATGTCGCGCTTCGATTTAATAACATTAAAAATAAAATGTTTACCGTTTAGACTATAGCTTATATACCCTTTAAATGCATCTGAAACTAATTTGTCAGAGAAGTATTTAAGAATAACTTCATTTGGGAGCGAATTTTAACAGATTCTAAAATAGTTTGAACAGTATTTTATTGGCTTAAAACCATTCTTCCTTAGCGAAACCAAATCCTTTGGAAAAATTTGTTTGTGGTCAGAATCAAAAAAAGTTTTGAACTGAACTATTTAATCCGAACTATCTAAAACAGCGCTCAAGTATCAAAGTCTTGAAAAATAAAGGTCCCGAAGTTTAGTACGTTTAACTTCGAGATACCGTGTACTCGTTGAACCATAATTTTGTATGGAGTTCCTGTACCTACTAAGACGTTACAAATATCCTGAGATCCCACCCATGCACAATAAGTTCGAAAACAATTATTGGATGCTGCATATTACTTAATAAAATGACTTATCGTTAGTATCTGGCAGGTGCTGCTTAATAATAGTCCAGTTTAGTCACATGGGGTATCTAAAAACAAACCTGGACAAAGAAAATCCTTCTCAATTTTGAGGTTAAAAGGAAGCAAGGAGCACTTTCTAAAATACCCTTTCTGAAATTTGAGGCTAGAAACATTTCAAAATTCATTAAATCGTCACGGGGTATATAGAAGGTGCTTATTTTTTATAACAAAAAACAACTCGGCATTCTATCTTTACACGGTTCCTAAGCTCCGGTATGTTGGTAGGTGCTCGTTTGTGTTTTCCGAATCGCCTATTCAAAATAGTTTAGAAATTTTTATTTGGATTGAGGCCATTTCATCATATATTTCATGGCTTTAAAGAATTACCTTTACCTTTCCCTATCTATTCCACTGCTAATTAATATTAATCTCCATAATTCTTATAAAATGTCTTAATTCAGATCGACGTGTAAATATTGCATACAAATGAATGTTGTATCTGTGACTATACATCCTAACTCACAGAAGAACTTCAGTTGGGCCAAGTCAGGAGTCCTGTTAAGTTTAGTTCAAATAAGAGGAGGGATGCTTAACCGCTCATATAATCGAAAAACACAATTCATTGTATCTATGCATCCATTTGAGGTACAGGGAAACTTGTTATACATGTTAATGCAATCAGGAGTTCTAAGATCCTTTGGAACGGTTTGAACGGTTTGGCTATCTATAAGGAACATACATCCAAACATAGACACAACAGCCATTGTGACAAAAATTTTTACTGAACGCAGCAAAACGTGGCGGCTACGCTACGGAAAAAGCTATCCGCGCGATTGATTACACTTGAGTATAAGCGCAATCTAGTGACCAATTTAAAGGAAAGTTTGGCGATGTTCAGCCGCAATCTGAACGAAACATAGATACATCATACTACACCAGAGACTAAGAAACAATCAAGACAAAGGGTTTCTCCGGATGAATGTGCACATCGGAAGGCCAAACTGGGTCTGCCCAAAAATCATCTGAACAAAATGGAGAACCCTTTACAAGGACAGATTACTGTATAAGTAATGGATGGTTCGGAATTATTTAAATCCGTTTCTATCTACCCACAAGAATTAAAAAAAAATATGGTTACAGAGCAGAATTATTTGCTGGATCATGTTTTTAGTGCTGACAAGAGCGGACTATTGTGAAAAAATTCTCAAATCGCATATTTTTATGTATGAATGAAACACCTGCGACTTTTAAGCATTAAAGGTATCAAAAGATTGGCTTACTCTTCATCTATGGTGTAATACATCAGGAGACTGTATGGTGAAGCCGTTGTCAGAGACTTAGTCTATGTCTGTTTGGCACAGATGTGATATTTTCTCTGCATTATGTAGAATATAGAGAAGTGATTTCGATTTTTTTCTTAATGGAAGAACAAAGATTAAATAAGGCTCGGATAACATTCACAAATAGGTCAAATCTTCGGCTTGGATCGAAATAGCTCCAATCTGACCAACCTAAATGAACAAATGCATCCACAAAATCTTGGGATGAGTGGAACATTTTTTCAATAAAGACTGTAAGCAGTTTATAAGTTTGAACTTTGAATGAATGTTGTAGAAAAGTCACGCCGAATGCGGTTGAAAATCTCGAGCTTATACAATTTGAATAAAATCTTAAGTGTCTCACACAATTGAAGGTGGAGGCTGGAGGATGATCAGTTGATTGAAAATGCTCGGCATGTTAAGGAAATATCAAAATCGATTGATGAAATTCTGCAGATATTGAGGCTGGATTAACTTTAACTTTCCACAGCAGTGCTTAGCACCAGAGCTGAAAAAAAAAAAAAAAAGATATTTCGTCATCGTAGATTTTAAAATAATATTATTATCGATGATTAAAATCAATAATAATGAAATAATCGGTGATTTAAATCATTTTTTCGATTATTGATGTTGACTGGCAAAAAAAAAATTTCGTTTGAGTTTTGAGACAGTTACAAGCTGTGTAAAATCTATTACAATAATAAAAAAATAATGTGGATCCTGGAAGGTGCTAAAGACAACAATATTCCTTCCGGTCCTAAGCGGAAAATTCATATGTCCACACATACATACGAACGTAGAACCTTTTTTGAAGTCGGTAAAAAATGCAAACTTTTCGTTAAACTTTTAATACCCAATCTTACACTTCATGTGTAGTGTATTGACTTGAGTTAAAATGAAACTGAAATTATTCAAGTGATGTGACGTCAATTTGTTGCATGAAATATTTTTGCACGGCGTACGCTGGAATTTATTAATTATACTTGTACCTTCAAAGATTATGTCAAGAAGAATGAAATGGAATTAAAGTAAGCCCAAAAAAAAAAAAATATATAAATAAATAAATTTAAAAAACACGGCTTGACAATTTGTAATTGATTTATATGTTTACTCTTAAGTTTCTGCAGATAACTTTAGAAAAAAAAAAACCAGTTGAAAAAAATTTAGTAAACAAAAACACATTTCCAAACCAATAAAATAAATATTTATATGACCGTATTCATGCATATTTATTTATTTATTTTTTATGTGAAATATTTAAGCAAAAGACACAAACACACAAAACAGCTGAAATACGGTAGCCGTTCTTTCATTATATCTATTTGTTTTTTTCGTTTTGTAGCTGTTTTTTTCATCTGTTTTGTTTAAATAAATAAAATAACAATTTAAAATATTAATTAATCAATAATTGTTTATCAAGTTTAAACAACAAAAGAAGAAATTAAAAAAAAAAATTAAATTGGCTGCATAAATTAATTTTATTTGTGTAGACGTATATTATTTTTGGGAATTTCAAAACATAGATAATTTTTTTTTTTTTTTTTGCAAGAGAAGGCAACCTTATTATTATATTATGTATACAAAAAAAAAATATGCTTGGAGGGCATTAAGCTTTGATGCATATAATACAAAGTTCACTTTTCAGCGAAACAAGATATGAATGGCAAAATTTGTATTTTGAAGCCGAAACAATTGTCGCTGTAGTCATATATTATATGCTATTTATTTATGTTACATTTAATTGATTTATTTTAAAAACCTTTAGGGCATTTTTAATTTCTAATGGCTAAAAAAATTCTGTTTCATTTCAATAACTCATAATTTAATATGACCAACTATGACGGATGACCTTTACCTATAAAGCTTCAAGTTTAAAAACTTCATTAATCTTTGTTTAGCAAATATATAGTATTTCAACACAATAGAATACCACATTCCCACGAACTTAATTCACAAACAAATCAATCAAATTCGCAACTAGTATTTATATATTTTTTTTTTTAACTTTTCTTCTCTTTTCTCTAAATTATTTTAACCAAAAAGGCGGATTTGGAAAAACCCCCAACCCAACTTGTATTGTATCAGGCATAATTATTTGTATTTATAAATCAATTAAAGTCAGTGCTGAAAAGGCAAGAGAAATGACTTGAAGCCATTTAGAGACGATTAGAAATACTGTAGACGCCCACACGAACAAGTCTGAAATACTCGTACTCCCGCGCTATAAAAATTCAACAAGAACACATTTCACCAAGTATGGTCAGAAGATCGAGTACGGAACAAACAGAAGAAAAAAAAAATACCGCCAACAACAATGACAAGCCAAAAATAGTTGAAAACCGATAAACAAAATCAAAATACGTAGATGAAGAAAAAAAAAAAAACAAATTCAAAATCATGTCACAAAAAAAGTTCAAAAGTTAAAAAAAAAAAACGAAAAAAATTCCAAAAAGTTTGATCAAAAGATTTATAGGACAAGCCGGAGAGGAATAACCCACGCAAATTATTTGTTGTATAGCAGAGTCAGCAAACAAGCTGATGTTTTTTTTTTTATATATATACAGATATATGTGTGGTACTGGCTAATTTACCAGTCTTTGCTCGGGTAAAATAAAAGTAAAGATGAGCATGCAATCCTAATTATAACTTGACAGGGTGTTCAACTGATGCAAAAATAATCAGCTGATTTTTTAAAGTTTAATTTTCAAAAATTTTAATCTAAGAAATTAAATATCCAAACTTGAAAGCTCTATCTTTTATAGTCTCCAGACAGACGGACATGCCTAAATCGACTTTTTGTAGGTGGGCCAATTCTTCTAGGGTTCCGATTTGAACCCTAATGGAATATTTTATTACGATTGACCCAAAATGCATCAAATTCAGCTTAATTAACAAAAATAGCATTCATTTTGCATACAAAAACCTTGAAAGAAGAGACCGATTTGAATGGGAGCCACCCCTTATAGTGGACCGAATATTTAATAACGATAAACGTAAAGAAGACCAAGTAATACGCTAACCAACCAACCAGAAAAACAGCTATATTTGTGGTTCTTTGCGCCCTTCAAATTATTCCGAAGAATCAATAAAACATGCCAGATCCTCCGAAGTCTTTTTATGTCAGGCCTTTCAGGTACTCAGAAAATGTTAAATAGTTTCCACTCTCTCTTTATCAATACATCGTCAAAAATTCTTCAAAAATTGATCTGAGTGTTTTTGAAACATGACATGACTTGCTAACTCGCTTGTGGTCTTATTTAACCCTGAACCACGAAAAATTCTGTCAATATCCGCAATTGCAAGTTTAGCTGATTGTCCACCATCTGATATGGCAGAATGGCCCGGAATGCACCAGATCAGCTTGTCTTTCTTTTTGTGATGTGTGTAGATAAAGCATTAATTGTAACATGATCATGATGCTAATCAGTTTGGCTAATTGCCAGACTGCATTTATTCTTATCTGGAACACGATACATCAATCAGGTGTGCAGTATGAATGCTCCGTTGTTAGTTGCTCCAAGAAGACGACAGTTCCTGCGGCCTCATCGATTTTCAATCCAACGGTTTTGATTGAAAAATCTTTCTGACTCCTAAACATTCTTAACTTCCAGTCTTTCCTCTCCAGAATTCTGGCTACGAAGTTTTCATTCAATTTGAGCTCTGAAACATAGTCACCCTATTTGTTCTCAGTTAGGTTCCTAACCAAGTTTTAAATAATAATATGGTTGCTGAAGTCTTGTTGCAATTATGGTTGTCGTATGCTTGACGTAGTTGCATTTAGGTTCCATATTCAGCCTCAACATCAGCTTGGCTCAGCTATGCTCAGTTAAACCGCAATTTGTTGCTTCCTAAGGAACAAAAACTATTTGGAGTCAGACACTTCCCACTAGTCCAACGCTTCATATGATAGTATATGCCTGATCACCATAGTATAAAACCAATGATGATATGCGGTTGCACTCCCCAAGTTCCTCCATTTTTTATAAGGCAGGTTCACCGATGCGGTTACGCTGGATAATGTCAAACAAATATGTGAAATGGTGTTGGCCGACCGTCAAGTGAAGGTGCGCAAGCCAGCAGATGCCAAAAGGATTTGTACTGATTTTGGGCCAGATTCTGTAACGAAAAAATTATCCTGCCGCTGGGTGCCACGCATGCTGACTCTGGACCAAAAATACGGACGCGAGAACAATTCAAAAGAGTGTTTGGTCATGCTGATGCAGAATCGGGTGGACTTTTGCCATCGATTACTAACTGTTGATGAAACCTGGATTCACTATTACAAGCCAATGAACAGAATGAGTGCCCGTCCATGGACTGAGGCTGGCACGAGTGCTCCGAAGCGGCCGAGGGAAAGGTCGAAATGGTTAAGGCATCCGTTTTCTGGGATTGTCATGTACTTCCTCGAAAAGAAAAAACCATCGACATCGAGAATTACTGTACATTATTGAAGCTATTTAAGGCCGGATTCTCTGGAAAACGGCCTCGCATGATGCAAAAAAAATATTTTGTTTAGCAAGACAAGAGCATCGCAACAATGACTAAAATCAACGACTTAGGGCTTCAATTGCTAACTCATCCACCTTATACGCCCGATTTGGCTCCCTCGGACTATTAAATCTACCCAAACCTCAAAAGATGGCTCATTAATAAAAAATTCAGCAGTTAGTAAGATATTTTCGACAAAAAGACTTTTAGTAGCTCTCGAAACGATGATGACTTTTGTTGCGCTATTTCGCAAAACTTTGTTATTGTATAAATTTTTATTTTTTTATAACAGATGTTTCTAGAAGTCTACATATCAGATTACACAAACACATCCCCATCCGTAGAAACGTACACAATAAAATTTTTAATTATTTACGCTTTTAAACAATATTTTTGTTTTTACAGGCGGTTTTTGAGAAACGTGAGCGTACGCGCGCGCCGCCATCCTATATACGATTCCATATGCCGCCATATAACGATTGATCGATAAGCGCGGAGAGCATACGAAGTCGCGCGTATTTTTCGTTTAAATATGAGCGTCTTTGGAACGGAAAGCTTCAGTCTGAGACAAACGTTCGTCGTGACAAGATTATTGAAAAAGTATTTAACAAAAGACAAAACAAATTATTTAAATAAAGCAAAAAATTAAAACTGTGTGCAACGTGATAAAGAAAGCAATTTAATAAGCCACAGATTAAAACACAGTAAAAAAAAAAAAGCAACAAGTGAATAAATAAATAAATAAAATAAAATTGTGATTTATAAAAAAATACAAATTTTACAAAAAACACCCAATTCAAAAAATGTGCTCACAAAAATTGTACTTTGCCCTTGCGACCTTTGTGGTCTGTACACTGGCAGCTTTTTGCATTAGCAGCACAGAAGCGGCGGTCTTTACACAGCAGGCCATATTTCATCCAGGTTAGTATTATTATAGAAGCATAAAAAAATTTTTTTTTATTAAATGTGTCAAGTCTTAAAACCTTTGTTGGGCTAGTTTTTATTTAATTTCACAATTAAGCTGCGTTTTTAGTACCAGTAAGTGCATACAATGACTGAACACTGCTGTTTGTTTTTTGAACTTTAATCTCCAATGTCAGCAGACAAGTTTTTATTATCTTAGACAAATTTATTTGCACGAACTATTATAATGATTTGACCTTAAATATTTGATGAGACACAATTTAATGATTGATTTAGTTGACAAGTGTTTAATGTAATAAAACAATGAATGTATTTGAAAAACTATAAAAATATTTATTGCGGACTTGCTATTTGATATCGATCTATGTATGGCGCTTGATCTATGAGATGCTTTTCAGTATGGGATATAGCTATAGGCTTCATTTAGTGTAGACTTTTATATAAAAAAAAATTCTAGCATATATGTTAATCGAAGCTGAATGCATTGAATCACGCATAGCACCTGCAATAGTCACAAGCTATATAGATACTAATTTCAGAATAAAGTGTTATATCTATCTAAACTTCAGGGCTCCTTAACATCTAATTTAAAGCTAAATAATCGTCTTCAATGCAAACCAAAATTAGTAAAATTTTATATTAATTAAATCGGATATAAATCTATAAAAAAAATGTATGCATGCTATACTAATTTGTTTCAACGCTTATCCGGCTCGAATGAACAAATATACCAAATGTGCAATTTAAACAAAAATCTTAGCTGATTCATTTATATCTCTTAAAAAATTTTTTAACTTCCCATGCTATTTATAAACGCTTTATTTTTTTAAGTATAAAATAAATATTTATTTACTTCAACACAATTTTTTTTGCCGGTAATACAAAGTCGAGTCTAAATTATGATTAATAGCAAAAAATATTTGAAGTAATTTTTGCGGCATTCTGAATTGCTCTTAAACAAATATTAAATAATAATAATTGAAATATTATTTGTTTTTACAAAAATATTAAATTACTTTTGACGTCAGTCAATTTAAATATTATTTTGGCATATTTTTATAAAAAAAATAATGTATTACTACGCCTTCTTTGCTTTGTTTTAATACACTACAAAAATAGTGCTTAGTGTAATATTATTTAGTTGGAAAGTTTGTGTTAGTAAAAAAAAAATAAATAAAAAAATTGTTTTCTACTTCAACTTTGAAGACGGCTCTAAAGTTATAACATTCTGATGTATTACAGTGAAAAGTTTTTACAAAAGCAAGTTTTGTAAAAAAAAAAAAAAATCACCACCAAAATTATTCACATATTTCTGAAGTACAGAAATGGTTTTAAGTCTGCAACAAATATCAAAATTAAGCAATTAATCCACACAATAAAGGTAGATTTGTCCCTTCGAGCCGGATAAGCGTTTAATGAAAATTAGTAAATTTTTTTAGAAAAAAGTTTATATTAAGTTATATTTAATTTACACATTAGTAAAGTCATATTTGGTACATCGAGCCGGATAAGCATTTAACGCAAATATGTACATTTTCTATTACTGATTTTGGAGTAAAATTTTACAAAACTCAACAGTAATACGTTTGTTCTTACTGTGCTCTATAATACAATAAATTTAGTTCTTCAGGCCGGATAAACTTTTAATGGAAATTAGTACATTTTATATTACTAAGTTCAGAGTACAATTTTTCAAAGCATAACAGTTTTTATTATGCTTAATAGCAACGATATATTTGGTCCTTCGAGCCGGATAAGCTTTTAATAGAAATTAGTACAATTTTCATTACAAAATTTTGAGTGAAAGGTTATAAAACCCAAAACAAAAACCCTTATGTATATTCTGAAAAATTTTCAACTAACATTTGGTCCTTCGTGCCGGATAAGCTTTTAAATTGGAAATTTGTACATTTTTCATTGCAAAGTTTAGAGTTTAATTTTACAAAAACTACAGATTTTGTTGTGCTTATTGGCAACTTTCAAATGCATACTTCGAGCCGGATAAGCGTGTTGCCTAATTAAATTTAGAACAGATTTTTTTTTAATAAAAAAATGGATTGGTATCAACAACTAATAATATTGAATACCAACCCAATTATACAAGCCTATAAATAGACAGCTTAATAGTAGCGATTCATTTGGTACTCCGAGCCGGATAAGTGTTTTTCATAATTTAAATATGAATATATATATTATCCAATGGTTTGATACCAATAAATAATATTAATTGGCATCTCAACTATACAAGACTGTAAATAGACTGTTGAAGAGTAGCAAAACATTTGATACTTCGAGCCGGATTAGCGCTTTTTGTTTACCAAATTTAGAAAACATTTAATTATACATTTTTAATGGCTTGATACCAACAATTAACCACATTAATTATCACTCTGACTATGCGAGCATCGATAAATAGATTGTTTAAGAGTAGCGAAGCATTTGGTACTTCGAGCCGGACTATCATTTTGCTTTATTAAATTTTGAATATAATTTTTTTTTGTAATAAGAATGGTTTGATAACTTTAAATATTACCCAAACTATATATACACGGCAATTAATAGTTTCCACAAGCATTACGAAACATTTAGTACTTCGAGCCGGATAGCGTTTTTTCTTTACTAAATTTAAAAGATATTTTTTATAATTACAATGGTTTTATGTAGCCACATTTATTTATTACTTCAACTATACACAAAGCTAAATAGACTGCCCAACAGTAGCGAAGCATTTAATACTTCGAGCCGGATCAGCGTTTTTCTTTACAAAATTTTGGGACTTAAAATCTTACTTAAAATCTTTTAATCAAAATAATTATAATAACTATTGCCCTAACTATACACAACGATAAAAATAATGTTCAACAGAAACATTTGGTACTTCGAGCCGAATAACGGTTTTTTCACTAAATTTAAAAGATATTTATCCTTAATATTTGCAATGCTTTGATACCAACAATTAGCCACATTAGTTCATCATTCTAACTATGCATGCAAAAATGCACATTTGGTACTTCGAGCCGGATTAGTATATTGCTTAATGATATTTAGAACAGTGCTATTTTTTTTATAAAACAACGCAACTAAACAAGCCTTTTAATAGACTGCACAAGCAGTACTTCGAGCCGGATAGCGTTTTTCCTTTTTTGAGATACATTTACAGCGCATAGAAATTTCGTCTTTGCTAAATTGTATATTTTCTCCAGTTTATACGTATTATTCTACCATAATACTTTAAAGCTTTGACGTCAAATAAAAAACCGGTAAATTTTTATATCGTACGCTTCTTACTGCTTCAGCTCTTTTCTATATAATTTTTTATATATATATTAAAAATATGCAAATATTCCGGTACAATGAACTATTTTAGCAAAAAAAAAAAATAAATATATATTATGTATAGTATAGAAAAATTCCAAGACGCATATAATACGTTTTAAATTAACATAAGAAATGTGTTTTTAGTTAATAGAGCTATACTAATTTGCATTGCAATGCGGATTTTTTGGCAATGTTTTTTAGACGAAATAGAAACTTAATTTTTCTTGTTTTTTTTTTTTTTGTTTCTTCTGTTTACTACTGAATTAATTTGTGAAGGTCGTCTCGTATAATTTCTGGAGATCTCTCTTTTATTTTATTTTATTTCATTTATTTGGTTACGCTCTATTTTAGCTTTTGTTTAAAATTGCTTTATTAGCGTTTAGCTGATTTTATTTATTTAATGATTTGTTTTTTTAAAAATAAGCGATGAGTTCATGTGCACACAGCTTAATTAAATGTTGAAATTAAATTAATGATTTGCGCAAATAATACATTATTAATTGTATAATAAAGCTGACTCAATGATAACTCACAAACAAAACAATTCATTACTAACGCAGTAAGCTAGTCATTAAAAATGTTTTAAAGAACATGAATTTCTATAGTGGTGCTCATTAGAAACTATAGCCGGCAGCTATGTGCTTTTGTATTCTATAAATGGATATATAACTTTTTTTTTTTCTGGGTTGGTCGTGCGTACTTTAATGATATAGTATTGTGTAGTTGAAGAGTTAAGCGTGTTAATGGTTTTCGCTTAATCACGCTTACTCGCGTGTAGTTTTACTTAAAAGTTGCCAAAATTATTAATTATCATTCTGAAGATTTCTTTATTATAATACGCTGAAATATATGTTTTATTATATTTAGAAAGTGTGGGTTCAAAAGTACTCGAAATGTTTTATATACAAAAATATCACAGCCAACTATAAGCGTCAGCAAATAAAGTGCTGAAGAGTTGCAGCAGATTTGGACCTTCGAGCCGGATTAATCAATTTATATATAGTTATTTTTTAATTAGTTATTAGACTCTTTATAAATGGAAATTATATTCAGAATTATCACACACACACACGTGCCGGCACATAAACTGCTCAAGAGCAATAAAACATTTGGCACTTCGAGCCGGTTAAGCGATAATTTATAGATATATATAATTTAATAAATAAAAACTCTTAATAGAAGAAAAATAAAATTCGAATTATCACTTCCAACTATACGTGCCAGTAAATAAACTGCGTCACATTTGGTACTTCGAGCCGGATAAACGCTTATTTATAATTTTTCTTTAATAAGCAACGACTCTTCATAATTGAAAATCAAATTTATTAGAATTTCGGAGAATGGGGCAGTACATATGCTACCATGTATCTATCAGTCTTCTGTTTAGCTGCTTTTTTTAAACAATGCCTTTCAATATTTATTTGATTAAGCTTGTAAAACCCATCATTTTTCTTTAAAGCATCTTTTTTTGTCGAAGTCTTTTGTTTTTATTTTATTTTTTTTTTAATATAAATGCTTATTATTTTATGCATTAAACTGCAGGCATTATAATTTATTACCACTTCCTCATAAATCGACTTGCAATATTACAAAAAAAAAAAAAAAAGCAACAAACGTGCCCCAACAATTACCAGTCAGTTAAGTCAGTTCTATAGCCAAAGACATTTACATAAAAATCGAAAAAATTAAATAAAAAATAATACTCAACAATGTGTACTCACCACTTCCGCTTTTTTTGTTCTCCTTCCACTTACAGCGCATCCCGGTAAATGTTTCGACAAGATTACACACCGCGCCATGCTGCCCGACAAGGAATACAAACCGAAGGGCATCTGCGCTGCAATGACGTGTGATATTCGTGCACGTTCGATCAACATTGAAACCTGTCCATACATTGAGATGCCCGGCTGCGAGGAATTGCCCACAGATCTCAGCTGGAGCTTTCCCAAGTGTTGTCCACAATTCAAGTGCATTGACTTTAAGACGGGCAAGGAATTCGTCGTTTCGGTGTAGTTGGCCTCTACAGCAAGATCTACATAGATAAGAATATAAAATATAAAAATGTATTTATAGATTTTAGTGCACTGTGTATGTGATCATATATATTATTATTATTTTTTTTTTTTTTTGTTGGAATGTCTGTGAAATTATTTTTCATTTACTGAGATTCATTTAAGTTCAATTTTCGTTTTTTTTTTTTTTAATTTTTTATGCATTAACTTATTTATTCCGTATAAAATTTGTAAATAATACTTTTTTTTTATTTTCTTTTTATTTTTATTTTTTTTATTCATTGTATGACTGTGTGTGTTGGAAAGTTAAAATTATTTTTATTGTACATTTTATTTTGATTTATTCAAAAATTTCTGTATGCGATATTTGCAAAATAATTAGTTAATAAGTTATTAAATAAGAAAATATAAAACTAAAATAATAATAAAAAAGATAAATATTAAAAAACTAAATTTTATGCTATTTTTTGTTTAATATTTTAAAGGGTTTCAGTGGCACAGAACTCAGCTTTCAAACCGCGAAATTATGTTTCAACTAAAAGTTATGACTGCAAAACCTTAGGGTGCCAGTAGGTGGGCACTCTCTTCTAATAAGCGTATCTACATATAAATTTAAAAAAAAACAACATACAAGCTAGATGTCGACAAGTTGCAAACACAATAGATCGCCGAAGTTTTTTTATCAGTCACAGCTCCGGAAAACCTCTCCGTCTTCTCAATATATATATATATGGAGACATATTACCAGCTGCATGTATAGGGCTGCCAAAGAGGTCATTGGTTACAAAACCTGTAATTTATTCTTGGTACTACGAGCTGTGCAGCAATGCTACAGTCAGGAGCAACGTGAGATGTTACAGAGCGAAATGGAGAGTAACGCCTGTTCAGACGCAAAAAAAAAATGAAGCAAAATAGGCGTTAGTTTGAAGATGTGGAGAGGTTATGTGACAGAAATGAAGTTTGAAAATTTTATCAAAAGGTCAAGCGTATGACCGAAGGATTTAAACCCGGAGTAACTTTCTGTAAAGAAGAATGTGGAAGTATGGTTTCAGATGCTCATGAATCATTGAGATTATGGAGGAATAATTTTTCTAACCTACTTGGAGGTGATACCGTCGATAGTGAAAAGACACTGGAAGTTACTATTGTAGAGCCACCGGACTATACCGAGGTCGATTCGGTTATTAAAAAGCTGAAAAATAAATAAGTAGCAGGCTCTGATGGACTGCCAGCAGAGTTATTCAAGACCGGCGTCGACTATAAAGCCGCTTTCGTCACGACGATATGAACGAAGTTTTTCGACGCACTTTCTGCACTCGGTCTCCCGAGAAAGATCGTTCGTTTTTGACGCTATCACACACACAAAGTGTTGTCAGAGTAGGAAAGAACCACTCCGAACCCTTTGATATCAAGAGAGGTTTCAAGAAGGGTCATGCGCTGCTCTGCGATTTTTTTCATCGCCTGATGGAATACATCTTACGTACATATAAAGTATGTCAGGCTCGATCAACTAAAAGGAAGTGATGCTGCTCACGCACGTGGATGATATGATATCATCTGTGTACAGGAACGGCGAATCAGCAAGGCGTTCTCAGAAATTGAAAAACTGTCTCGGATATTAGTCTTGCAATGACTGCGGACTAGACGAATAACTTGGTGGACACCAATTATCTTGCAGGCCGGAATCGCGTCTTGGAATGTCTGTAACGATGAAGAACTTCAACTTCAAAGTTGTAGAAAATTTTTCTACCTTGGATCCGAAATGATCAGCATCAACAACGTCAGCCTGCAGATCAGGCGAAGAATCAAGCTTCCAAAAAGATGCTATTTTGGGTTGAGCAACCAAAACGACTTTAGCTAAAGTCCACTCTCGAAAGAAGAAATTCAAGATCTACAAGACGCTGATGCTCTCGATCCTACAGTATGATGCAGATTGAGTCAGATGAAACAATGTTGGAAGTCTTAGTAAAAAAAATCTCGGCAGGATTTTTGGTCCTACTAGAGTCGGCGAGTAGTTTAAGTCGCATATGAACCATGAACTTTATGAACTATTCGATGAGGTTGACATAGTCACCTCATTGCAATGGTGGAAAAAGCTCCACCATGTACGGTTTATATTGAGGGTCCAAACATAATTGATGGACGACGTAAAAAAGGACGACGTATGAAGAGATCTCCGCGTCATTCAAAACAAGTGGAGCCAGCGTGCACAAGATTGCAGCAGCTGCTGCGCTTTCCTAAATGCAATCATGATCGAACGATGGTTGAAGGCCACTTAAGTAAATAAGAAAGTGCTGCAGTTGAACAATCCCATTAAGCCCTCAAAAAATAAGAAAAAAAAAAAACAACACTTCTTCCGTTGTAGTGTTGATCTCCAAAGCAATAATGAGGTTGCAACACTTTCCGATATCTTGCAAGTTTCCTATGATCACGATGATCCATAAACCTGGTAAGCTTGAATGCTTCAATTTGGGGGGGAGTTACAAAATTTTAAAATAAACTTGTGAAATTCCGGAGCAGTCCTAGTCGAATGCAAAAAACACGTCTCTATCTATTACCGTTTCCGAGATCGATTACACTTTGGGAATTATAAATGCTTTCATATTGAACTAGAATTGTATAGTATGCAACTTCTATGCAGTAACACAAAGAATAAGAAATTCGATAAGGTTTAATTAAATTTCCTGTGCCGTCACATTTGTTTTCGAATCTATTGTGCCAAATATTTACAACTTTATTGCTATAACTTATGATTCACAAGCAGTTTATGCTTTCAATCAATTAAATTTCTGATGAATGCTGAATAACTGGTAGTTTTTTTTTTTTAAACTTATTGCTTTATTAGAATTTTTTTGTTTGCCATTTATATGATCTATTTGGTATGATTTTTAGATGTAGACGGGTATTCTGCATCATACTTTGAGCAAGGAGGAGTGATAATTGTATGGTGATAAATTTGGGTTCCATATTTGCAAAACAAACATGCAAAGATCTTCATTATTATAAATTTCTGTAGCCCAAAAGTTAATCTGTAATTTTTAAATATTTAGTCCAAATATTAAAATTTAACGTGAAAAAAAATGTTTCAACTTCCGCACGAGTCACCACTTCTTTTTTGGCATTTCCTGCATTTTCAAATTTGCCAAACACGAACTGTATCTAATTTGGGTTTTAACGGCTTAGTAAAAATTCTATTTTTACAAAAAAAAAAAAAAACAACAAAATAATAGATAAACCGAAACAGAAGAAACGTTTTAAAAATATTTAGCAAACAATAAAATTTGGTGTAGTTTTTATGCGTGAAATGTGCTCCGGTTTTTAAATGAACCATAGCCAATTGGAATGGAAGATTCCCAACTGAATGAGCGATGAGTCAAGATAAAATCGTAATGCGTCATTGGCTATATCTGGCTGAGAGTTAGCTAAGTAGGTATAATCTTTTGTTTTTAAATGTGTCGTCAGTGATTAGCTTAATAAAAATAGTAGAGACTTTGAATTGCGGTTTTGGTTTTTTTTATTAACAATTTTTAAGCTTCTGGCGCCGTTTTTAGTTCAAGTGAATGTTTTAGATTTTGATCAACAAATGAATCATTTAATGTGGCTTTGCATGTTGAGCTAAGAAATTTAGTATAAAATATATTTTTATTTTACTAGTTGAAAAAGAAGGGTCTCCTTTGGTACACTTAATAATGGAATTCGAACACCGAGGAATGCATATGATGACCACATATTGATAATTTCGAATAGCACCCACGTGGTAATGAATTTCATATTATTAACATTAGAACTATTTGCGAATTATATAAGGTTACAAGTTTTAATGGTATTTTATATGCAGTTTACTCATGAGATATGAACAGAATTCGATAGTCGCAAGTTTTGTCATCGGTTAAGGTAAAAGTTGAAAACTGATGCACTTCAAAAAGAGAAATGAGTCAAATATGGCTAAAATTAGAGTTAGGTAATACTTGAAGATTAAAGCCGCTGATTTCGACTTTGGTTTGACGCCTTTTTTCGTATCGACTGTTATATAGAAAGTAAATTCGTTGACATTAATGCGTTGTGAGGGAGAACTTTTGTGTTTCTAGTGGTGGCCATTGGTTTAGCCTCGCAAGATTATTTATATAATATGTACTGTGAGAAAAAATTATTTTATTGTTGTAGGGTATGCTAGGAATAAAACATTCCACACGGATCGAGATTACATCTTTCATACAAATTTAGGTTCAAGAGGGTACTAGGGCTCTCGAAGTCATTTTAAGCTAATCTGACAATTTTGGGTTTTTGTATTAAAAAAAAAAACCTTTTTTGTTTTAAGATTAGCTACGAACACCAAGTTCTGTGAATCTTCCATTAATTTTAATAAAATATGCCACATGAATTCAGAATATATTTCACTACAAATTTAGATACCAGTTGGTACATAGTGTCTCAAGGTCTAACACACTTTTTAACGTAGTTTGTAAAAAGTTGTTATTTCACTATTTCGCCTTTCGAAATTGATAGAGCTCTAAGTTCAAAATGTACTGGAGACACTATTTTCACAATTATATGGTCACAGAATTTCCGATCGTACCACCCACTGCAACGGTATTTTAAAACTGTTACTTTTATACCCTTACATGGACTTTTAGCTTTATAACGTCTTAATTTACACAAATTCATTCAATTACAGCACATTCACAATAAAAAAAAACAGGGCGTAGTTATATTATCGGTCGTTTCGATTATTTACCTTGTATTTCGATTGTTTCTTTAGTTATTGTTATTGGGCGTAGCTGTGCTGTTTTGCTGTTTTTGTTTATTATTTGTTTTTAACTTAATTTAAGTCAAAAGTGCATTTATTTACAACAAATTAAACAACATTTTATAATCAAAACAACATTTATCAACTATGTACAAGCAAATCATGCTAGTTACGCTGCTGGTTATAGCAGTAATGTTGCGTGAAGGTAAGTCTTTAGTAATAGCCCAGCAGCAGCAGCAGAGACATGTGTCATGAAATTGCTTGACATAATTAAAACACAATGCTGCTTCTACTAGGTGCTGCTATTTGGTGTTATCGTTGCACCTCTGCCACGCCCGGTTGCGGCGAAAAGTTCAATTGGCGTGGTATTGGCTTTCTTGGCGAACAGTGTCCGGAGCATGATGACGTTTGCGTTAAAGTAATTGAACGACGTGGTGGTATGTAAAAAATAGAAAATATGGCTTCAAAAAACATACCAAATTCTTTATATGCTTGCAGCGCTAGAGACAATAACACGCGACTGCCTGAGCGCGCTTAGTTTTCGCACAGATATACCAGCTGATAAATATGAAGGCTGTCGTCCTGCAGCAAAGGATGTGCGTCTAGCGCACTATGTCAATCATACGACTAAGGAACATGATGTCAAGCGTGACTTCTATGCAGATGTTAAATTCTGTTTTTGCTTTCTGGATCATCGCTGTAATGGCGCTAATAGCATGAGCAGTTCGAGTAAATTGCTGGCGACGGTAGTCGGTGCAATTGTGCTACTTTTTGGCAAGCGACTTTTGCTGTAGTTTGCGCAGCAAAACAACGATTAATTAAAACAAAGTGCCTTAGCTTGTAAGACGAATCTCGTAAAGAAACATTTAAATGCCGTCCAAACAAAACTTGTAAGAATCGCGTAAACAATTATATGTCGTCCAAGAAAAACATATGTCTTGTATATAGAATATTTTTTACAAGTCGCGTTTACATACTGTTTTTAATAGCTTTAATTTTTCTTTAATGCAAATTAAAATAGATTTTTTTATACAATTAATTTTTTTTTTTTTATTTATTACACTTTCAAATTGTTATTGCATAATTGTGTTTAATTCGCAATAATGTTTTTAATTTTTGGTGCGCGATAATCGTAAGCAGCCACCTCTGGATACTCGCGTATATAATCCGCATAGACAGTAGCCAGACGTAAACATTCCTCGACGCTTAATTGAAATGAACGCGCAGTATCCTGCACGTCGGCACGTTGATACAGCAGCTGTGTTGCCTCTTCGCGTATTTCCGGCGGCAGCAGTGTACTGAAACCACGACGACAGTATTTTTGACGCATGCTAAAAATGTGACGTACTACACGTTCCACCAGTGGAAAAGGTAAATCCGTTTTGGGCTGCTTCAATGGTATAAGCTTAACAACGCCAACGTCCACCTCAGGTTTGGGTACAAACGCTTTGCCGGGTATAATAAATTTCAGCACAGGTTCAGTCCAGATTTGTGACATTACCGATAGACGACAGCGCTGTACATGATTGACCGGCGCACAAATACGTTCGGCTACTTCCTTCTGAAATGTGAGCGTCATCTGTGTATCATTACGCCGGAATGCGTTGCGTCGCAATGATAGATCATGAAACCAATTGATGAGCAAACGTGTTGAAATCGAAAACGGTAAATTACCAATAAGATGTAAACGCTGTTCCGTGTCCGGCACATGTTGTGCTACATCAAAGCGTAGTATATCACTGTGGTAGATATCAACTTGTATATTTAGCGGCGCCGCGCATTCGCGTAGCAGCTCTTGTGTCGGCATAAAGCGGTGATCTTTCTCAACAAGTATTAAACGTTGCGGCTGGCGGCGCAGTATGGAGCGTGTTATGCCACCCGGTCCTGGGCCAACCTCGAGTACAACATCGCGCGCATCTATGCGTCCAGCGGATTTAACAATTTTATCTGTTAGACGCTCATCCATAAGAAAATTTTGACTAAGCTGCTTCAAGGCCTGCAGTTTATACAGCTTGACAAGTTCACGTATTGTGGGCAATGGTGGCAAACGCATGCCGCTGCTGAGTATGCGTGCTGTAGGCTGCGACATGGCTACTGAAAAAGAGTGCAGATGAGTACACATGACATAACCTTACTAAGCATAACAAACAAAACACTTACCTGCTTGATTTTTTAACAATTTGCAAAGTGAAACACAAAACAAAAACGCTTAACTACTAAAATTAACAATATGATAGGTTTTTTTTTGCAATTTAATTGGCTGACGACACCTTTTTCGGCTCGTCGAAATCATCCAAAAACTTCTCCTGTTGCACGGAGAGTATGGAGTAGCCGTAAATCGCCAAAACGGATACACCAAGTACGCCGGCCGTCAGCAAATTGTTACGTCGCGTGCGCTGCAATTTCTGTACACGTTCTAAATTCTGCTGTTCGATGATTTTCATAAAATCCAGTTGAGATCTGTCAAGCTTGGGCGCGTTCTCGGCGTATTTGATTTTTGGTTCTTGTTCCGACGCAGACATTATTTAATTTTATTTGCAGCTAATTTGCGCAATAAATAGTCAGCACGGAAATTTAGTATTTTTATCGGTGTGAAAGTCACCATGAAATGTATTAGTGATGTGCGGAATTTTTTGTTTTATTTTTTGTATATTATTTTAGTTAAAGCAATTGCTAAAAATTCAATGCCTTGTTTTAGTTTAAAAAAATATAAAACTAGTTAAGTAATTTTTATTTTATAATTTATATTAAATTTTTAATTAATTTTAGCTGTGGCGGCGTTCAAACATATTATTTTTCTTAATCGCTCATCTCTAAACAGCTGCGATTGCATCACAGCTGTTCTCTAAACAACACAACCGGAAGTCTGACACAATTAAACCGGAAGTCAAAATTTAACTGCATTTCCGCGAAGTTTTAATTTATTTTAAACTTTTTACATATGAAAAACTAATAATTAAGTAAATAAAACAAACTCGAAAATAACAAATAAAAAGAACTAAAGCCTTAATCGATATTATACAGCATATCCGCGAAGTTTTTTATTAATTTTATACTCTTGAAAACTAAATAAACTAAAATTTTGTGTAAAAATTAGAATCGGAATCCAAACTACAAGAACAGAAAGTTAACAAAAGTGGCAGCCGAAATTATATAGCATTTTCGCGGAGTTTTAAGTAATTTAATAGTCTTTACATATTACTATATTCCAGAGTGTGGGAAAGTTACAAGACGGCGTTATCATCGAGTCTTTACAGTTAGCTGCGTAGAGCTTCAGAACTAATTTACTTAAGTGAGAATAAGATGACAATCATTGCAGACAATACCGCACAAAGATTTGAGTTTTTTTTCTGTACAAATTCCAAGTAATATGCAAATGCAGAATTAATTTTTTTATTTTTAATTTATAGCGAAATAAGTCCAAATAGCTCTCCACTTTTTAGTAAATTGAATACAATTGAATACAAAACAAACGAACAACGACTTCGATAATTACAAAATAATCGAAACTCATTTCGATAAGCTTCTTTACAAGTGAATTCACAATCAAGAAGAAGATATTCAAACAGCTGTTGCTCTGCATAACTTTCTGTGTATGTGGAATATAAGTTGTGGAACGGGTGGATAGCATTTTCCAATTGAAAACTAAAGATACACTTCTCTGCCGAGAGTGGTACAAGACGGAACATAATTTTTTACGCGCAGTGAAAAATATATTTAAAAAAAAAATACATATTAAAATAGTGTAAATTAAAGCACCAAAGCAAAGCACAATATCATATTATATATACAATATATTTACATATAATTGCGCTTCGCGTGGTTGTTATTACTTTACAAGTGCGTACATTTCAAATAAATAAAGTTAATTACAATAAGTGAGAAGTAAAAAATTAAATCGTGTTTAACAAATTTTAATGAAAGAAAAAAAGAAACAATTTGAACTATATCCGCATTTCAAAAAAAAAAAAATCCAATTAACAAATATCAAAAAAGAAATGCAAGAAACATGAATGCAATACCAAAAATAAAAAAAAATGCTTTAACACGGAAATTGTGGAAAAGCGCAGCAAACCTGAAATTTACGTCGTTACAAATTTGTTTTTTTTTCCTTCTTTTTTTTGGTTGAAAAAAAAAACGAAAATGAAGACATGAAAAAAAACAACAACAAGCCATCATAACAACAAAGAAAAACAAACGCGTAATTGCAGAAATCAGCTGTGTACCTACAGTACAACAACAACACAACTACTATTACAACAGCAATAAAAAATAACAACAAAAACGCAGACGCCAAAAAAAACACACATGCACACAGGCACACTCATACAAAGAAATATTGCTCCACTTGCACAGAGCGCGCATTTTGATTTCCTATCCCCTTTCCACCTTGCTGCTTATGCTATACTAACTGCAACAGCTGGCTTAGCGATGTGCTGATATGTGCTAAGATTTAAATTTCGCAATGTCTTGTTAAAATTTTAATAATTTACTGCCGGATATAGCGCAATTTATAATGAAAATTCCGTTAATTGACTGTTTGAGTTTTAAACGCTCCTTGTGAAAGCGAACTAAAATTAATAAATTGATTTTAATATAAATATTTCTTGGTTACTAAGTATAAAATTAGTGAAGATTCAAAAATTAAAGTTAGTAAAGAATATGACGTTCTAATGTTAATAAGTGGAGCTGCTTTACTATATTATAAAGCCGATTTTAAAATAAAAATGGGAAAAATTTTTGTTTGGGAGCGGTGCTTTCCAAAGAATACATTGTGTATGGGTTTTTATTGGAGCGGTACCTTCTAGACGACACATTATATAGGTCCACATGCTTTTAAGCAAATGGCAGACATGCTTAATTAAAGAAATTAAGCAATTTCTCTAAAAATATATTAATTTCTCTACATAATATCTTTTTAGCTAGCTCGATACACTTTTTCCAGCAATGTTCCATAGTTAGCATGTTTATATTGAGAGTCATCGAATTCTACTAAATATTCCTTAACAACAGATTTCCCCTTTTCATTGTTGGCAATTTGATGAATTAGTTTTATGAAGCCTTTTTTCTGGGTTTCATCACTCAAACGCTGCAATAAGTACGCCTAATTCCTACCAGGAATTATTTTCACCTATCTTTATAATGAAATAACCACTTAAAAATATATATAGTGACTTTTTTGGACGTGCATTTCACATAATTTGGCCTCATATTATATTCAAAAGAACTCTCCAGCAAAAATAAAAAAACTAATATTGTGTTATACGTAGCAATGGTGACTAAAAAGCATTTTTTTTATAAGTATTTATATTTGTGTTTACTAGTTTGGCATTTCTTTAAGCGGCTTATGGGGCGCTCTTTAGCCAGAGGCCTAGCTAGCCTATTCATGTGGGCTCTCAGCAGTTCGCTATATCTGCTGGTATGACGATTTATTTGGAGCTCTACGTTCTCCAAGTTCAGAACTCGGTGGAGAGTAGACCCTCGCACTTACCAGCCACAATGCGTGATGTGCCGCAAGGGTTTATTCTGAAGCGTTTACGATTCATCGGTGCAGCCAGTCTCCGAATCTGCACAGCAATAGACTTATAAATCGCCCTCTTACATCTCAAGGGCAGCTTAGACCTACTACACAGCATTCTTAATATGACTGGAGGGATTGGTACATATGCGGTGAAAATTTTAAAGAGAAGTGGGCCAAGCACACTTACTTGTAGAACACCAGCTGCCATCGTATGGGGGAGAGAGAATAAAGCACTCACTTTTATCTGCAATTGACAGTTTCGCAGATACGATCTGAATAAGAGGAAAAGGGGGCAAGGACTTTTCTCTTCATTTTTGCGAGTGATCCCATGGTTGCACGTCAATAAAAACCCCATTGTAGTATTCTTTGTTATCAAATGTCTAAAAAAACAAACAAAAATATGACTATTTTGGAGGTCTCCAAACATAAGCAATAAATTATTATTGTAGGTCTTGCTACTAACAAAACATTTCTTACAAAGCCAAAAAAAAAAATTTTAGGTTCCTTCAAAGTCTTTCACTTCTATTTAAACTCGGTCAATCAATACTTTTTACATGAAGCTGCTGCTGATTCTACCACACTAGAAAGTCTCTCACAAGGATGAAAAATGTTCGCTGTCAAATTATTATTAAATTATGATCTGATGCTCGTCTATTATTTGTTAAGTTCTTCTCGACTTATAGGTACACAAATATCATATTGTGCCATCTCTAAGCTGTGATCAGTCAACTTTGCGGTTTTATTTTTTTTGTTTTGATTCAATTTATGCTCTAGCTTTCCCTCTCTCTCTCTCTCTCTCTCTGAGTTTTTGTTGTTCTTGCCTTTCAATTAAGTTTTTCTTGTGTGAAGTGGATTTTGGTTGTTGTTGTTTTTGGTTTTCCTGCATTTAAAATGCGCAAATAATAAACTGAACTGAAAACAAACTGAACTGAAAAAAAAAATGCGCCCCACAGAAATTAAATATTATTGTGAAATTATTACACAAAAGATTAAATTTTATGAACACGAAATGCACATAAAAAAACAACAAAAAAACTTAAAAATTTATTAAATATTTTTCATTCATTATTGCAGCTAAATACACATAAGAAACAAGAGAAGAAAAATAAATTTTTAAACGCGTTTCGAAAGCCGTCCGTTAAAATAAACCAAGTAATTTAATATTATTATTAAAAATCGCCGATAAAAAAAAATAACACTGCAAAAATTAAATAATTAGTGCAAAAAAAAAATAAGAAAAAAAAACTCTTTAAAAGTACTAATTAAAAGCAACAACAAAAAGCGCAGAATGCCATTCCTTTCAAAAGATTGGCGCTCACCTGGTGAAGCATGGGTCAAGACCGACGAGGGCTGGGAACGTCTAAAGGTGCTTGAATGCGGCAAACGTAAGCGGTGAGTAATGCATGTTTGGGCAATGTCTTTAATAATTGATATAATTAATATTGAAAATTATAATTAAGCGTTTTAAATTTTTTATTTATATTTTTTTGTAAATTTTAAAAATTAAAAGTCATATCATATAAAAACCTTGAAAGGTAGGAAAAATTTGTATAGAGGTCACATCTATAAGTCTAATTAGAATATTTTCTAAAGATTTACCTAAAGTAGACCAATTTTGTCATTTCTAGCTAATTAACCAATATCAATAAACAATTTTCATACAAAAACTCGGTATGAGGCGTAGGTTTGCATGTTGTCAACCTTCCTTATACAATTGATCTGAAGCATCCATTAAATAATCTAAATCAAATCTGCGTGCTTACAAAAAACCCTACTAAATTAAGATTTTGTCATATTTTAAAAGGGTACTGAAAATTGATTAAATATGAATATAAAAAATTAATAAATTATTGATCAATTTTCTTGCACAAAGACACATTTAAACCGAAAAGTATTTACCCCATTTTAAAAGTGTAAATACTTTTATTATTTTAAATCATTTTCAAAACCATTTGCATTTAATGATATGATATGGTAAAAATTCATATATATATATACAATAAATTTGAATGAAAGAAGAAAAAAAATAAAATTGTGAAAACTCATCAAAGTCAGTGGTTTGGAAATCCATAATAACATTCATTATTACGTTATTATAATTTATATAAAAATGTATGGATAGCTTGTGTCGTACCACTTTTGCTGCCGTTGCCATAAATTTAAAATAGTAAAAAAAAAAACATTTGAAGCACCATTGTCTGTCGGTAAAGTGTTTGTCTATATGGTCTACCCCGTCTACCAACAGTCTGCCTGCCTCTTTGTCTATTAAAGCTGAGCGCTGAGAGCTGCTGGCGCAACAATTATTGCCTTTTTTGCTTTTATTTTCATTTATTCACTTTTCAACAATGATGATAAAAAAAAAAAATATAGAAACAAAGAGAAAACCTAAACGTTTTGTCAATGAAAAAAATATATTTTATAATAATAATTTGTAGCACTGAGCAAGCTGATGCACATACATATATGGCGTTTAGTTAAAGAATTGAACTTGAGGTTTACTTCCGTGAAAATAACAATTTTTTAATATTTTTAACAAGTGTTGGAAAATTTATATTAAAAAAAAATATGTGAAGAAGGCTCTTTTGATTTCACCATCTATAAAATGAAAAACTGTATACCTGTCTCTCATCTTCATAAGTTTGAAACTTTGTTTACTTGGGATTCATAAATCGGTCATATTATAAAATCGATATTTTTAATATCCAATCCAATATAATTTTAATAACATGATTTAGACAGATTCTTTTTGAAGTTTAAGTTTTTTACGGAGTCTAACTTTGAACATTTTGTAACAAAAAAAGGGGCATCGCGCGAAAGTAGAAACGTTGAGTGAACTGGCAGAGAAGAGAGCGGGAAAACTTCAATACTATGCAAAGTGAAACGCAATTCAAGAGTGGGAAACGTATTGGCTTGTGAGTCTGAAGCATAGAGAATGAGTACTTATGCATAAGTAAGAGAGAGAGAGATGCTATTGTTCTTGTGGCTACTGTTTGGTTTTGTGCATGGTGAAATAACAATGGTGAAATAATAATAATCCATGAATATCTTCTCTCTTGTGTTTGATAAAGGTATATAGTAAATAGCTAATAAGCTGTACCGTTCTTTCCGACACGAATATTTGTATCTAATTTTTAATAAATGAATAACACATCTCAAATTACTATTTTGAAACTTGAATCCATTTTGTTGAGCAGTTTAACGTCAAAATTCGCTAATGTGGTTTCAAAGAAAAAATTAGAGAAAGTGCACTTAAAGTTGAGACCACCCATCCAGAATTTTGGTCGTAACTTTTAAAAATTTCAAACGTTGCACATTCGTGAAGTTTACCATTAACAAATGCACTATCAACCATGCTCCCACATGACTGTATCTTCCATTTCTTAAAAAATTAAAAAAATAAATGCAGGCATTGGAATGCAAAGTTTGTCATTCAAGATCGTGGTTGTGAAATATTTGCTTCTTTTTTGAACTGTAGCTGAATAGCAAATATTCAAATAATTAAATTAATTAATAATGACGATCAAAGCAGTCCGAGTAGATGTTCGGACTAGTACGAATCAATGGTCAAAATTCCTTTATTACGCGGAAAATTTTGTTTTCTTCAAAAAAAAGATCTTTTTTTTTTCTATTTGTTCATTTCGTCTCTCAAAATCGTTCGTAAAAACTTCCACTTTTGTTTTAGTGGGATTAAGAAACTTTTCACCAAAATTCAGTCCCATGTAACATCGTTTCATGAAGCTGAATTTAATAGGAACTGGTAAAACTTAGACCCAAATAAACTACAGTTCTACATGTTTTTTTTTCTTTTTGTTCACACGTGTCTAATGGACATTACTTCTCTCGATCTCAACAAATTTACCAAATTTCATTTCTGTAACTCAATTGGATGCAAATATGTATATGAAACATTTTCTCTTATATGGGGAGCCAGGTAATGACCTCTCCAATTTTGTCCAAACTTAATAGGAATACTTCGCCTGATCCCACTGACATAAATACCAAATTTCATCTCTGTACTTCAATTGGATGCAAATATATGACAAATTTCGCTTACCGCTTATATTGGGGCTGGGTCATCGCCCGTCTGAATCTAACAAAAAGTAGCCTATGTTCTGTTCTAAGGTCCATCTATGTATTTCTATACCAAAATTCATACAAACTGGTTTAGCGGTTTAGACATGATGCGCGCACAAACATGTTTGCTGCCATTTATACTGCTTCATCTTTTATATATTTCAAGAAAATATACCTTCTCCTCAGTGTTTTTTTTTTTTAACTTTTAATTACCTTTTTAAAGGGTTTCAGTCTTTATTATTTGATTGACTCTATCTCGCTATTAGTCTCACTTTCTAAATCATTAAGTTTTTCGTTTATGGAATTTTTATCTGTGAAGTTTTTAATTCCGTTGAATCATTTATGAAAAATTTCTGTAACCAAATTTTGATGATTCAGTTCCTAAATTTATACCTAAAAGATATAAAAGAAAATTGACCCGTTCCACCGAAAATGGTTTTTCGACATTTTCGCCTTGTATACTCTACGATGTGGAAAACAAATGCTACTGAAAAAAAAATTATAGTTTTTTCGTTTTTTTTTAACATGAGGGTGGTGATGAAATATCGACCATCAGATCTCACTCAGTAACCCTAAATCCATTAAATGTAAATACTATAGGCCGGCGGACTTTTTTGTGGGACTTTGGTAACGTTTTCTAAGCTTCTGATGGAGATGTTTTTTGGGATTATTTTTTAGTATAGCAATGGTACTGTTCAAAAGATTCTAGTTATATTACGATTATAATATTTGAGTCACTGATGACTTGAAACTTGAATCAGTGGAAATTCTCTTCTATGTTGTGAAGTTCCTATAATACGACGTCTTAGAAACATCTGTAAAAGAAATCGATCTATTTCACCATTTTAGTTATTCTTAATAGGAAAACAACACAGATTGGAGTATTTGATTTCATAAGTTATAAAAAATAGAGGGTTTTTTGTTGAAGTTGAATGCTTATCAATTTCAAACTAGATTAACAAGAGCATTTATTAGATTCCAAGGTTATGTATGCACTTTGCTCGAAAGCTTCCAAAGTTTGAAACGAATATTTGTTATCGATGCAATTAGAGATTATAGCGACGCAATTTCTTCAAGCTTATCTAGAAAAAAACATACGATTATACCTCAATCAAAAGTGGGTACACCTAAAAACAATAAAAAATCACTGACTCATGACAGTAAACAACACTGAAACTTTTGCTATACATAATTATATATCATCAATATTATTTTTTTTAGTTTATTTTGGCTTATAAACGCGCAATTATTTGCCGTCAAAATAAAAATAAAAATATATAAAAACAAAGAAAGAAATTAGTGCAAAAATTGTTGACTGCCTCTGTGACAGATCGACTGACACTGACGACTCTCCACTGAAGCGTTGAGTGTCGCACGAACTGAACTGAAACGTTAAACAACTACCATAGACCATTTTTATCATGCCAGCAGATCTGATGAGGAACACGTGATTCATATAAATCACTCAACGACGGCCAACGTCGCCATCACCATATAGCGTTCGTTTACCTTTTGCTGCTGCCATACCGCATCAAAAAGGAAAAGTGGAGTTAATTAAATAAATTAAGCGGATTGCTGCAGTGAGTGGAGTGAGTACTTGGTAACGGAAATCTGGAAGCTGCCAACGAAAGTGAATGGTAGCGAAGTATTCAGTCGCAGTCGCAGCAGTGTTGCACTGGGATGGAAATTGTGCATTCATTCTATTTTCAGCTATGACCTTTTTCTCGGGATTTGTATATATACCAGATATACAATTTATTTATGTAAAATGAAAGTCGTACGTATAAACAACTTAAAGCGCTATAGTGAATGAGTATTGAATACTTCAGCTGTATATGTATGTGTTTAATACTCTTACATACACATACATAAAAATGTGTATATCGTATGTAGTGTGGAGTATTTTATTATATTATTTTTAGACTGCATTGTAAGTATATCAGATTACTATAGCGGATGGCTTGGTATAATTCAACAACTTCAGCTAAAACAACTTCGCAATAGTTGTTCTACGAAAGCCTATATTAGTCTAATATAGTCTATAGTTTTTGGAAAAATAGTTACTAAATTATTTATAGAATAAATACTTCTATAAATCTTCTTATGTATATACAAAGATTTTTCCGATCACTCATTATATTTAATAGCAAACACACCTCTATTTTATTAAAAATAACTGATCATGTCAACATACTGTGTCTCAAAACATCCCGAACTTTTCGATAAAATGAGAACAAGTATGTTTTAAACAAAGAAAATACGTAACATGAGAAATTTAAATTATGAAAGAAACCTCATATTTCATAGTGTTAACATATTTCCCCAAATATAATTTCACCTTTATATAATCATCCGCCGTCATTATAATCATCAGACACCCAAGTATCTCCACCAATTTTAAATTATTCTTGGAGAAGTGAAAGATTAATGTACTTACAAGTTTCTATGGCCGATAGCTGTTAAAACACGCCGAAATAATTTTGTAGAAATATTATACATATATGAGAGGGTGATGCGGTAACCAATTTAATTTCGTTATTTTCACTTCTTTTTATGATGACACCTTTTCTGAAATCCTTTTATGGAATCGCAAAAATAAATTCACCAATTCTCATTAAGGTGTGAAGGCCGATAAAGTAGCAGTTGATGGTCTTTTTCCGCTTCATTGTGATCATGTGATCACCTGCAACCATGTCGGCGTTATTGAGCCATTTGAAAAAATTAATGGAAGCCAAAGCATTAATGACACATCACATGGTTTGAATTTTGACTACTCGTATCAAGAAGATTTCGAAGATATAAGTGATAAGAGATACTTGTTTCTTCGAATTGAATAGATTCAGGAACGAAGATTTAATGGCGTCTCAGTGGAAATAGATTAGTTGACTAATCAAAATGCATTAAACGGATAAAATAGATAATTTTTCTAAGATTAATTTGTAGTTAGGGTACGAGTATATTTTATCCTTGGCAGCCCTCCATGTTGTTAGGTGCCAACAGACTTTTCCATTAACTTTTGTTCCTTGAATGATTTCTCTTCTCTCTTAGATGACCGCATTTAGGAAGGAGCTCCAGCTGCTTTAGTCTTGTGCGCGCTGGCGGCTGTTGTTTTGAATCCCAAGTATGATGAGATTTCTAGATCTATTTCGTCGTCCTCCAATCAAGTGTGGCTCCCCAAGTAAACCATGCGTGCTGGAGCTCTTTCATCCATTCGAAAAAAATGTTCAATCCAGTGCAGCCGCAAGACTATATCAATCTCATCGAATAGCTCATACAACTCGCAGTTCATACCTAAACTCAACGCCGATTCTAATAAGACTAAAAATCCAGCGCAAAACCTTTATCTAAAAGACTTCCAACGCCGTTTCGTCTGACTCAATCACGATCCATGCCTCTGCGCCATACAGTAGTAGCTGGAGTATCAGCGTTATAGATCTTGATTTTCGTCTTCCGAGAGAGAACTTTACTTCCAATTTGCTTGCTCAATCCAAAATAGCATCTATTTGCAAACGTGATTCTTGGCCTGATCTCCAGGCTGCTTGCTCAATCCAAAATAGCATCTATTTGCAAACGTAATTCTTGGCCTGATCTCCAGGCTGACATTGTTGTTGCTGGTTCTTTCGGATTTAAGATAGTCGAAGTTTTGTACAACATTGAAGTTGAAATTCTACATCGTCACTGATGTCCAAGACGCCATGACGATGTGAGAGAAGACACCAAGTACTGCGTCTTGTCCTTATTAACCGCTAGACCCATGAGCCGAGACTGTTTTTCAATCTCTGAGAAGGCCTTTGTTGACTTGCTGTTCTTGCGACCTCTATTGGTATCAAAGGGGTCGGACAGGTTCTTTCGTTCCCTGACAACGGTAGTTGGCGCAAATAGCGCGGTCTAAGCCACGTAGCCTTGTGGATGTTCCATGTTCCGACCTGTGGCGAAATCGATTAGCCTCTCTACATTATTTGATGTAGTGTCGTGAAGACAGAATTTTCCGATGTTTGGGTCTAAGATTCATTCCTTCACAATATTGGGTTAAATTCACCAAGCATGATTTTGGCATCGTGATTGCGACAGCGCTCTTGTAGACGTTTCAAGCGCTCATGGAATTCCTTTTTGGCATCGTCGTCTTTCTTTTCAGTCAGGGCGTGTGCACAAATCAGGCTTATATTAAAATAATCCATGCTGATCAGTGAATTCATGATTTATTCGATTTTGGTTTTCGTAGTACTTTGTAAATTCAGAGATGAAAGCTAGCAAGACCATCGACTCTCCTTATCACTTAGAAACACCACAAATGTTGGTATGCATATGTCCATTTATAGCTAACATACAGACGGTTGGGTTTCGGTAAATGTTTTCCGTTCGTCTACATTTTTCACCATAACTGTCGTCTTTGTCAGTTTTGGTGAAGTTTTACTTTTATCTATATACCCCCTTTCCCACCAACTGAGAACGCGTCGGACGGGAGATTAGCAACTTCACACAGATATATTTTTATTCTTTTTGGGGAAAACTTCGCAATCTTTGCCTTAGTGATCATATACTGCATAAAAGAATACTACTGTAAAAAAAAAAACAAATATGAAAATTACAGTCAGGCATAACCGACTGTAAGAGGCCCTGTACCAGTACAGGTCGCCTAACCAAAAACATTAAATTTTTACCTAACTTATAACCAAGCTGTGCAAAAAAAACAAGTAAGGAAATTTCAGTCGGGCGTAACCGACTGTAAGAGGCCCTGTACCAGTTCAGGTCGCCTAACACATTAAATGTTTCCCGAGCATATGACCAAACACATGACCACTTCTCACTGCGCGAATATGAATGAAAAGAAAAGGGGGGTCGTTCAAATTCAATTGCTTATAAAATCGTCATTTATTATCCGATTTTGATAAACTTTTTTGATTTGGGCTAAGAAGAACGTTAACTTTATACTTGTGTACTCAATTTTTTTTGTGCCGAAAAAATTTTTACCCTAAGGGGTGATTTTATGGGGAAGGGGGGGAGGGGCAAAATTTTAAAATAAACTTGTGAAATTCCGGAGCAGTCCTAGTCGAATGCAAAAAACACGAAGTCTCTATCTATTACCGTTTCCGAGATCCTTTCGTTCACACAGACGGACGGACGGACGGACAGACGGACATGGCTATATCGACTCCTCTATCACTCCTGACCATAATGGGGGTAACTTTGGGGGTCTCCGACCATTATTTCTACCTGTTACATACATTTGCACAAAACCAATAGGCTCTTGTACCTTCGGTATAGGGCCTAATAATATAATATAATATCCATCTCAGCTGTACATAGTTTATTAAGTAAATGAATATAATCCCTAATAACTTCGAGTGCATTCAATTTAAAAGTTAAAAAAATAAAGAATAATTTGAGTTAAGTGTTATTCATTGATTCCGCAAAAAATCATGCGGGAAACGAATTTTTTATGAACTGATTTGCATTCAATGTTTCGTTCAAGGCCTTTTTGTACTGATTCACAAGCTGTGAAGTAATTTCTCCAACAAATATTATAAACAATTAGAAATCCAAAAACTGTGCACACTTTTCAATTACAACATTTAAACACGATTCCTCCGATTCCTACTACATCATACATAATACTTAAAGCATTTGCTCCGAAATCAAACTTACAGAAGACTATAATAAATATGTACGCAATATTTCTTGCATGAAATGAACTCACTCAAGTCTATCGAAATCATTGTGAGGAAAATTTTATATACTACCATACATATATGTATATGTATGTATTGTATATGCCTTATATATATATACAGATGTATAAGATAGATACATATTATACTGAGTGCTCAGCAGGTTCAGTGAAAATGCGCGCACCAAAGCAAATCAAAAGAAAAGCATGACTTATTGCTATTTTTATACCCTGCAGCAATAAAGCTAAAAGTGTATATTAAGTTTGTGCAAATTCATGTAACAGGCAGACAGCGGCGAACACATAAAATATAAAGTTTGTAGTTTAGTATCAAAAGCAAATCAAGTAGATACAGATATTTCCGAATTCAAATTACTTTGAGAGATAAAGCCTTCAAGTTTGGTAAATTGCATTCTTCTATATCCTCTACTAGTATTAAATGAACTGCTGTATAGGGAGTAGCTCCATACATATTAAGTTCCTGTATTAAAAAATCTGAATCGAATTTTATCACCCACACAAATCATCTAAGCTACAAGCCATTACAGTGTATCTCAAAGTGGACTGCACTCAATAAATATTTCCACAATTTGATTTTTTGCTTTTTAAGTGCAACAGTGCGTATACATATTGTAAGATTGTTCAGCTGTGTCTTTATAATGTTGCTCGGCTCTTTACTTTACTATATGTGTATAGTGGGTCAGTACGGGTGCGTGATGAATTGACCGCACTTGTGTTTAGTATCTCGAACTGACACTTCATGATTTTCTATGACGCTGGCTAATTTGCATAAATGTATTTTTCTTTTATTACCCTACGTGTGGTTAATTCTAATTGTAATTTTATTTATAAATAACATTATAACTAGATGAGAAAGTGCCAGCTGCTTTTTTCACAATAGAAGACTATGTATTTGTATATGAGTTGCATTTAATTGCTTTGAGTAGAATGATTTGTAAACTTACAAATCATGTACTTATACAGTCATGCAATTAAAAAAGATCGATTAAATTATGAGCTAATCTATACATATATTAAAATCGTAGACGAAACCTTTGTCTGTTTATTTGTGTGCGTTTATTGTAATCGAAATAGATTTACTCAAAGCTGAGCAGCTTTATTGTTTGTAACTTTTAGCGTTTATATCATTAAAATCGACCTATTGGGTCAAAAGATATTAATGCTTAAATATAAATACACTTTGGAAATAAAAAAAACTGCTAAACACTAACGCTATTCAAACTGTTTGACTAGCGCTTTTCAAACCTCTGACATATGGCTGCTCAAACTGCACGCATTAAACTGTACATATATGCTTTTATATAATTTTTTAGACAAAGATGGGGTGTACCAGCGCAAACCGGGTTCGCTGGTTAATATTTGGTATACATGTTAATGGGATCGGGAGTAAATCATATCAAGAGTTTGGTCAAAAACGGTAGCGACGATCCGTCCACCATATAAGCTATAAAACAATATTTGTCATATCTTTGCATACATTTGTGGTATACATGGGGTCGTGAGAAATAAGATCCATTGGAAAAGTGACAATTTTATTGGACGACAGAAACTGTGCCGGGTACAGTTTTCATATTTTTTATGTTAAATAACACATTGTTTGCTGTTAAAACCGATTTTTTACATTATTTAACATTCGGCAATTTTTTCCATGGTTTTTATTGTCCACATGGGGAAAATTCCAAAAAATTTATTGATATTTTATATAATAATCGGTGTCGAAGCCTGAGCAGATTCGATAAGTTATTTAAAAATAAGTTTGAATTGTAATCGGACGCCTGCGATACGCCCCTACTCATATCTAAGTAACACGATACCTGCGCGTATCGATTGACGATAATTATGTATATCGTTTCTTAACCGACGCAGACTTTGTATAACGTTAGCCTATATATACGGGCGCATATAGTAAGCTCGGCCTCTTTTTTTTAACGACTCTTTGCTAAGACCAGGACTTGGTTCTTAATAAAGCGTAAGTGCTACTCATTCTTCGACATAGATTTTTTTTGCACCCCACATGCCTAGAAATATAACAATCGGGTTTTTATGTATGACGGTTAGTACATGGATCAATGCAACCCCATGTAATACCTCAAGGTTCACATGTTCAAAGTACAATACTAACTGTTTAGGAGAACTTTACGGTAGAACTTTTATTGATAGAAATCCTTACGCAATACGAGTATTGGCTCAGAGAAAGTCACGTAATGAGAAGCTGTAGAAATTGTGAAGTCAAGGAAATTATAGAGCATCTATTATGACATTGTTCAGCGCTAAGTATAAAGAAACTCAACGTATTCGGGAATCTTTTATTAAAAAATTGGATAGAACTATGTGTTTTTTTTTTGTCTTATTATACTTGTATTTTATATTGTTTATTAGATCTTCTCTGTAGAGACAATAATATTTAAAATTTTAAGTTGTTACATTATATACTAAGCCTCTGGTTGGTAGTTCTGACCTTTAGCAGGCGAAAAGATCATTTATCATTCATGATAAACACGCATGAACACATTTCTCTATGTGAAGAGAAAGAGAGAATGTTATTTGCAACAACATTATGAAGAGCAACGGAGACACATGTTTCGATTTTTGTTACAAAATCTCATCAGTCCGCTTGCTTATATATCTCACATAAACATTCTGACTGGGCTGCAATTTCATTTCTTTGGAATCGCACTTGGATACTTTGTTGGGTCATCCATCTTGCAAGTGAGAGCTATTGAGTCTCTTTTATTTTATACCATCAGGATCTTTAGATCATTGTTAATGTTGCCATTTCTAATGTAGCAGAATACTTCAGTAAAATGCTGAGAATTTTTTATTGGACTATTTAAAAAGTGTCTACTTTATCCAATAGCTGAAGTCTTTTTTGGTTTTATGACGGTTTTGTAAAGCACAATTTTTCCGTCCAGGTTAAGGGTTGAACGTGCATTAATGAGCCACTCTTAGGTTTAGACCTTTACAACCATATTATCGCAGTCTCGTAAGTTAACAATATTATTTTAAGTTATCTAGCGCAAGTTCGCTGGTTTAGGAAAATTAGAAAGGTTTAGCTACTTTACTGTACTCCAGTGGCTTAGATGCTACAAAATGGAGACAATTGTATTACCACAATGCGTTATCAATAGTCTAAAGGTTGGCAAGATCTGCTAAAAAATTTCATTTAATGCTATCCAAAAACTATTAGAAAAAGTTCTTCTTAACCGATCACAAAAAATTATTACCTTCGATGGAACAGAAAATATAAAAATCTTCTCATTTGCTTGACAACTACAGAATTTACTTCAGTTTTAAAATTTTGATATGTAGTATCTAGACTTAGTCTTTAAAGACTCAGCTGAGTCATATATTTATGCTATAAGTTGTTAGTTAAGAAATTTGTTAAAAAAAAAAAAACGAAGGTTTGTTTTTTTCAAACTAATATTTTAAAGGTGAGTTTTGGAATTCTATATTCAAAATACAAAAATTTTTTGAGAAATGTAAAATAGAAAACCAGAATATAGAAGAATATCATCTTTTAATACTCTCTTCCAATTTAGAACTCTGTATTCTGTCTCGCATTTTGTCCGTTTGTTTGATCAATTATATCTTGAAGACTGTACACGCTTGAAGACTGTACAAGCTTGGAGACTATACAATTTAGAACATCTTGACTTTACATTTCCCTTTCATTTGAAATCTTAAAAAAAAAATCTTTGCTATAAGGAATAG
The DNA here is from genome assembly GCA_035044805.1 of Leucophenga maculata. Lineage (NCBI taxonomy): Eukaryota > Metazoa > Arthropoda > Insecta > Diptera > Drosophilidae > Leucophenga > Leucophenga maculata. Next base: position 765,492 of record JAWNNP010003331.1, read on the forward strand.
CTTCCATACAAACTTTAGATTAAGTTTGAGACTGTTGTAAGATACTTTCCTATAAAATATCACTAACTGTTGCCTAGATAAGTTGGGAATAAAGCGCATCCATCGATAGCAAATAACCATTATTGTTTTCTAATTAAAATAATAATCGAATCTGAGTGCTATCGATAAATTCTATAACCTTATTATGTATATTTAAGCATATACCCTACTGCTTCAAAAAAAAAAAAAAAATTGCTCAATATATAAATTAAATATTACGAAACCTAAAGTGCCACTTAAATTACAATATTCACAGAACGAAATTTCAAACTTTTGCGTTGATTATAAAACAACTTTGACCTTTCTGCTGTAAATGTGGTTGTTGGTCACGAAAAAGAAGGCGGCGTTCATACAAACGAATACGTAGAGCAGTTTTTAATTCCAATGCCGTAAGAGCATTGAGACTTGATAAGAGGCAAACGTGCTTCATCACTGCTTCCGAGTAGCAGCAATCCATTTGGCAGCAAGCTGACCTATATTTCATGTTTTTTTACACGTAAAGAAATGTTCAAATTTCAGAGAGTCACTCGAATTCGGTTTTGACATGTTGTAAATTTGAAAATCAATAAATCTTTTTTTTTTTTTTTAAATCTATTTTTGTATGCAACATGCGGAAGTAACTCAACGTCGGCGGTCTTCGAAATGTCATAAAAAGAAGAAAAACTTCCACCAAGTGTTTTCTTTCCAGGTAGCTTTTCTATTTCTATTTCAAAATTAGAACAAATATTTTGTCTCCGAATGAAATATTGCGCTTTGCAGCTGTGGGAATAATTAGCCTTAGTGCCTTTCGAGATGCTTTAAAGTATTTTTAGTTTTTAATTAAAATGTTACGCGTTCAAAAATTTGCTGTTTGTCTTTATTGCACCATATCTCCCAATGCACCCCATTAAAAACGCATTAAAGCGGGCAAGGTTTGATGCAGCTAGCACAAAGTAGCAAGGCTTCAATAAAGGACACAGAGAGAATAAGAAAAAAAAAAATAAAAATCCCAACGATGCCTTCGACTGTTGCACGTCATCAGTGCATCCGTATCCGTATCGTTGTCCTTATTGCCATGAGAAATTCACGTCGCAATGATTTTTTGCTCACTTTGTTGTTGTTTTTGTTGTTGCTATAGCTATGTATATATATGAGTTTTTTTTTTTGTTGTAGTCTGCACAGGATGCGTGAAATTCGGTCAAGTTTATAGATAAGTAGGCAGTAGTATGCAATGCGATGCAGGCGGCACTGCTATAAAGGCTCAAGGTCTGAATTCAAAGCGTTTGCCAACTCTTCTTTTTCTGCTCCTGCTCCATGTTGGCTTTTTATTAAATACTTCAAATTGAAATCGATTTTTTTACGCTTTTATTATTGAATTTCTATTTAGATGTGTTGTTTAAAAATTTAAGAAGTGGGTAAATATGAGAAAGTTTAAGATTCTAAGTATACAGGGAGAAGAAGGCGAGGCGGATGCCATAAATTTTCTAAATCTTCAGCAAAATTCGGGTATATATTGATTCGTTCCTCTGTCTGGCTGTTTGTGTGAACAAATAAAACTTGGAGACTGTAAAATGTAGAGCCTTCAAGTTTAGATATTTAGACGCTCCTTATCCTTCTTCAGCTAAGTTCTATTCAATGTAGGTGTCAACTGCTATTCTAAGGGGAGTAGGTCCTTACCTACCATAAACACCTACCCTCTAAATTTTATTGCTATTGTTATTTAGCTGGAAATGCTAAATTTGGTCTATCATTGCGGTAACATATTTTTAAAATATTTCATATTGCTTCAAATCGATCCGTTAGTTCGTTGTTAATTTAGTCCGTCTAAGGTCTAAATGTGACCATTTAAAAAAACTTGAGTTTATAAAGATTTGTACGTCTGTCTGGCAGTCCCTATGAACATCGAGAACTTGGAGCCTATATATATGATCTGGCAATACCGTTTATATCTGTGAAAGATCGTTCCATTTTCTTCGAAAGCTCTAAGGAAAAGAGCATTGGTTGAAACTGATGAAAAAACTATTCAATATTCAAAAAAATTTAATTGAAAACCCTTGTGCTTCAGAGAGCCATGACGTTTTCAAAAGACAGGTTTAAATAGAGGAATGGCGAGCCATTTTTGAAAACGAATATCATTGAATTCGGGCATGATCCGATGGTACAAAATATGGCGTGATGTTATAGAGCGACAGTCAAAGATTTATATATTCGGAAATAATTCAGTTTCTACAGCGTTCCTACCAGAATGAAAATATCTTATCTGTACATTCCGAATTATGATGACTGTACCTGAAATATTTACTTACTTAATGCGTTGCATACAACTGGTCAAACTACTCCTGCTGGTGTTGGTTCCCTCTGCAGCTAGCTAATCCACTTTCTAATTGATGGAGGAAGGATTAGATTGAGGATTATTATATAATGACATGCAACACTCAAAAGTGGTCTTCTATTTGTTATAATACATGTATTTCCTGACTGGCTGAGAATATATAAAAACATAAGTTCTCGAAAATTTTACAATGGCTGAGGTGTAAATGATTCTTTGATCCATATATTCGAGGAAAAAATCCGTGATCTGACTCACCAATTCTGCTTATAGTGCTTATATATACAAGTACTAGTAGCATTTTTAGGTCCTGTACCGAAGGTACAAGAGCCTATTGGTTTTGTGCAAATGTATGTAACAGATAGAAATAATGGTCGGAGACCCCCAAAGTTACCCCCATTATGGTCAGGAGTGATAGAGGAGTCGATATAGACATGTCCGTCTGTCCGTCTGTATGAACGAAAGGATCTCGGAAACGGTAATAGATAGAGACTTCGTGTTTTTTGCATTCGACTACGACTGCTCCGGAATTTTACAAGTTTATTTTAAAATATGGCCCTCCCCCCCTTCCCCACAATATCACCCCCAAGGCTAAAAATTTCTTCGGCACAAAAAAAATTGAGTACACCAGTATAAAGATAACGCCTCTCTTAGCCAAAATCCAAAAAGTTCATCAAAATCGGATAATAAATGACGATTTTATAAGTAATTGAATTTGACTAAGCCCCCTTTTTTTCATTCATATTTGCGAAGTGAGAAGTGGTCATGTGTTTGGTCATAAGCTCGGGAAACATTTAATGTGTTTGTTAGGCGAGCTGAACTAGTACAGGGTCTCTTACAGTCGGTTAAGCCCGACTGTAATTTCCTTACTTGTTTCTGTAATGATGTTATGTCTTCTGGTCGAATTTGAGTCAACTAACTCCCTATCAAACGACATAGATAAGTTGCAGTGAGCTTTGATCTAAGAAAAAAACTCTTTCAGTTTTAGTATCCTCTTATGTCCGAAGATGTGGCTTTACTTTTCTATCAAAACTGTGGTAGTTCTCAGATTTTTCTCTTGTGGAATCATGATGAAGCAAATAAAAAGGAGTGTTAAGTTAGTTTGTTGGTTGGTTCTTAGTATTCCCATAATAAATAGTACTTCAGTTCTAAGGAAGTTTACATTTTTTCACTCTCTCCTCTCACTCTTGTCTGTTTATAGAATTTTCCGTAAATTTAATCTTCCTTCTAATTAACTTTAAATATCTATATTTACTTTTTACAAAGAAGTTTATCTCAACATAAAAGAAGATTTATGTATTGTTCTCCATCACTGTAACTAATAAAATTAATAGGTATATATATACTCGTACATACTTTAAAAGTCACACACATACAAGTACATATACTATACTACTTTGTTGTAAATTTTGTTATTGTTGTTGTAGCTTGCGTCGTTTCCATAGCCCAATGAAAGTGTTGACCCAGTTTTTCGCATATGCATCGACGACGGCGTCGTTGACTGAACTTTTGTTGTAGATTTTATACAGCATTTTGCACTGCTTTTACGCTTATATATAAATATTATATATATACATACATATATGTACATAACTACTCCATTATAGTATATGCATGTTCCACTTTTAGTGTACATATGTATATATACTTGACATTAGTCCTTTTGTTTGCTCTGACAGCTGTTGCATGATGGTCAAATTACAATTTTGCTAAGAAGCAGCAGAAACTTCTACAAAAAAAAAAACATTCTACCAAAATTTGACTAGCAAAAGTGCTGCATAGCATAGCATTACCTTAAATAAACATGCTAAAATAATCAAGGACAACGAATAGACTCCTTGCGAACTTGATAACCCTGAAACCACCTGCTCGATGCTGCTGGTCGATACATAATAGAGAAAACGTTTTCTGGGCCACTCGTTCTAACGCTGCGGCATTTGTATGTTTCTCTTTTCTTTTTTTTTTTTTTTACTTGTGGCCTTATGTCCTTGTACAATTTGTCTATATACATATATATATATTTGTATAATATAGGTCGTTTGTCCTTTTTTGGCATGCAGTCAATTCTAATTTGCTGCCAGTGGTCGAGTAGCAAATGCGACTGCACATGTCAAGCTTGACCACACTAATTGAAGTTCATGATAATTGCTCGTTACTATAATTGACATTAGACACATTAGACTAATTGAAGTGCACAGAAATGGATTGAAAATCTTTTATTTAAATTTACTATCTTTTATTTGTAGCAATAATTCCGATGACAGTTATGATGAGGACAATAACACAGGCGGCAGCAGCAGCGGCGGCAGCAATAGCAACGAATCCGATACTATACCACCTCACTGCCACATCACAATACGCTGTACACGTGAGATAGCTGGCTTTAATGGCCTGGGTGAGGCCGTACGTCGCTTGGACTTCCGCAGCTCTGTACGCGATCGACGTCGCTTTCATTATATTTGCGCCTTGCTACGTTTGTTGGTCGCACGTAAGGGTATTGCCAGTCTGCCTGGTAGTGCACAACGCCAATTGCTGCAAATGGTCGAGGAGGTAGCATCGCATGGTGAGTCAAAATGGGTTTGCAATTTTTATATGCTTTCAAAAATGCATGGAAAGGATAATAATGGCAGTTAGTAAAAATAAAACTTAGTTGAAGATCATACGAGTACATCTTTATACTCTTAATTATGCGATACATATCGAACTGCTGCGTTTATACAGACTTCATTTAAAGTTGCTAATATCCCAAAAAAATTAAAAAAAATATTTGGTAGAAGTTTGAGTGGCGTTAGAGAAAAATGTAAGCATAGGCTTTGTTTCCTGACTTATAAAAATTTTTACACGAGCTGTTATAACATGAAAGAATATAAACCCTAGAGATCCTTGAAACTTGAACTTATATGGGTATATATTCTGTACCTTCACTTTGTAGGGGGAATATCATCCTAACTTGATCAATGTGGGATATTTTAAAGGTATTTTTATAAGATTTGTCGTTTCAAGTTAAACTAAACCACAACAAACTGTTTTTTTTTTTTTTTTTTTACAAAAACCCAGTAGAGGGGAAAGATTTGTATGAGTGATCCGATATGGACATATGTGGAATATTTCATAAGTATAAAACAAATTAGGCACTTCTAGCTAAATTAAATCAAAAACTAAGAATAGAGGGGAAGGTATTTATGGGTAGTACACCTAAGAGAGTACTTATTTGATGGTCCGATATGGATCCTAATATAAAGTACTTCTTGCTGAATTAACAACAACAACAAAAATTATTTTCATTCAAAGACCCTGAAATGTGGGACATATTTGTATGAGATTTTCCGCTTCTAATAGTCCGATCTAGACATAAATAAAATATTTTTTAAGAATAGTCCAATGTAGTCCAAATTGAGTGTTCCCAGCTAAATTAACAACATCAGTAAAAATTGGTCTTACAAAACTCAGAGTGAGGAGTAGGTTTTTATGCTAAGTGTCAAAGCCCCTTAGGGACGGTTCATTGAATACAAGTGAACTGCAGAAGGAATAGGAGAATTCAAATCGACAAACTTCAAGCTGTCAACTTTCATACGGATAGCCAGATAGATAAAAAGACGTACGTGTCTATATCAACTAGAATTTTGATGCTAATCAAGAATTTATGAACTTCATGTGGAAATAAATTCCACTAAAAAAGATTAGGGTAAAATTAGGGTAACATAAGGTCCTAATGCTTGGGCAAGCTCCTATAAAAGAACTTCTGTTTTTATTCAATTTTTAAACTTTCAAGTCGCAGCTGAAAACCCTTATGGTACTGCTGAGACCAGAAATAGCATACAGCTCATCGGAAAATGCTTTCCAATATCCAAAAATGACTTTGAGTGATTTTTAAATCTCAAAATCAGGAAAAAGCAGAAAAACAGAAAGTTCAAATCACGCGGTTAAGGAGGCTAACAAATCAAAGAATGGTTTGTTTATTTCTTAAACCAAATTCATTGGTGGTGAGAATTTTTCTCTTGTCCGTTCACTCTCACTGTGAAATAGCTGTAAGATGAAGGTCTGTGAGTTTCATCAATCGAGTCTTTTCTTTATGAAAATTTTGAGGAAAGTCTCAGATATGTCTTCACCGAAACTATTTATCATCATAATACAAATATCTGGCATTGACTCAACTTTGTACACCTAAGCATAGAGTTTCCATGGCTTCAAAGAAGTGGAGATGATTGTGGGATGATATTTTCTCACCCAAGGAAAAATAGTTTTTTAGATTCCACAGTATTCGTATTTTTTAAGGACGAGATTGGTTTAATAAAGCAGTGATTCCATTGAAAGTCTCCCAATTTTAACGAAAATTGAAACGAATCATTTTTTTTTGGTTATAAAGAACTATCACCGAAACCAAGGAAACGCTTGATATTTATTATGGGAAAACTGTATCATAAATCTGTGGTCGTATTGGTCCATTAAAAGAGGTTGTAACGCCAGAAACTGCCGAAATCCATGAAGTTATATTGGACGATCGAAGAATTAAAGTACAGTATAGGCGTCTTAACTGAGCGGGTATATCACATTTTACATGTATATTTAGACATGAAGAAGCTATCCCCGCAATGGATGCCGCGATTGTCCACACTCGACTATAACAGCCATATATAATAACCACTTCAAAGAAGTATTTGGCAATCCGAACGAGTTTTTGCGTTGTTTCATAGATGAAAGATGAATCCAAATCACCACATCAGAAACTCAGGAAAAATTTGAATAGGTTTCTCCGGATAAAAGTGCACTAAAATAGACCAGGTGGGTCCGTTAGCCAACAAGGTAATCGATTTATGGTGCATCCCAGTGTCATTCATATGGATTACCTTGAAAATGGTTAATAATTCACCAACCAATATTATTCAGACCTTTAGGACGTCTTCTAGCTATGGTATGTTAGATAATGTCAGAACGAAGCTAAGAGTGCTATCAGCGCGCTGAACTTGATAGAAGTCTTTCGCCGCGGTGTCATAATTCTTTATCTGTTAGGCAAGTGGTCCTAATATCTACAATCCTTTTGCTTAAGTAAAGTTTGTTCTCAAAGATTTTATTGTAGCATGGCTGTTAATCCTTTTTTGGGACAGTGAGATACCATATGTCATTTTTACTTACATACGATTCATTATTTAATCGAAATATTTTATCTATGAAAAAGATATTCTTTTTACAGATATCTAAGTTTAAAGGTTGTAAAGCTTTGGATTTATTAAAATTAATCTGCTTTTTTATTACAGTGAACGACAGTCAACAGCATTTGAATGTATTGCGCGGCCTTGCATTGCAATTGCAACACATTGTCAATCAAGAGAACCAGAAATGCTGGGGTAAACCGCTGGGCAGTACCAATCTATGGCAAGAGCATGTCGAAACAATAAAACGTATACAAAACTTTGCTAGTCAGATCGAAATCAAAGAGGTGAGTGCGCAAGTTAAATACTTTTAAAATAAAATTAATTTACATTTCGTTTTTTTTTTACATTACAGCCCAGTCCTGAAGCCAGTCCCAAACTACACGAAATGCCCGAAGAATGCGTACGTGAAATAATATTACGCATTGCTGATCATCGTGATTTAGAGGCGGCAGCTGATGCTTGGAATATTATGGCAACACTTGTCTCCGAGCAACGTATCTGGCGTCAATTGACGCGTTTCCATTTCAATCAACGTCAGATTAATACCATACTCGATCTCAATAAAATTAAACTGCAAGGCGATGTCAAAGACTGGCAAAAGATCTATCATCAATTGCGTCGCACATATGGCGTTAGCGATGATTATCAATTTACCGAAGTGCTATCGTTGTGTCGCTCATGCTGTTGTCTCTTCTGGCCCTCGGATGGGCATCCGTGCATTGCAGATCAATGTCCGGATTATAAGCAACGCGTTGAGGAAGCTGGCGGACAATTAGCGCTGGCACAACCCGTGCCGCCGGCACAGTTCCTGAAGTATTTTTCATTGTAAAGTACGAGACATACATTTGAATCTATATAGACTGGTTCTAGTATTTTTTGAGGAACTGCTATTTTTTGAACGTTAATCGGAACACTAGTTCCGGTTTTATTTCATTATATACATATATTTTCTTTCATGTTATAAATTTAAGATACAACAAAAAGATACTTCTCAACTGAAGCAAATCATCATTTCATAATCATTTAAATAATGTCGTATTGTAGTCATATCATGACCAAGGGAGAGAGAATGCAAAAAAGAGATATTTTTCGACATTGTGTGTGTTTTAATATACTTGAACTAATAGCTACAGACCTGGCGCTGTATAATTAGATTTAAACAAAACAAAATTAGGCAAGTATAAAGTTCAAATGTCATCGTGGTTGGGTACTAGAAAGTTAATGCGTGTCTGCGATTGTGTGTGATAGATTACAAGCGAATGCAGCGATTTTACAAAAAAAAAACAAATAATAAGCCAAGTGAGTTAGAATGCTTTTAGAGCGAAACTTTTATGCAACTATTAGCAACTAAAAATAAAACTTAAAACAAAAGAAAAACAAATTACAACATTTTCTTGTAGCTTACGAGTTTCTTTTTTGGAAAAAGAGAAAAGCGTCAACTTTGAAATTGTAAAAGAAAGACCCAAGTGAGAATTTAAAAAAGATTTATAAAGGATTTGTATTATTTTTAAATAATTAATTTTCTCAACTTGTTATGCTAACATTATTTGAATCAAGTAATATGAATTTCTTGTATACCCTACTACTAGCAACTTCAAAGTTGACGCCAAACATTTAAAAAATAAACAAACAAACAAAAAAATTTTTAAAAATTAAGCTTAATGCACGAAACAACAAGTTTTCTCATTTTTTAAATTATTTTCTTAAGCTTACAATAAGAATTTTTAATTAAACATGTTTTTCTACCGATATCGAACTGCAAACTATTTTGAATAAATTAAAGCGAAACAAACAAACAAAAAATAATTAGTTAAATGTAAAAAAAAAATTAAATTTAATAAAAGCAAAATGCAAACGTAAAACTGCCCAGTTTAAAAAGTCTTGAAACAAATAAAATATTAAATGTTGAAATCTAAACGTGCAACAAAAACAAGTCTAGCGTAGCATTGAAAATAAGAATTTTCTATTTATAAAAAAAATACTGCAGATGATTTTATTTACAATAATTATAATAATTACTTAAAAACAAATAGTTTGATATATTAAATTGAATCATTTTTACTTGGCTGCTTTTGGTGCTACCTTTTAAATATAAAACATTATTTCTAGAAACAAGCGAACGAAAACCAGAAAGTTAAAGAAAAGAAATATTTAAAATAAAACAAACCCATAAACTTGTGATGCTAATAAAAACAAAATCTATATTTTAAATAAATAAAACAGTTCAGATAACAGTGAACTGCATAGTTTATAAGCTAATATTTGTTTTTTTTTTATTTAAATTTAATTTTAAAATACAATACACAAATGAAAACGAGTGAAAATGTTAACTTTGGTGTAACTGAAGCTTTAATACTTCATAGAAATTTTTTAGAAAAGATTGTTGCCGGTTATGGGCTTTATATATATAGAAAAAAAAATACCTTGTATCAGAAAAAAACAATTCAAAACTAATTCTATCAACCAAAACTTGCTTATGATCTGCTTTAAAGTTAGTGTGCACAGGTTAATATCTTCCAAACAAGCATAACTTGCTTCAAAGTTAATGTACACAGATTAGTATTTACCAAACAAGCTTAGTTTTGCATAAAATTCGCTTCAAAGTCTGTAACTCCAAAGTCAATAACTCCAAAAGAAGTACAACTTGTATAAGATCGCCTTCAAAGTTAGTGTAGATAAATATGTCCAAAAAAAAGCGAAAACTTGCATAAGATTTTTTTCAAAATTAATGTACGCAGGTTAATATCCCCCAAACCAACATAATTTGCATAAGATCTGCTTCAAAGTTAGTGTTTGAAAATTAATATCTCCAAATAGGCATAACTTGCATAAGATCTGCTTCAAAGTTCGTGTACACAGGTCAATATCTCCTAAACAAGCATAACTTGCATAAAATCTGCCTCAAAGTTAATATACGCAGGTTAATATCTCCCAAACAATCCTAGTTTGCATACAATTTGTTTCAAAGTTAATATAAAAAGGTCAATATATCTCAAACATGTGTAACTTGCGTAAGATCTTCTTCAAAGTTAGTGGTTACCAGTCAATATCTCGCAAACGGCCTTAAGTTTCATAAGATCTGCTTCAATGTTAGTGTATGAATATCAATATCCCCCAAACAAACATAATTTGCATAAGTTTATGCCCAAAGAAGTACAACTTGTATAAGGTCTGCTTCAAAGTTAACGTCTACCGGACAATATTTTCTAAACAAGCATCAGTTACGCAAGATCTGCTTCCATGTTAGTGTACTTTTGGATCAATATCTCCCAAAACTGCGCAAGATTTGATACAAAGTTAGTGTACTAAGGTTAATACCTCCCAAACAATTTTTTTTTTTGCGATTTTATACAAAATTTTATCATTAAATAACTCAAAAAGGATTGCTTCTCAATACAACTTTTAAATAGGACCTTCCATCTCAATATCAATTTTCATGAATAAGTGGAAGTGAAGAAGATATTCGCGTATATCAAAAAAATTTAGCTTAATATAGCCTATGTATATACAAAATAGCCGAATTTTAAATCTTTATTTTCACCAAATGAGTCCAAATATAGAAAACGCAGTAAATACTGCATAAATACAACGTTTCAATCCGATTATTATCAAGCTGTGTTTAGAACAGTATCTAGTTCCTACGACTCATTATATAAGAACAGAGATATAGCTGGAGTTCAAACGATTTTAAGAACGGCCCAAAGCGAAATTTAAGATTTAATAAGATCCCTACTTACATATATTTTGGAGATATTGCAATGTAAACTGTAAGAAGTCTTTACTAGCAATAAAAACAGATTTGTTTAGGCATTTAATGATTCACGAGATATACTACACGTATGGAAATATTTCATTCAATTTCAAATACTAAAGCTAAACCGTAATGGTGAACCCAACTGGGATGAAAGAACAGACCAAACACGGTTATAAAGGGGTTCTAGTAAAAAAAGTTTCAAATTCGTCTGCCTTTTCACATTCCGATTTTCTTCCGACTTATAAGAAAAAATATTGTACTGATCCAAAAAATTAAGAAGATGAGGAAAGTTAGCCTCCTGTTTCAAGATATTTACGTATCGGTCTAGTTGTTCTAAAAATAGTGCATCCCAGATTCCAAAACACAGTAAAAGTTGAGAATTTTTAGAGATTTTTCATTAAATGTTTTGGAATTTGGAAGACAATATCTTCAATATCATATCTTTTTGCACAAAGGTCTTTTAGATTAAACATTTTCGGAATTTAACCTAAAGAAAACAAGTAAGAAAATCACAGTCGGGCGTAACCGACTGTAAGAGGCCCTGTACCAGTGCAGGTCGCCTAACAAACACATTAAATGTTCCCCTAGCTTATGACCAAACACATGACCACTTCTCTCTGCACGACTAAGTGCCTTTTAAAACATTTTTTTATGTATGAAACGAAAAGGGGGGTCGCTCAAATTCAATTGCTTATAAAATCGTCATTTATTATCCGATTTTGATGAACTTTTCGGATTTTTGCTAAGAAGGACGATATCTCTATACTGGCATGCTCAATTTTTTTTGTGCCGAAGAAATTTTTACCCTTGGTGGTGATTTTATGGGGAAGGGGGGGGAGGGGCAAGTTTTTAAAATAAACTTGTAAAATTCCGGAGCAGTCCTAGTCGAATGCAAAAAACACGAAGTCTCTATCTATTACCGTTTCCGAGATCCTTTCGTTCATACGGACGGCCAGACGGACGGCCAGACGGACGGACGGACAGACGGACATGTCTATATCGACTCCTATATCGCTCCTGACCATAATGGGGGTAACTTTGGGGGGTCTCCGATTATTATTTCTACCTGTTACATACATTTGCACAAAACCAATAGGCTCTTGTACCTTCGGTACAGGGCCTAACTATGAAAGCCATTATCTTGTTAAAAAAAGTTTACCATGCTTAATACTTAATCCGAAAACTTAAACAAGTGTTATATATATTTTGTACCCGACAGAAGATTGCATGGCCAGAGGTCTAATCTCCAATCTTTCTATTGCAGCTGAGCTCCAATCTTTCTATTGCATTTTCGAATTGAACTTTTAAACAATCGTAGGCTGGAGTGGTTCATCCACAAAATTTGCTCGGGAGATCCATAAATATTAGTTGACTTTACTAAATGTTTAAAACCCTCAAACTAAACAAATAAAATTTTACAGAAAAATGTAGCCTGTTTTCGAAATGGACTTTCAAAAAATCATAGACTGCAGGTTCACCCACAAAATTTTGGGCGAGAAATCCATAGATATTTTTTTTTTAAATTTTGATACAAACTTCATCAATATTATATAAAATATTTCTGCTGTATTAAAAACAAGAAAATATTCACAAGAAAATCCATAACCCATATTTGAGTGGTTCACTCACAAAATTTGATTGGGAAATCCATAAACATAATTTGAACTTTTTTTAAATACTTGTTTTGGGGTTAAAATTATTTATAGACTTGGGTAATACTACTTATAGATATGTCAGAGTCGAGAATAATTTGTTTTACAGTTGCCTCTTATTATTTTTGTTTTTTTTTTTTTACTCAAAAATGAGAGTTTTATTGAAGACAAGAAAACATTAGACCATTGTGCTTCGAGACACCCTTAAATCTTTATAGGGGTCTTATCTGGATCTGTGTAGCATATTTTATTAAATAAAAATTTCATTAAATTAAAATTATATGCTATTAATATATAAAAAAAAATACCTAAAAATGTGTATGTAATAAAGGTCTATTTACTTTTTGAAACTGCGAAAGTCAAGGGTGTATTTAGGGTTTGTTACCTAGAAATCGTTTTTTTTTTTTTTTTTTAGTATGTATGAGTTTTTGAGGCTTATAACTCCACTCCATAAATAAAGCAACAAACCTACACTAAAGTTAACAATTTTTCGCTTTCCTGGTTATTTAAAGTCATATAATCGGGTTTTTAAAGCCTTTTTAATGCAAAAAATAATTGATTTTTGTAATATATATCAATTCGAAAAAAAATTCAATGTCGCAAAAATCGAACTATTTTCAAGTATTGTTAAAATAATTTATAAAAATTAAATAAAAAATTAAAATTTTAAGAAAGTAAAATACAAATTAACACAAAACTAATGCTTATATTTGAACATATTTAAAAAGGAAGGATATTTATATATATAAGTATTACAAACTATTTTGTTTGTCGTCCTTATAGTCGCCTCATATATTGCAGCCCTGAAAAATTTTTCTGCTACAAACATTTTCGACAGATTCTATATCATTTGTATAAAAAGTTTGTTGAATTTGATGAGTTTATTATGTAGCAGACTAGTTGTACAGGGATGAAATGCATTAGAGAACTATAGGCGTTAGGATTGTCTATAATGGCGCTATAAAACTAAAATACGACTACATATATATATATTGTATAATTTCATATACATACTTATGTACAGACATATATATATATATATATATATATATGGATATGTAGATATACACAAAATAGTAAACGATCTATGAATGTAAATGCATGAAAACAGTTATAAAATCTAAAAAAAAAATATAAGAAATAATAAAATCTCTTGAAAGAATTTACGAATTTAATGGTTTTATTTTAGAAATTTTTTTAGATAAAATAGAAAATTAGACATACTCAAAGATTATATGAAACCTGGAGGAAACAAAAGGTTTCTCTCCACTTTCGTAAAAACATGAAGAAGAAAACTCTTTTGGAGCGAAATTTTAGTGAGCTAACCAGAAAAATCCAAATTTCTTCATTCCTATAAAAGACTGAAAACATGCTATTCGCTATGATGGAGGCTGATGGAGAACATTTTTCATAAAATCAATAAATATAGCCGAAATAATTTGCAAAATTGGAATGCACCATATACGTTAGTATAGAAATATTTTGGAAATTTCAAATCAAAGTGCCTTTTCTTCCAATTTCAGTAGATATTATTATTTCCGAGCTTGTACATAATAATAAGAGAAAAAAGATTTATATTTTTTAAGTACACAAAAAAGTCTCACATACAAAAAAATGTATGCCAATCAATTTATTTACTCACGGGAACGTCGCCGTTTTGGACGCCAGTGCCTCTTCACTGATCGCAATGAGCTCATGTTGAGCGTGCATCCGAGCGCGCGTTTGCGTCTCAAGTATATACTGCGCAACCCATTAAACCAAGCTACACAGTTGAGCGATCAGAAGGCATTGAGTGTCATGGAAACGGAGAATGTTTCCTTTGAGAATCGCGGACTTTATCACTATGAAGGTGGCTGGCCCAAGGAGGTGAACATAAACGATGAAGAGCAAACGTTGCGTCATCGCAAGAAAATCGAACGTGATGACAGTTGGGGCACACAGGTCAACAATCTGATTAAACGCTCCATGCATGTGGCCGAGCAGAATAATGCCATAAATATCTATCAGGATTTCTTTTCCGATCTGGCACTGGATGCCGGACATGATATACGTTTGCGTTTCGAGGCACGTCCGGTAAATGTATTTCACGATGTTTGGGCACCGCCGCGCCAGCTGGTCGAGTGTAATTGGGCACCGAATGATATACGTTTATTTATGGCGCTGCATAAGAATACGAAGAAACTGAAGCCGAACTACGAACCACCGGTGACTGAAATGTCGGAGAATGTTGTGGGTTCAGACAATGGTTTTTTTCGCTGGACTATGCGTAATCCGCTACAGCCGGAAATCGTTTATGATAGCGCTGATTTGGTAACACGCGCCTATGTCTGTCCCAAGGATGACAACTTCATGGCTGGCGGTAATCAATCGGGTAAAGTAATGCTTTGGGACGCACCAGCTGGTGGTATGCCGCTACGTACCTGCCCACTGGAGGCAGCACATCGCGAGGAAATGTCTGCGCTATGCTGGGTGCACTCCAAATCAAATACTGAATTTTATTCCGGTTCGCTAGACGGTTCGATTAAGTACTGGGATGGACGTGACTTAAAAATGCCCATACAAGAGCTCTTACTCGAACCGGATCCTCAAGAGCAACAGTTGCGTAAAAACTCACATGGCGTTACGGTGATGGAATTTGAGTATACAATACCGGTGCGTTACATTATTGGTAGCGATCTGGGCCATGTCTTTGTGGGCAATCGCAAGGGCATGACTGCGCCGGAAACAATTTTGGGCAGCTATCCACTCTTCTACGGTCCTTTACGAAAAATTCAAAGAAACCCGTTTTTTGTTAAAAATTTTCTACTTTGCGCCGATTGGCGCGTACGCATCTGGGCGGAGGAGTGCAAGGGCTCGCCAAGCACCATGTACTTCAAAAAGAAGAACGAAATCATGTGTGCAGCTTGGAGTACAGCACGTTGCTCGTTCTTTGCAACGGGCGATTGGAAGGGCGAGCTTGACTTATGGGATCTACTGTTGCACCAACGTAAACCGATTTATACGCTTAAATTTAAGCATCCCATTGTGAATATAACCTTTCGTCCGGATGGCGAATACATGACTGTCTCGTTAATCAATGGTGACACACACATACTCGAGTTGGACGATGCCATGAAAAATGCCAGCAGCAAGGAGAAAGCGCTCATAGCAGCGGTAATACTAATGCATTTTTTTTATATTGAAATATTTTTTTTTAAATTTATAATTTTTTAGATGTTCGAGCGTGAGATATCACGTAGTAAGCTACTCGAATCACGCGTTGAAGAATTAAAGCTTAGGCGCCGCACAACACAATTGGCGGAAGAGGAACGCATACGCCAAACATTGGAAACTGAATTGTCCCCCGGCATCGAACTCGATCCTGATAATCCCGATCATTTTGTACAATTAATCGAAAACGATGTTGAATTCAGACAGGCATTGCAAGATTTCCAGGAGGCTATAACGGCTGTTGAAAAGAAACGCAGCGAACGTCAATACCGCATGCAGCGTACCGATTTCGAGCAATACTATATCGATCATATGGGTAGTATTATGGAAGAAGAGGCCGCTGCTGCTGCTGCTGCCGCACTCTCGGTCAGTGCACCGCATACGCAATAAATTAACTTCACAATTTTATATTGAGTTCGGTTACTTAAAACTAATGATTATAATCGTAAAAAAAAAATTATTTTTAATAAAACAGTTAAAATACCAAAAATTTCTTAGCTAACTCATCGATATCAATGGCACGCATATCAACCACTATTATTGCCAGATTGCGACGCATTGCACCAGGTTTCTTTACGAGTAGCTTCAATTCAAAGTGGTTCATGAGGAAGCGCCACTTAAGGGAAGATTTCTGCGTCGACAGTAGCAAGGAGTAGTCGCTCACCTTCAGTCCCAATATGCGCTCTGCAACTTCACTGCTGAGACGCGGCTCCACAAGTGTGCCAGTGTGATCACTGCACTGCAGATTAATGTTGAAAAAGTTATCAAACTTGGTGCCGCTATAGTTGAGCGAGAATTCCAGTTGACATTGTTCGTTGTCACATTCATAGCGACTTGGTGTTATAAGACGATGACAAGCTTTGCTGAAATAAAAATAAAGAAATTGCATTAATAAATAAGTATTCCAAGAAATAATAGACAAAGATTGCAACGCCCTATGCCAAAGCTACTCATGAAAAGTATTTCAGATAACTGAAATAAGCAATTCTCACCATTTACGACTGATAATATATGCTTGCCCATCGATATCGAATTTTGTGATCATGGCATAAAGCACTGCGGTAAAGTTTTCCGTGCCGGCTTCCGCAAGTTCACCTTCAACACGCGCGTATATTTGACGCACAGTCATCTGTGTACGAATGTCAACGGCTGTGTACAAAAATAAAAAAGAAGGATAAAATCTACATTTTAACAAAATAGAAAGCATACCTTGCGGCAAACTCTCCACACCCGCTTGTGCAAGCAAATCCACATCTTTCAAAGGCGCTAAAGCGGCGAATTGCAACAAACGTTGCACCTCTTCGCCCGTTGGATTCTCATAGAGCAGTGTGCACGCAGCGCAGCTAAGTGTTGTTGATTTATAGAAATTCGAATAGGAAACGCGTACATCAATCAAATGCAGTACTGTACGACGTGGTGTCCAGTATTGCTCTGCGCGTTCTATCCAAGCATTATTCCAAAGCGTCAGCACCATACCATCCTGCAAGCTAGCATCGTACACAATTAGTTCCAAACATTGCAGCTGTTGTCCATTGCGTGCACTGCGCAAGGATTTAACCGGACGTAGCGCAGCAATTGCTACCAATAAGTCGACATATTGTGTGTGTTCGGCCGTTGTGCGCTCACTCAGACTACTGCGCACATCGGCCAGATTAAGCACTGCGCAGAGTGGCTTGTGCGGCACACGCATATATTGACGCAACTCAGAAAGTAGCAATGTATCGTTGCAATCGTGCTGCTCCAGATAACCTTGACCCTCGTTGACGACCAATGTGTATGGCACTGTCGTCTGCGGTTGATAACGTTCGCTGGCGCTACAATTGGCGGTAAAGGCAGACGCACGCTGCACTGTGCGTGCGCCTATGATGTCAATAACATCGCCAATCTTTAGTGCACGTTGGTAGTCCTCCACCTTCTCCTTAGAGCCCCAAAATTTGCAATTTACCAAGTGACGCTTTGAATCGCGCAGCGTGTATGTTATGACGCCGCGAAATTCGTTTGACTCTTTTGACAAGAATATGTTTGGTTCCGATTTGGTAAGTATTATTGCCGTAATTAAGTCATTGCCGTACATTTCATTGGCGTGCAATTCACTGAGACGCTTTCTTTTAACTGCAGTCATTGCTGATAATATTTATTTCTTTAATTTATTTAAATTCGCTCGCATTTAACCGAAAAATGTTAGAGTTACCGTTATAATGCAAGCGCAGTGCTACCAAAGTTGTTAAAAATACCGTAAATATGCAGTGCTGCCAAAGTTGTTTGTTAATCTTTGCATTAGCGCAGTACTGCCAAATCATTTAATGGAGAGCAGCTGTAGCCATGCGTTATCGACAAAACAAACGTTACCTTGTAAACGAAAAGTTTTTAAATGTCTCGTTTAAAGTAAAAATTACTATTAATAATATTAAGCATGGAATATATTTACAAAAAGGAGCGCCGCACCTTTGGCACACGTCTACGTTTTGAGGACAAAGACGAGGTGCTATTCACTGAAAATGCAAATGCAGATTTGCTGAAGGGCTACATATTGAAGAATCCAGTGGATCGCATTACACAATATGCGGGTCAAACTTCGCTAAGCGTTGCCAATACGGAACGTGCCACTTACAAGAGCACCGGTATAACGCACAATGAGGGTGGATGGCCCAAGGACATCAATATGCATGACCCAGAACAGACTGTACGCTATAAACGCAAAATCGAGAAGGATGAAAATTACATAACACAAGTGATGAACCTGACAAAACCTATGGAGCATTATATACATCAAAATAATGCTGTTAACATCTATGAAAACTATTTTGAGAATTTAGATCCTGCACCGTTGCCGGAGCCATGCAAGTCACGTACTGTGAATGTTTATCGCGATCCGAATCCGATTAAAGTGCCTGTGCAGCATTTATCGTGGTCACCCGATGGCGGCATTAAAATGGCTGTCAGTCATTGTGATATGAAATTTCGCGGCGATAAGACCGGACAGAAGTGTAATTCATACATTTGGGAGGTAGAGAATCCGAATGAACCATTTCTGACGCTCGAACCGAAAGTGGCATGTGTTTGCTTGGAATACAATCAGAAGGATCCCACAAGTCTCGTTAGTGGCATGTATAACGGTCAAGTTGCTGCCTGGGATACGCGACATGGCAAGTTTCCCGTAATGATAAGCGAACGTGAAATATGTCATCGTGATCCAGTGAATTCTGTGCTGTGGAATAATTCGAAGAGCGGCACTGAGTTCTTCTCCGGCGGTTCGGATGGTCAAGTCCTGTGGTGGGATACACGCAAACTCAGTGAACCGCTCGATCGTCTGCTTATGGATCCTGTCAAATGTGATGAACAAAATTTATCACGCTCATACGGCATCTCGGTTTTAGAATATGAAACCACGATACCGACGAGATTTATGGCGGGCACCGAAATGGGCATGTTGTTCTCGTGCAACCGCAAGGGAAAAACGCCCACCGAGAAAATACAAATACGGGTAACGTAATGTCAACGTAGAGTTTAATTTTCTTCACACTTTTGCTTCGTAAAAATGTTTTCATTACAGATGATGTGTCATTTGGGACCGGTTTATGCCATAACGCGCAATCCAGCTTTTGTTAAAAACTTTTTGACTGTGGGTGATTGGTGTGCACGCATCTGGTCTGAGGATTGTCGTGAAAGTTCAATTATTTGGACCAAAAGTAGCGCTGCCATGCTGACGGACGGTGCTTGGAGCTATACAAAGTAAGTTTTTATATTTATTTGATTTGATTCGATTAAACTTACATAAATTATGCATGCAGAGTTTCGCAATTTTTCATTACACGCATGGATGGTGTGCTGGACACTTGGGATCTGCTACAACAACAAAACGAACCAGTCTTAACAGTAAAAGTTTGTGATGAACCACTTTACTGCGTACGCACCAATGAGCAGGGTAAATTTGTAAGTTGTGGCAGTAAACTGGGTGCTACGTTTCTCATCGAAGTTTCTGATAATATGGTGATGTCGTCCAAAAATGATAAGCCACTGCTTACTGCGGTTTGTAGTTTATTATGCTTTTGCTTTTTGATAAATACTAATCTCTACTATGCCGCAGATGTTTGAACGCGAAAATCGTCGTGAAAAAATTCTTGAAGCCAAATCGCGTGAAAGTAAATTGAAGGTTAAGAATGCACACGGTCCAGATCAAACTGATATGACTATGCTGAATGGCAAAGTTAATGTCGCACCTTTCAAGAGCGCCTGCGAACAGGCTGCTGCTGAATACTTTGCAGCTGTGGAACAGGAGCGCATGCGACGTTTACCGGGCGGCAAGCGTAGGTGAACATAGTGTGAAATTTTTAAAACTAACCTTAATTTTATTAATCGTAATATTATTGCAGAGGATGCGGAGGAGGCTGATGTGTCCGAGGCAGAGAGTATGAAAGTTTAAATTATGCTAGAAAATTAGTAGAATTTTACCAATTTCTTGTTTCAAATTGAATCGTATATTAAAGTGCAATAGTAATTCTAAATGAATATGTTTATTTTTTGTTTTACTTAAAATATAAATCAAATATACTTTAGTAACTCATCTATTTATGAGACAAGAAGAAAGAAATGGTTACAAATAAAATTATATATGTTTCCTGGCTTATCAAAAGGGAGCTTAGCTGTTAAAAAATCATCAAAAATAAGCCAATTTGATGTTTGTATGATTCCGCAGTAAAAATAAGGACATATTTTAATTTAATAAGTCCACAAATCATTTAAAAATCTAGCGGCTTTATGCAGTGGCCAATGTTATAAGTATTTTTTGCTACATGCTGCAGTTCCTTCTACAGAACTCTGTTTATAGCAGTTACTAGAAGATACTGCTCAACCAAACCTGGTTTTTATTATATTTTCTACTTTATTTTTATATAATTTGTAAAAATTTATGCAAATATAAAAAATTTAGGGTACAATACAGTCTTTCAGTGCTATTACTGATATTCATTTTTAAATCTTAAATATCAGTTATAGCAATATTATTAAAAAAGTATTACTTTTTGTTTTTTATTTTATTTTGCAGCCCTGCCGCACAACTGACTTACTATTTGATAAGTTGGCAGCTCTATTAGAAAGTCGACAAGTGGTACAAAGCAGTGCAAAGTGAATCGTGTGTTTATAAATGAAAATGAAATTTTGACATATTAAACAAGGCATAAATAAGTAATATACTAATTCATAAGCAACAGTGTGCAATAAAGTAAGTCATAGCTACTACGAAAATAACAAAATATTTGTTCCTGCGTGTGTAATTTATAAAAGCGCAAAAAAATATTACATGTGCAGCATTATTTAATCAGCTGTTGCAGCCAACGTGGTGGACACTAGTAAACAAATGTAAATTTATTTTTAGTGTCCAAATAAAACAAAACATGTAATAATTTTTGTATAAAATATTAGCATGTACAAAAGCTACTTGTTAAATTGTTTGAAATTTGTTATGCGCAGTCTTAAATAAAAAAAAAGTGCATTTAGTTGCGTAAACATATAGTTTGCAGTACAGTGTTCTCGACTTTTGGACTACGTGACTCATGAACAGTTATCAATGGCGTCTGAGCGCAACATATGCACGCACAGCATAGTACAAAAAAAAACAACAACAAGAGACGAAGTAAACAAAAACGCTGCCGCTGCAGTGCTTTGCTTCGCCATTTCATTCACTCACAGTCAGTCAACCCTTGAACCAGTTCGGTCGCTTATTAGAAATTACAAAATATTAGAAATTAAAATATATAAAATCAACTAACTCAAGAAGTACGCGCGTGTATGGTATAATATTTTATTCAAAACAATTCAAATTAAAAATAAAAGTTTAGAATTAATGTTTAGTATTGAATTTGAACAACGAAACAAAGCAGACCTTGAAGCAGTTCAAAAGTTTTTCGTGTGCATTTATTACTTAATATAAATTCTATATAAAATATATATTAAAATCTTGCAACAAAGTAATACAAAGTGTATGTGTTTATATGTATGTATAAGTTTTGGTGCTAACTTGAAGTTCGTTCGCGTCATTTTAGAGATACAGTCAATTTTTGCAATCTAATTAGTCTCATTTGGAAAGGTGTGTCACGTTTTCTTGTCTTTCTATATAGGAAGTAGTATTTCTTTAATTGGCGAAATTTATTGTAAAGTAAACAACAAACTTTTAATGTACAATAAAAAATTTCAAGTTCGGTTTTTTTGAAAAAGCTACAGAAGTGCTGCAGTTTTTGTGGTTCATAGAGGGCTGTTTGGATGATGAAATTCCTTGTTTGAGATTATCAAATTTTTAAATTTTATTGAGTTTACTGTACACTTTCGGAAGTTTGATTTTTAGTAATATGTATTTGAAAATAACTTAAAAAAAAACTTACTTAAAAAATTTCTTAAACCTGCTCTTAAAGCATATACTTCCTGTTTTAAATATATATATGTATTTATTTACAATCTTTCCGGGCACAATAAGTAAATGTGAGAGTAATTTTGTAATTTACATAACAGGATTAGCTACTCTCCAGTGAGAAATGCTAATATTTATGAACTACATACTTATTTATCTATTACTTTATACATTTTATACAGTGTAAATGTAACATTTATTATTATTAGCTTAAAGTCTATCTGGAAGATCCAGTATGTGAAAATGTTAGAGTTCTCTAAGAACACACATACATCAGTTGAGACAGACATACCGGCTGTATAAAGAGTATAGAGTAAGGGACCCAAAACCCTCCCTTGCGGAACAACTGCACAAACATTTTTAAATGAAATGGGCTTTATTATTTTTCAAAATATTCACCATGAAAATTTATGCACTTTTGCATTCACTCAAACCAATTTTCGAAGCACATTTTTCACTCCGATTGACGCAGCTCCAAAACATGGCTTGTGAACACATCAACAGCTTCTTCGGGTGTAGAAAAAAGTTCATTACGCAATAAATTTTTGAGTTTTGGTAAGCCATCAATTGGATATTTTGAAAGCTTAAAAACTCTTTTGTGTGAGTCGATGTGTGAAGCTTGCATTGTCAGGGTGATTCGTCTTCGGCGATTGGTTTTGCGAATTTCTCAGGATTTGATATGCAAGAACTCTTTATTATTTAGTAAATGTTTGTATTTAAAGATGTTACTCAAAGATTTTGATTGCCTTGTGCAAATATAATTTCTAATATGGTTCCAGTGGGCAAGGCAACTTCGACGGTGAATCATAGAGTTCACATGACGGTAGAGTCTCATATTGATGCTCAACAATTCTCATCAGATTTTTGTATTTACGTACTATATCCATCGGATCAAAGTACTCCTGTTCAACAAGTAAATATACCAGTAAATATTTGGCTGGCAGATATGAAATTTAATAAACCTTCAATTTTAAAAGAACAAAATTTTCAATTGTTAAACGTCAGCCAGATAAAATTAAGACCGCATATATACCTTCTCTGCAGAAGACACTACTCGAATGGATAGTGTCTGGTAACTTGTACATTTACATGCATTTTTTGTAGACTTGTACAACGCTTCTGGAACATGAAACAAATTTCAGACAAGCCTAAGGCAGTAAAATATACAGCGGAACAGAAGAAGTACGAATACAATTTCTATAGATCGGTGCATAGGTTGTCAATCGATAGATTTCAAGTAAAGCTTCCTTTGAAAAGAAAAAAAATATTTATGTTTTGGGGCAAACATTCGAGTTGCTTAGCTGTTGTTTAATGAAACATGTTTCAAATTAATATCGAGGGTTCTCCAAAGTCTCACTACCTTATGCAGCATCAATATTTTTTGAGTTAGTACAAATAAACTAAGCAGTTTAATTGATATATCATGCAAACGGTGTCATTACGTAATTTCATAATGATTAATTCTACTATTCAGGCGACACTATATGCGACCTTGACTCGGTTTTGGTTTAAAAACTAGGCTATTATTGCCAACATTCCGAAAATGTACCGTCAAGTAAGAGTTTAAGAATAAGTTCGAAACTTCCTACTGGTTTTATAGCGGGAAAAACTTTATGAAGACTTCAAGACCATTTTTAGCTGCTTATTAATTTTTAATGTTTCACTTCTTTGGATCAGAATTCATATTTTCTATTCAAAAAATTTTTTTATTTATACAGAAATTAAGGATGTTTAGATTTGTGTGGTTGGCAAGGAATAAGAGTGTCTAAATATCTAAACTTACAGGATATATTTCTTATAATCTCCAAGTTCTCATTGCTCATAGCCAGACTGACGAACATGTATAGTATCGACTTGTCATTTAATGCTGATCAAAAATAAATAATTTATGGTTAAACAAATGTAAATAATGAGGTAATAGAGATTAAAATAACACAAACGTATACTGGATACGTCACGCAG
Organism: Leucophenga maculata; assembly: GCA_035044805.1. NCBI lineage: Eukaryota > Metazoa > Arthropoda > Insecta > Diptera > Drosophilidae > Leucophenga > Leucophenga maculata. The sequence goes on from JAWNNP010003331.1 coordinate 789,973, forward strand.
TTGGCAAACAAAGCGCATTTAATTTTTCGGCTAATTAGCGATAAGCAGTGCTTAAAAAATCATTATAAAGCATTTGAATAACAAGTTTATTTAGCTGACTTTCGACACGTAGCGATTTACTTGCAATGTATTTACTATATTTACTTTTGCTATCCAAAACTAAACCAAATTTTCTATTTAAATTTCTCTTTTTAGACGTTAAAATGTTGGAAGTACTAAAATTCGCACAAAGCGAAGAACTCAATACCGCCGCGCAGACACCATCAACATCTTCACCAACAACAACAACAGCCTCGACTTCAAACGATATAGTTGTGGTGCGCGCCAAACCAAAAAAAGTCTTCAAACCCAAAGCGCGTATCAATCGTATACCTCAGGAACTTTTAAATGATCCACAGCTGCAACAAGCAATCGACCGTCTGCCGGCAAACTATAATTTTGAACTGCACAAGACAATATGGCGCATACGCGAAATGAAGGCCAAGCGTGTTGCACTGCAAATGCCTGAAGGCTTGCTTATGTTCTCAATGATCATTAGTGATATTATTGAACGTTTCACCACAGCGGATACCGTGATAATGGGTGATGTAACATATGGCGCATGCTGTGTTGATGACTATACGGCCAAAGCGTTAGGCGCCGAATTGCTAGTACACTACGGACACAGTTGTCTCATACCGGTCGATCAGACAAGTGGCATTAAAGTGTTGTACATATTTGTAGACATTAAAATCGATCCATTACATTTTCTCGATTCTGTTAAGTTGAATTTCAAACCTGAAGATGGACAGATGGCATTGGTTAGTACAATACAGTTTGTAACGACACTGCAAGCGGCTTCAACGGAGTTAAAAGCAGCGGGCTATGATGTCATTGTACCTCAATCGAAACCATTGAGTCCCGGCGAAATACTGGGCTGTACATCACCGCAATTGCCGACGAACACTAAAATGATTATCTATCTGGGTGATGGACGTTTTCATCTTGAATCGGCTATGATAGCAAATCCTGAGCTTAAAGTAAGTGTACTGTGCATACATTTTAACAACTTTAAATTTAACTAAAATTTGGTTTGTATTTTTAGGCATACAAATACGATCCCTATGAAAAGAAATTCACCATTGAGGAATACGATCATGCTGAGATGCAGCGCATGCGTTACAATGAGATTGAGCGTGCCAAGCGCGCAAAGCGTTTTGGCATTATAGTGGGCACACTTGGACGTCAGGGCAGTGAACGTGTTTATAAATTTCTCGAAAAGCGCATACAAGCTAAAGGCTTTGCAACAACGACAATATTACTATCGGAAATCTTTCCCGAGAAACTAGCATTGTTCCAGGATATCGATGCCTTTGTGCAGATTGCATGCCCACGTCTTTCTATTGATTGGGGCACTGCATTTGCGAAACCTTTACTCAATCCTTATGAACTATCTGTCGTACTCGGTGATATCGAATGGACACCACATAACGCAGCACCTAAGAATAAAGCATATCCCATGGATTTCTATGCAAGCGGCAGTTTAGGTCCATGGACGCCAAACTTCAAACCACCTGCATTGGGTGAATGTGAAAATAAACCTTCAGCAGCATGTTGTGGCCGTTGTACGCGCGCTGAACTCGAAAAGGATGATGATGGCGGCAAGGCTGCAGCAATTGCAGATCTCTTGGACTACAAGAAAGGATAGTTAGTTAGGAAATAGTTTTATGCGCTTCCAATATAGTATAGAGTCCAACAAGAACAATATAAACAAAAAAAAAAAAAACAAAAAAACACTGCTCAAATTCTACATCGCTCGCTAGCACATGCTTTTTTTTATTAATCATCTTTTGTACATAGTACTCTCTCAATCAAAGCGCTTTAATACTTAATTTTATTTAATTAAAAAATTTTGTATAATTTTATAATTTTCTTTAGAAACATTTATATCTTAGTTTTAGATATTCTGTTCAGTTCAAAAGTGTGTGTTCAAGTTCCATGTTAGCTAATTTAATTATTTTAAATTTGTATACTAATTTATATATTGGAATTGGAAATTGTTTAAACCATTTTATATAAAAATACTTATAAAAGTTAACGAAAGGTTTATACAAAATGTATATTTAAAAGGTAGTCTAAAAAGCAACATAGTACACAAATTAAATGCCTACATATGTAGTTGAAGATCAAAATGAAAATACTGTGTAATTATTTAAAGTTGTAACAATATTCGTTTTAAAGTTAAAGCGATTTTGTGGCGAGTTTTTTGAACACTACTAATTGGAGCTGTTTTCGGAGCATTCTAAAAATTTATACTTAGCTTAATTGTTAGAGTTTTAGGGGCGCCTAATCTTAAATTATTCATATAAGTCTACTAAATTCATCTAAAACGAAGTCTCTTAGGATTCCTTGTTGAGACTCTTATTTCAGATCTTTTTAAAAACGCTATTAAAAGCGAGATCATACAAAATAATAATTAAACTATTATTGTACTTTTATGAGTGAGTTGAATAGTATTGTTATTTTTAAACGCCGTACCCGTAGGTTAAACGAATATATTAAGTTTATGCAAATGTATATAATAGATAGAAGGAGGCTTGGCAGAACACATAAAGTAATTACATACTTATTATTCATTAAAAGTCGAGTCAATATAGACAGCCAGACGGACGGCTTATACATATGAACAATCTGAATTTAAAGACTTTGTCCGACAGAACGTTGAATATTTAGACTTTCTTTCAAAAAAAAAAAAAATTCTCCCATAAATAAAATTCTCTCTTTTCAGAGTATTTGTATGAATAACTTTATATTGGTTTTGTTAATTTAGTTAGAAACGTTTAATTCAGAGTATTTAAATTCTCATAATATATTTTATATAGGTCCCGATCGGATCATTAGAAGCGCTAGCCGCTATAAAAATCAGTTCTTTGACGGTTTTTTTCTAAAGCAATACTAATTTAATTAAATCTTATAATAATTTCAATAAAATCAACCACACAGATCCATATAGGATTATATACTGTATCTCGAAATCGAATCACTAATTACTATTCTACTAATCCCGTCAAAACATTTTCCGAGCTCGTCTTTTTGTTGCAACGGTTTTCGGAGCAATCCAATGTCATATATGCAACAAATTCGACTCTGAAATAGTCATGAAGTTATTTTAAGTAGGGTATTTTAAAGCTACTATTTACAATTCTAATAAAAGGTCCTCATTTGGAGTATATTGTTTTTGGCCAATTGACATCGAAATAAAGAGTTATTAGAAGGCAAATTTTGACTATAGGCAATAATTTATATGCAATACTGAAGCTGCAAAAGTATTTGTTTAAAGTAAAACTTAAAGAGCTGCAGCGGCATACTTCCGAAAATATTTTAAATAAATATAAAATTATAAACGATATATGTATTATTACTTTTATAAGTCATTCACTTTACGAAAAACTGACTTCCAAGGAGCTAGTTTTCATAGCAGCTTGCATTTGCCTTTAGTTGGGTTTGGTTTAAAATTAATTTTCTTGTAACGGTCGTTACCATTGAGAGGCGCAAAAAGGACTTATAATACAACATCAGTACTAGCGCAATTTGTGCCTAGGCACTTATGTATGTCGAATTACAATCGATTTATTTTTTATTTTAAGCGCTTTTTTTTTTTTTTTAAATGGTATTGACTATTATGATGTACATCTTTTTTATATTCGTTTTTTATTCTGTAATGTTTGTTCTATATTATATACTGAAATTGTGGGCTTATTTAGTAAGAGTGCATGGTTTAAATTGAGCTAGTACCGATTGTGAATTATTATAAGCCCTGAAGAGTAAGGACCGTTACAAAAAATATTATTTAAACTTTACCCAAGCTACGGGCACCGACTTGGTATTCTGTTTTTCGTTGCTGAGTTTGCAGAGAAACTTGCTAATAGCTTAATTTTACTTTAAGTAAAATTTTTCTTGTTTATTAGCAGTGCATATTTAAGAGCGAAAATCCTTGAGAAATATCTCTTAATGTTCTAAAATGTTTAGTGAAATTTCTTTAAGCCTTGATATCGAGTTCATCCGTCCGCAGTCTTTTATTTTCCCCTCTTCAGCAACATGTGGCTAAGATTATTATTCCTCTTAGGAACTATATTATAATTTAATGTTTAAATTCCAACACTGACGCCTTTAGACGATTAGCTACATGTAAAATGTGTTTTATTTTGGGTATTTTATTTAAATTATATTTTTAAGAAATTTTGGTCTAAGTTGACACTACTAGCTTGCTTGTTGCAAATTCTGCGGTAACCGTTATGTAGCCTCTCCAGTACCGTTATATGTCCGGCAAATGCACATTTTTCGATTCGGCTTGCACGGTGCTGACTATGGTAAGCAATGCGTTTACTAACGTTGACCCATTGGCTGTCACGTTCAAACCGCACACTATTCCATTCAGCATTGTGCCGCTGAATCGGAGTTAAAATGTTTCACTTCACTGGACATTAATGTTCACTTAAACGGCCATTAATCGTTGTTCAGCCATTGATTTAATGTAGAAGCGCACTAGCTGTTGTAGTTGGTTTTGCTAACGTTGACCCATTGTCTCACGTTAAAATGTTTCACTTCAGTATAGAGTCTGAAGAAGTGGATATTGATGTTCACAGACGGCCATCAATCGTCGTTCAGCCATATTGCAAATGTTGTACTTTTTGTGCGCGCGGTTCATATGAGATCAAAACTCTTCACTGGTTCTATTAGGACCAAAAAACTTGCGAATAATCTTTTTCTCAAAGACTTCCATGCTCTCTCTCTCGAGAGAAAACTTTACTTCAAATTTGATTGATAGATTTTTATTTATTACAACTACATAAATTTGAACAGTTGCATCACAAATACTTACTGAACTTCTATTTCTAACTTACGACCGCTCATAAAGGCACATATTTTCGCGTAAAGCGTGAGGGAACATTTAAAGATTGAAGTACTTAAGGAAAATCAGCTTCCCCACAACGAATCCTGTGAAGGAAAACGACAGAGCATTGACCGTCGAACAGATAGAGTCGGAACATTAATAAGTTTCAATCGATGCACATATGGTGAGAGCTGTAAATCGGAAGAACGAACAGATGTATATCAGAAAAAAAAACAAAGAGCACACGGGGAATTTTATCGAGCTGCAAAATAGGATGATATTTATCTTCAAGTCATAGATCATTTTATATTGGATAAATTAAAACCTCCCATTACTATAATATGATAACGTGTAGCTATATACGATATCGCTGTAGCATGAATCAAGTAAATTCTCATTTCCGAAGACGAAAGGATGTATGAGCAAGTAACGTATGTATATGTTAAGATCACAAAATTAAATTTTAACACATAAACTCGATAGCTATATTGGAAATGCAAATTTCTTCAGCCGTCAGAGATGATTTAACAGATATCAGTAAACCTCCCCCATTTCGATTAGTGCGATCTTCTATATTAAATCCATGGCTGAACGACGATTGATGATCATCTAAATAAACATCATTGGTTGCTGTAAGACGACAAAAAAATATCTACTTACTCGGAGCAACCACAGTAAGTCAAGTGGGCTTCGGTGCAATTGGAGTAGGCGGTACAATAGAAATGGTCTGCAGCCACATCAACATCCATGGAAACAACAAGTTGCTCCACAAAAGGCTAAGAAATCGATGTAGATAATACTTGCTATGTCTACGGATACAATTTGGCGTACCTTAGAGAATTCTACAACTGACGTTAGTTCACAACATTAAAGTTGAAATTCTCCACCAAGTACTTCATCTTGTGTTCATTCACAGCGTAACCCATGAGCAGGTCTGTTTTTAAATCTCCGAGAACGCCTTGCTTGCTCTTCCTTTTAGAAGATCGAGCCCGACATATTCTGTATGTACGGGCACTGGCGTAGGATGTATTTCATCAGCGCGCACAAGACTACAGCAGCTGATACGGCTTCCATATTAAATCCATGGCTGAACGACGATTGATGGCCGTCTAAATGAACAGCAATGGTTGCTGTAAGACGACAACAAAATATCGACTTACTCGGAGCAAACACAGTAAGTCAAGTGGGCTTCAGTGCAATTGGAGTAGGCGGTACAATAGAATGGTCAGCACGCACTGCAGCCACATCAACATCCATGGAAACAACAAGTTTCTCCACAGATGGCGATGAAATTGGAGTAGTTGTTAGATGTACTATCTATCGGAGTATGAGTTACCGGCTCAATAGGTGGGCAGATAGTTAATGCCAGCTGTGCCTTAGGTGACTTTGATTCTTCGACTGATCTCCAGGCTGACGTTGTTGCAAGTAATTTCGGATCCAAGGAAGACGCAGTTTTCTACAAAATTAAAGTTGAAATTCTATATCAAGTACTTCATTTTGTCCTCATTCAACGATAAACCCATGAACCGAGACTGTTTTTCAATCTCCGAATAATCCATGTCAGTAGCATCCGCGTACGCGAGCAGCATCACTTCCTTTTAGAAGATCGAGTCCGACATATTATGTATGTACGGGCACTGTCGTAGGATGTATTCCACCAGCAGATTGAAAAAAAAAGTCGTACGCATAACCCTGTCTCAGACCTCTTTAAGGGTTTGGAGAGTTTTCATCCTACCCTGACCACGCTTTGTGTGTGCGTCATTATGCAAAGATGAGCGGTCTTTGTCAGGATATCTAGTGCAGACCTAGCCGGTCGCTTTTTAATAACCGAATCGACTTCTTTATAGTCCGGTGACTCTACAATTGTATCATCATCGGCGGTATTGTCGCATTCAAGTAGTGTGCATCTGTCACCAGAAAGTCACTCCGGTTTAAAAACCTTCGCTCAGATGCTTGACTTTTTGATAAAATTTTCGAGATTCATTTTTGTCATATTTCCTCTTCACATCCTCAAACATACGCAATTTTTGATCCGTTATCTTGCGTCTGAAAAGATTTTTCTCCTCTCTCCCGTTATCGCTCTGTAATAGTTCGCATTGCTCCGGACTGCAGAGTACGCTAATAAGAGGCAGTTTTCTCTGCAGAACCATTGTGACATTCATCACCGGCAGCTCTACACATGGAGAGAGTGATATGTTTCCACTGTTTACATATATCTTGGGAAGACGATGAGGTTTCCCGGAACAGAAGGGAGAGTGTTTCTGAGAAGGTTGTCTGTTCTGATTGCAGCTTGCGTTAGAATGTTGAGATGTTAAAATCTAGTGCCATGTTCCGACCTGCGCCGAAATCGATTAGCCTCTCCATTTTGTAGAGTAAGTGTCGGACGGTTGGCCAAAAGACTTCTTCCTTCGCAATTTTGGCGTTTAAATCGCCAAGCACGACTTAATAATCGTGTTTGGGACAGCGCTCGTAGAAGTCTGGGCTACTTTGGTAAAATAAAAACGACTTGAGTGCTATGAACTGTTAATAAAAATAATTATTGCTTCTTAATCTACCAATCGAAACATATAATATTTGAAAAATGATTTGCAGAGCGCTGTAAAATATGTCTGGAAAGAACCTCTAGTTTATCTTAAGGGGCGGGGCTGCTAAGGACTTCACCAAAAATTATGCATCACTTCATTATAATAAAAAGCATGTTTCGAAATAAAAGTAGTGATGAAGTTTCATCATCAATACTGGTCAAGAAGTAAACCATTCTTTTCAGTTCTATAAAGTATTTTAATGTAAAAAAATTAAATTATAAAATAAAAAAAAAGTCAAATTTTTGATTTAATTTCAATTGTTTTTTATTAAAAAATATATATAGAGTTAATAAGTATTTTTGTTAGTTAAATAAATGATTAAATATAAATGTTTTTTTTTTTAATTTTTAATACAATTTTTTTTTTTAAATTTTTAATACAATTTTTTTTTTTAAATTTTTAATACAATTTTTTTTTTTAAATTTTTAATACAATTTTTTTTTAAATTTTTAATACAATGTTTTTTTAATACAATGTTTTTTTATTCTTATAAAAATAAACAGTAAAATGGTGTTAATTATACAATATTTTTATAAATATTATTTTATTTATTTATAAGTTTTTTTTTGGTTGTATTTTATTTTTTTTTTAATTTTTTTGTTTTTTATTTAATTTTTATTTTTAATTTTTTTTTTTGTTTTTATTTAATTTTTATTTTTAATTTTTTTTTTGTTTTTTTTTTCTTGTTCTTGTTCTGTTAGCAGTGCATATGTAGAGGCGAAAATCCTTGAGAAAAATTCCTAAACGTAGAAACAAGCTTAGACAAATTTCTCAAGGCCGTAATATCACGTTCATCCGTCTGCTCTCCGATTCCTTTGGTAGTAGTTGTGTGGCCTTCATTCTCGTCTTTTGCTACCAGCGCTGTTGTCGATTTTGTTCGCGTCCTCCGGATTCGGATTGCTGGATGATGGCTGTTGAAGTGGGAACTCCGATGCGTTCGTTAACGTTGCCTGGGCGTCTCGTTCAATTCGCAGGCGTTCCTCTTCAGCATCTGTTGGCTTAAATTTTTTTTTTTTTCAATGACACTACAAGCTGCGCTTCCTCAGGTGAACGTTATGTCGGCTCTCCAGTACCGTCATGTGTCCGGAAAATGCACATTTGACGATTCCTGTTGGCCTCCAGTCACGTTCTCCGGATGCGGGTTCCAAGTTGCTGAGGATGGTACAGCAATGCGTTTGTTACCGTTGACCGACCCATTGGTCACGTTCAAACCGCACGCTTTCCCATTCAGCGTTTTTCCGCTGTTTCGAAGTGAACAGTGATGTTCACTCTGTAATGGACTGGCTTGTAGTGCGATTTAACTTTGAAAATGCTGCTCCTTTTATACAAAAATCTGCTGCATATCCCTCTATGTAGTAGTTATAGCAACGGCAGCCATTTTACCTTTCTTTTTGGATTTTTCTTTTCGTCTAATCTCTCTTCGCAGTGTGAAATGGCTAACCCTGCGTCGGACTGCAACTAATGACATTGGCCTTGAACAGTTTTCCGATCGTCGATGTTTTCAATTCAAGGCATATGAATTGAAAATGCATTCTTGAAAATCTACCTACTATGATCGTGTTTGTGTGTCTGCAGGATAAGGCAGATGTGGAAGATAATTGATATCGTCGGAATGTAGGGGTAGGTATTTCGGATTCGTAAAATGGATATAAAGAATATTTTTTGTAAAGCGAACAGCAGGGAGTTTTAATATTTAAAGGTTTAGGCGTAACGAAACAGATTAGGACGTCTGGAATGGTCTTTACAACAGCCTTGAAACTTTACAAAATTTTTTCATTTTTAAACATCCTGCAGAAAGAATATTTGTTGTAGAGTATATTGTTTGTTGAATTGTATGCAAAGATAAGACACAAAATACGATTATCATTTCTTTCCTTGGCGAACTAAAATACATCAGTTATACAAATGTATATATTTATACACTATTCATTTTGATACAGCTTCATAAGGTCGAAATATAATATCAGAAACAAATATATAAACTTAATATAAATTAATAAATAAATACATGAACTGACAAACAAATCGAAAAAAAAAATTAAATCTAATTAGAATTAAATCGCATTTCTTTTGTTCGACATCCATCAATACTAGACACATATCGCGACAATACTGTTTGTGTATCATAAGCACTTTTTACGCCTCAGAATAGTAAGGACCGTTACTAGAAATATAAATTAAGCTAAACCAAACGAAAGACAAATACAACAATTAAAATTAACTTTTATGTATAAATCTAATACGATTTTGTGTTGCCAAACAGATCTTATAAAACCGAGTTTATTAATAATTGAGCCACACCAAAACAAAAATTTGTCTTTTTTTTTAATAACCGCTATTGAATGCTTTCAATATATGATGAACTTAAGACAGATTACAGGGTATCTTGCAGTCAAGCACACTACACGACTGTAGCGTACTTTCTTCTTATTATTATTCGTTTACTGCACAAAGCAGGAAATATATTTTGATCGCTATAACATGTATAAAATTAAATACTCGCAACTCTACTTTGCTCCAATAAGTATTAGGACTTAGCATTTAGTAAAGGTAAAATAAATACTACTACTAGCGATGTTTCTCTTCCATACACGAAAACTGCTACTACTCTACTTCTGGAGTATTGAGTTCTATTGTGTACTGGGATGCGTTAATTGTGTCTAGATTCTAGAATATACATAAGAAAATAGACTTTTCAGCACTTCTATTAAAATATCTATAATCCCCACTTGTAACGCTCGCTGTGTGGTAGAGCATCAAACCTAGGACATTAGTTAGCAATTTCTATAATTTTTGCTACAGAGCATACTTGAGAAATGTTTTTTGGGTAATGAATAAAACGCTGGAAATTCGGTAGAAACTTGTACAAATGCTTCTGCACAGTGTTGATTGGCCGAAAGTCTACCTTCATGACTGCCCGATTACATCCGATTCTATGTATACAGGCCACTCACTTTCGAGATCCACATCAGCAGAATCGTCTAATCTCTCAACAGCAGCAGCACTGTGGAATAAGGTGAACGTAAACAAGGCCAAAATTGCAACTGACTTGGGTCTATGTCTGTGCGGCCAAGTCGCGAAAATCAGAGTCCTCCGCAACATATTTAGCGCCTCTTGGTATGAGCGAACGGAGAACCTTAAACGAGACTTTTATGCTTTTAAAATTGTTTATGTTCTTAGTCAGCAAGCTTAAAACGATCTAAACAAAACCTTAATCAACTGGCTAGGCATCTAACAAGGAAGTGCAGGAAGCAAGAGTCATTAGGACGTCTGGATTGAGTGGCCGTCAGAACGCTGTAACATACAACTGGCCACAATTGTACTGCCAAAACTCTATGAAATGTAATGTAAAACCCCTGATGTTATAATATACATACATAATCATTGCCGGCGATATTTTGATGCATCAGATTTTAATAAATCTTATTAATTTTTTTGAACGCCGGCTGCAGTTGATCTTAAAATCAAATTATTTTGGTATATTCTAGTACATTTCCATTGTTGTTGGTATTTCAGCACAAAACAGCTGTTTTGTTTTGTTTTCAACTTATATACGCTGCAGAGTTTTTATTTGTTGTGATAAAAATTAATAACAAAATGCTTAAAAGTAGCAATTTAAATAGGTAAATAGTTTTAAATATGCAAGTGCCAACTTTTAAAAGGCATGCAGTAATTCGTACTACATACTATATATATATAGACGGACAATTCAATGATTAGCTGCTAAAAATTCCTCCACTTTCTCACTATTCTTCTAGCGTAATTAATGAGCTGTTGGGTGAGAATACTATAGTCGAGGGCGCAGCAGTAGCACCACCTAGCAGACCAGAAACATTAAATATAAATCCGGCTTCAAATGCTAACAATCTCGGCCCGGCAACACCCATACGCAACAATAACAACAATACGCAATTCTCACAGTCACCTAATAAGCAACAAGTTAACCAGGATACAGACTTGTATGCTTCGTCGTCCAGCCAACAACATAGCCTATCCACGCTACAATTAAGCGCCGGCATGTTACAAATTGCAGAGCCCCCATTGGCGCAAGCGCGCATACATGTCAAGGAACTGATGTAAGTTCTTTTGAGTTCTTAGATAATATATTATGTATTCATTTAAATTTCTTTCCAGTGGCAAACAGAATAAGATCTATATTGATTTGTCGCGTGAAAAATTCAAATTGGATTGCAGTGAAGTGAACAAATTAAATGATATGGTAATTCAGTCTTTAAAAAACGTTTTTAGAGTTAAAATGGAAGCAAGGCTGACCCAAGTAGTGCTACATTCGTTTGAGAGTTTACATTTTATATGCGGTATTAAATTTTGGTTTAAATTTATACGCTTTGAGCACATTGAGGTAATGGAAGGAATGAGCATATTTTAGGTTCTCCAACTATTATTTGTAGCCTCAAAAATGTCTTTAGAAATGGGCGGGTCATCTTTACTTCGACGTTTAAATACTAAAGGGTTTAACAAATTTTAATACTTGAACAACAACAATGTCTAGTATGCTTTAGATAATTATAATAATAATGATTTCAGTATCTTAAAATTATGCTTTAAAATCAGAGAGAGAAAACTAATTTCAGCATTTTATGTTGCAGTTAGTGCTTTAATGTGAATAATTATTAATTTTCATAAATATTTGCAATACGTTTCGTAATTTTAATATTTTCCACTGCATTGGGTATCAGTGACGAAAGCTACTGCAAGAACAACCAAGAACGGCAACCATTGCTGGCCTTGCACAACATTTCCATTCAATGTTTTAACTCCTTTTGCATAATAGCATCTGACGTTTTAAACGCGCTCGTGCCATCCTAATTAAATCTCTAAGGCTGTATTCATTCTGCGAAGAAGTTTAAAGGAACATCTGCCTGCCGTATGTCTTTTGAATGTCTCCACTTAAGCCACTGGTAAAGTCTTACACTACACAACACTTAGAACTTGTGTTATAATCCTTAGACATCCTTATCCATTTTTAGATTAAGACAGATTTTCTATAATATACCTAAGAACTAGCCTTATAAAAGAAATGGTGCCCAAAAAATGTTTTCCGATAGATTACTTGCTTCCTAAAATAATAAGTGACATTGGCCATAAGTGGGCACAAAAAAACAATGGGCATTATTCCTCGGGTACCATAACTTACCTGTATCTTATGTCAGATTTGTCATTTCAGACACCGGCTGAACCAAGTCTACCGAGTAAGAGAATTCACTGAAAGATTTAGCAAATTTAAAAGCTAAACAAGTAAGGAAATACAGTCGGGCGTAACCGACTGTAAAAGGCCCTGTACCAGTTCAGGTCGCCTAACAAACATATTAAAGGTTTCCCGAGCTTATGACCAAACACATGACCACTTCTCACTGCGCGAATATGAATGAAAAGAAAAGGGGGGTTGTTCAAATTCAATTGCTTATAAAATCGCCATTTATTATCCGATTTTGATGAACTTTTTGGATTTTTGCTTAGAGAGACGTTATCTCTATATTGGTACACTAAATTTTTTTTGTGCCGAAGAAATTTTCACCCTAAGGGGTGATTTTATGGGGAAGGGGGGGAGGGGCAAAATTTTAAAATAAACTTGTGAAATTCCGGAGCAATCCTAGTCGAATGCAAAAAACACGAAGTCTCTATCTATTACCGTTTCCGAGATCCTTTCGATCATACAGACGGACGGACGGTCAGACGGACATGGCTATATCGACTCCTCTATCACTCCTGACCATAATGGAGGTAACTTTGGGGGGTCTCCGACCATTATTTCTACCTGTTACATACATTTGCACAAACCCAATAGGCTCTTGTACCTTCGGTACATTCATGTGGATATAATACTAGTAGCGCTACCTTTGTGTCAGCCTACGAACGTTTCAACTCATCTAACGCTTGTTGCCCTTTATATCTTAATCAAATATAATGTATTTGTATAAGAGATACGCCGATTTTCTTTTTCATCTTGTACGGATGAAGTTGATATGCAGGAAAGCCTATAACAAAGTCGAAGAAGGTCCAAACCCTTCCACTTCGAGTTTAAAAAAAAATTAAAAATGTTCACCTTTATAACAAAAACTTTCCTACAAAAATGTATACACAGTCGGGTTGATGCAACCAAAAAAAAATTCTATACTGAAGGTTTATTTTCCAATAAGTTGATTTTTATAGTTTAAGGCATCCATATTATTGAGGCTGTATTTCCTATTAATTACTCAAGACTTGTAATTATAATTTTTAATAATCAGCCCTTTCCGTTCATATTCCGATTTTTTACCATATTCGTATCAAGCAATTTAAACAACACCATATCTTATCATAAAAATCCGACGATCTATAAAAACTTATCGCTGATATATACGGAAAAATAGGTTTATAAGCCAATTTGAAAATCTAAAAGTTAAATATAACGCAACAAAGTAACAATTAATGCAAATAATATAAAACACTTATTATAATCTTTTTAACTCTATATATTGTATATATTCCTACAGATGAATGATGTCAAGCTGTATAAAGAGAAACTAAACCGCATCAAAAAGCAAATGCAGAGCATTTATCAGCGTACAAAAGTCTTGAAGGTAAGTCGCTTGTTCGTCTTACATTGTATGGCGAAAGTAGTAAACGTTTCTTTGTTATAAGTACCGGCGACTCTTTACAAAGTAATGAAATAATTATATTGATAAACTAAATTTATTATGGTGAAGTATGTTGCCGTGCAATAAACGTGTTTAACGATGCCTGATAATGTACAATCGCATTTTATTTGTATTTAATTTGTTTGAATTTTTTCTTTGTTCAATAGAAACGAGCTTCGAATATAGAAGCATGCAAACAACGTGAATTTCAACGAAAACTTGAAAAGCAACAACAGGAGGAATCACTCATCGGAAAGCAACAGCAACAGACGTAGAAAAAGTTAATTCTCTATTCTAATTGATGTGAACGAAAAGTGGTAAGTTTTTGAAATATTTTTAGTTTTTCTAGTCCATAGGCTTAGCATAAAAGTGTAAATGTTTGTAACAGGCAGAAATAGTTGATCTATAGCCCATAGATTGCTCAGCATTAAAAGTCGAGTTAATTTTGACCCGTTTGTGTATGTTTGGCTCTCCGTATGAACAACTATGAAACGTGATGCAGATTTCCATGGGGTTATTCCTTCTAGTGGTCCAATGTGGACCTATACGAAATATTATATAATAATTAACAACAAATAAAACAACTTAACAATAATTTGTTTATACAAAAAGTCAGATGAAGTAGGTAATGGATACATTTTTTTAAATCTTGAGCATGCTTGAACTATAAAACTACAAAATTTCCAAGCAAACAATTGAAAATATTTAAAAAAACAAAATTTAAATAAATAGAACAAATATTTATGTTTTCGTATACGGAGAATAATAATTTCTATTTTATTTTTAGAACCCTGCAAAATTATATTTTTTCTTGTAATTTTATTTCTAATATTTTAATTAAAAATAGCATTTTAATAAGCTTAAAATTCTAAGACAACTAAAAGCTATTAGCAATAAATTTATTAATTTTAATAAATCATTTTACTTAAAGCTTTTAAATTATAGACAAAAAAAAAAAAAAGATACTACGAAGTGTTTACATTCACAGCGCATTTAGATAGAACAATTAATTAATTACTATTGTACTTATTAATAAATAATACATAATTAAATGTATGAGGGCAAATTAAATAATTTTTATCTCAATGACAATAGGGATTTTTTAAATAGTTAACTCAGTACATGCTTTTAAATGTATGTGTGTGTTTGTGTGTATTTTGTGCTTGTAGGTGTTCATATAAGGCAGTATACTAAATTAATTAAACTTTCTTTATAAATATTAATTAATAGCACAAATTAACTAGCCAAACAAGTTCGTTTAATATGTGTGTAAACTGTGTTTAAATGAGAATTCTGTTTGTGTATTATTTTTTTGGTATAAATACAACTTATTTTTTTTTTAAACAATTATTAAAACATATAAACTATAAATAAAAATATACATTAAAACTATATTTTTTTTTTTTTACAACATTCCAATACATGCAGCAATTTTGTTAACTCTGTCGCCAAAAAGGAACAACAAATTTTAAAAAATACTAATTTTCAAATAATTGGAGATATTGTGTATCCTGATTAATGAAGCGCGTTACCGTTGTAACATTCCGTTTAAATTAGTTAACAATACTATATTCCTGGTCGTTCAGCATCTGCATTGCATCTGTGGGTGCGAAATATTTGACTGTGCCTACAAAAAAATTGGTTTTTTATATATGATTAATTATTAAGCAACGAGGACGTTTGTATGTGTAAGTTTTGTTATTGACATTTTTCTATGTACATTAAATTAAAAAAAAAGATATTGAAATAAATAAAATAGAAAAAGGGTTTTGAATTATAAATGAAAATGGTAAGAAAATGTGGAAGTGTATATGCGTGTGTTTGATTATTTGATATTATAAAAATATCTATTATAAATAAAAAATGCAGTAGTTAGTCATATCAATAAAAATAATTAAAAACATTTTGTAAATATTTAAATATGGGAAAAAAGTATTGATTGGATAAGTTCTTTTAAGTACACATTTTGAGACAATTGAAATAAAAACAATACTGACGAGGACTGTTCCAGAAATAGAAGACTTTATAGTAGCTTATTATAATGATATAGTTTGATTAAAAAGTCATACACTGATGTTTTAAACTGGGTGCCCAAAGAGACTGTCTGATCGCCCTAGTATACTGGCCATTAATCTGCTGAATTAAAATTCGTGGTATGTTCTTAATATTATAGAAAATATACTCTACACACAAATATAATGCCATAAAACTTAATGATTATCCATTTAAAAACAGTTTTTAAATAAAGACAAAGAAATAAATAAACATACAAATAATTTGATTGTTATTGACTTTAGATATTCGGAACTTTCCTATAGAAATTGATTAGAAGACTGTATACTTAGTATAGTTAAAAATTTACAACTTTAGTAAGTTAACAATAAGATGCCTTATACCTTCCACATTTAACGGTGGACATCGAATATACAGGTATGTAATTAAATTTCATGGATTTACATATTGCATGAATATTTAAATTTAGTGTTGTTAGCGACCTCCTATGATATATATATATATATATATATATATATATGATTATTTTAAATAGGTACAGGTATTTTGAATAGATTCAAGGAACTGCGTCCTTAAAATATTATATATATCAGCATATATACACATATATATGTATGATTATAAATAAATTAGAGTTGAAAGTTTGTGTTTAAAAGACCATAAAACTGATGTACGACAACTCCACCAATAATCTAGAACAATATAACAAGATAAAATCTATTTTTTTTTTCGTACTTGTAAACAAGCAGATTTATATATTCCGTGAAAATGGTTCTGTCGTCTCCGCTTTTAAATTGTTATGGTTGAAAACTGGTCCACAACTTGTAGTTATTCATTGGTGAACTCTCGTTAATTATTTATGATATTTTTTAATATATATGGCTAATTCATTCCTTGGTTTCCAGCACTGATAAATATTTTAAAGTATTAATATTATGTCTACCGCATTTTACAACAAGTTAGTCAATTACTACTTTTAAATTTTTGACCATTGGAGTTTTTAAATTGTACAGATTGTATGAAATTAATTAAAAAAAAAAAGATAGATATGAATTTTTAGCAGCTTAGAGCTTATTTTAATTTTCAGAAATCTTATTTTTTTTTCAATGTCAAGAGAAATTAATTAACTTTGAGCCTTACTTTCAGGCATGTATTTTTTAGAAATTTGCAATCTCAAACTATGATTTTTTATGCTTAATTATTCCCCAATGAACCACCTCTAGGCTGCCAAAAATGCATATCTAATAAAATATAGGTCTATATAAGAATACATTTAAAAATTATAAATTTTTATCAAACTTTTTATGTAATATTTATACTTTTGACATATAATGTGTCAGATATGCTATTAAGTATAATCAGTTTGACAAGTCGTAGTTAAAGTTTTTGATAGAAAGAACCCATAATGTAAAAATGTTAAAAGGAATGCCTATAAGTAGGTGTATTTAAAGCGGTGGTCCATAAGACCACCTCATATTACTCAAATAAAGAAATGTTTCATACAAAAACCTATAAGTTGCCATTGGGTTGTGAGCGGCTACCCGAAAAAAAAAATGAACGGACTAGCATATTAATATATGTACGTTAAGTGGGAGTCCATAAAAAGTCATCAGATGGACTATTAAGAAGATATTAACTCAAATAAAGAAATTCTTCCTACAGAAACCCATAAATGGGAGTTGGCTTTGTATGGCGCCTACCACAAAATGTAAAGGGACATGCCTAATAGTATGTAAAGCGGAGCTCCATATGAAGCCACACTATCAACTTTTAAACTAATATTAAATCAAATAAAGAAATTTTTCATACAGAAATCCATAAATAGGCAGTGGGCCCTGTATGGGTGTTACCCCAAAAAGCGGGCGGAAAAGCCTATTAATACATATATGTGCCACCATATGGAGTTTTAAGTTAAGATATTAACTCAAATAAAGAATTTTTCATATAGAAACCCATAAACAGGCGTTGGCGGCTACAAAAAAATGTAAAGGGACTTGCATATAAGCATGTATAAGATTTTTATGGTGATATTGACGCAAATAAAGAAATCTTTGTGGGTTTGTATTGGGGTTATCGCAAAAGTTATCGTGGCACATCAATAGTCGATTATAGCAAGGATACTTTATCTGCTTAAATCAAAAAATAAGTCTCTAAACCGGAATTCAATCAGATATATCGAAAATTTATTTCGAAATATTCTATACCCACTTGAAACTATATTGGTATGGAGAATATATTCTCATTTGGATCCGTGTGGTTTATTTTTTTTTTTAAATTAATATGTATCAACCAAACATCGTAAAAAGGGGACACGTCTATTCTTTCAAGTGGTCCGAACTGGAAATATTTGATTAGAATTATATCATTATTTTACGGTGCACCAAATCTAGTGTTTATAGCAAAAACAACAAAAACAATAAACATTTTGTGTCTACAAAAACACTGAGAGCTCTGTATGGCAGCTACCACCCTTAACAAGGGCTTGACACGTTGATTGAATATAAGTTATTTGAAGAGAGAATAGGAGAGTCTAAATAGTCAAAATTTAAGACTATATTTCTTATAGTCTCCAAGTTCTTCATTGGCTTGACGTAAAGCTTGACGGAATTCTTTGGGTTTATATAGAAGCTAGCCTTAAAAGTAACTTACAGACTTGGGATATCATAAATAAACGCCAGGACCAGAATGTCTAAAAATCAATTATTAGTAAGATTGGATAAAATCTGAAAAGTAGATCCCATATTCAGAAGTTGACAGAAGGCCATGGCTAGATGAACTTTTTTTATTGCTCTGATCAATCATACACATATACACTTTATCACGCCTTATATTTGGTGTAACAAACTTCGTGTTAAAATTAATATACTTTTCAGACTATGTTTTAAAAAAATAGAAATACAAAAGAAAAGACCCGAAATACCGACCCGTCGTGGTGGGCGCCGCGACCTCAAAATTTCATAAATTCTGAACTGTATATGAAAAGGGATAATCTGTATTAGCATACTACCAGACAGACTGACGGATATGTTTATACCGATTCAGTTTCTTAAATCAGTTATTTCATACTTCTTGATTGACGGACGGACATGTACATATGGATTCAGCTTTTCAACTCTAAACTCTAACATCTCTAGCTACCTTTTTTTATATACATTCTTACATACTTTTGGATGTTTTATGTATATATTACAAAAAAAAAAATGGTTTTGAATACTCTACGCATAATTTCATTGATTAATGATCAATGTCTGGCTTAAAAAAGTAGCATTAGCCGAAACTAATTTCTACTTCTTGGTTGAGACGCAATTTAACTGGCAAAATTTTGTTTGACTATATAAAAGTTTGACTACATAAAACAATGTCATTAGGTAAAACAATAAACTAAAATAATACATAACAAAGCTATAAAAAACGAGTTGTACCTTAATTAGCGGTAAGAATATGGTATGTTAAATGTTTAACTAACAAACTACACGTAAAGGTAATTAATAATAAATGCTTATATGTAGGCATAGTTTTAAGAAGCTTAAGCGATCGTCTATAACTACTTCTACGTAACAAAAAGTAAGCACAAAGAGTTTAAAACTTATTATTAAACATAAAAAGTAAATACTTCAAAAAAGCATACATAAGTAAATTTTTTACATGCCAAAACATTTAACTAAATATATATCATTAATATTAATAAACTTTTTTTTAACGAAACACAGATTGTCTTCGCTTCTAGTAATTGATATATAAAAGGTTTTTTTGGACAATAAATTTAATCAATATTCAATTAAAACTTGTGCTTCGAGTTTATTTTGCTTTCATATAGTATATACAGTGTATATAAATCCAATTGGTTTTTTGAAGCTTAATTGTACCTTAATTAAAGACGTACGATTCAAAGTTATCAAATAACAAAGTAAAATGGCAAGAGAAATGCTTTTTTGGAAGTCATTCTAGATATATATATATGTACTTGTATATAGGGACTTTTCTGCCTATGTTCAACTCAAATCAATATCGGTAAATTCGTCGTGTGATTTATTATTCGAAACCATATTCGAATTCGTATTATATGCAGATGATGTGGTTTCTTGTGCTGGTATTGAACTGTTCTCGTTGGTATCAATGACCTTACCATTTTCGCCATCTATACCGGAGCTATTGCGTTGCAAATACATTTGCAGGCAGACGTGTACAATGAATGCAATGAAGGCGCCAATACCAAATATCTCAAAGGTGTGTCCACCGCCAATAGACTCGAAGAGCATGCCACCAATTAGCGAACCCATGGAAACGCCAACGCCTTCAAAAATAGCGCCCACCAAGCCCTTTTTTCGACATTGAACGAAAGTAAATAAAATAAAATCATTAAATATAAGTAAACAAAAAGTAAGTAGCTAAACGCACCTGCATTGTCGCCTCTGTGCCAGGCGGCGCCACAAGACTGGCATACGAAGCCATTGTCGCATAGAACAGTCCAAAAGTGATACCATTTAGTAATTCAATTGGTAGCACATACCATGGATCCTGCAGCATAGAATAGAGTATAAAACGTAAACCAAAACAAAAGAGTACCAAACTCATAGCTTTGACATGTCCAATTTTCTTAAGTATCCAACCGGAGAGAAAGAAAAACGGCAATTCGCCACCAAAGCATTGTATGCCCATGACAAAGCCTTCAAGCGTCTTCATTGAACTCTGTCCCTCGCCGAGTGCTTCGAGATATAAAAATAGAAAATTCCAAATAAGCGCTGTGCCCAGCCCAATGAGTATGCACCAGAGAAAGAATATTATGCAGCGTAGCGAAAGAAACATTTGTCCAATATCCTTAAGTATATTCGGTGAGAGATGTGTTTGTGTGTGCTGTAAAAATTTAAAAAAAAAATAAAAGTATTGCATTTTATCAAAAAACTTAAAAATTTATCATTACTACTCACTTTTAACTTCATTGAGGCAAGCACATCAAATCCCAATATAACTAATGTCATCCAAAATACAATGGTATAATTTTTTGTTGCGCTATCACCGGACATTTTATCCACCAGCACGCCGGCCAATATTGAGAATAAACCCCAGCCCAATGAACCACACAAACGCTGTCGTCCATAGAGATGCGGCCGATCGCCAAGTATGGCAAAACATATAGCATCACCAATGCTCACCACCACTGCCATGCCAATCCAGCTGAGTATCAACATGGAGAATAAGAACCAAAATTGATGCAAATGCAAAGCTTCACTACTTTGTATGACTGCACTCGATGTTAGCTGTTTGTTAAAATAATCATCGTGACAATCAATTGTACACTCGGTTTTGAAGTAATTTTTTTGCTTCGGACAGTACATGGTCACATTTTCACCATTAATTATACCCTTATCCTGTGGCACCTTAAAATACATGCACTTCTCGGCTTCCATGTTTGTAATGTCGCCTATTCTTACATATGTTCCGAATTCGAGTTGTGTCTGTGTGCTATTTTGCATACAATTGGCGCTGCTATTCTTTAGCCAATCCGCGCATACAATATCCCACATAAACGGTTGTGCCTCGCAGCGCATATGACACGCTAGCGTTGCATTCTCACCATAATGTTGCAGCAGGTTCTTCTCTATACTTGCATCGTATTCGGAGCAATAGCGTAACTCAGTCTCACCGTTGTGACAATGAAATTGTACCGTTGGTTCCGGTGGTTCTATTGATGGTACAAACATTATCATGAAGAAGGCCAACGCTGTGAGTATTTCACCGCCTATAAATAGCATTCGATGTCGGTGGTAGCTGAAATTGGTAAAAATTAGTTTATAGGCTTTAGAATAATGAAAAAAAATGCACATGGTAGAAGGATTCGAAGGAACAAAAAAAAAAATATTCTACATAAAAATTCTCATAATATGATGCTATTCTGCGAGCAACTTCACCACGATTCGAAGGCTCCCTTATTGTCGAATTACCTGCAAGCCTTTTTGATGGTATCTACGGGCTAATGAAGGTTTTCACTTTGGGGTATAGAATCAAGGCCACAAGAAGACTTTAAGAGACTGGAAAACCATTGTAAAACTGTTTTTGATTATGTAATCTGTGAGCTGGTGCGCATCATTCTGTTGGATTATCAAATTTGCAGAAATGTCTGATTTCAATGGCTTTCTATTCAACAAATTTCAGAACTTCTACTTAAAAAGAATTATTGACGGAACAGACCAGAAGTATATATTTATGGTTGACTAGATTTTTATAATGAACCATCATTGGAAACTATTTAAAATTACTACCGAAATTCTTAGCAACAGCCCCACATGTGCTTCAAAAGACGCCATTACATCCACAAAAAATTAACGAATTGTATGTGATTTCATGCCGGAGGTTTGATTGGAACATTGTTAACAATAAAGTTCGCTATAGTACCATGTTGGAGGTTTATTTTTGACCAGAATCGGTTGGACTTGTCATCAGTGATGGCAAGTAGCTGGTCAAAAAATTGATCGATTGAAGAACAGGTAACAACAGAGGTACCAAGCAAGGCGATGCTCTGTCGTACAATTTCTTCAATCTTCTGATGTAATACATCATCAGCCAGTGCCTGTACATACAGAATATGTCGGGCTTGATCTTTCAAAAGGAATTGATGCTGCTCGAGTACGCGGATGATATTGGTATCATTGGTACACAGGAACGGCGGGTCCGCAGGGCATTCTCAATGATTGAAAATCAGTCTCGGCTCATGGGTTTAGCGGTTAATGAGGTCAAGTCGAAGTACTTGGTGTATTCTCGCACGCCGGTAATCAAGATCTATAAGACGCTAATAATTCCGGTCATACTGTATGGCGCGGAAGCATGGAACGTGCTTGAGTTAGAGGAGACGGCATGGGAGTCTTTGAGATGAAGATTCTCCACAGGATTTTCGGACCTATTAGAGTCGGCGACGAGTTTAGGTCGCGTATGAACCGATATCTGTATGAGCTATTCGATGAAGTTCACAAAGCATAATAGCAACGCTGGTCACCTCATTCATGGTTTACATGGGAGGAAGAGGGGAAGACTACAGCAGTTGTTGCGCATTCCTGAAAAAGGCCATGACTGAGTAAGACCATGCCATCTAAGTAAGACAATGCCATACGGTGCCAGCAATCATTGGTGGTGATCTTCATTTGTACGCTGTAGCACTCCAGCATGTTGGATCCAAATTCTGTTTGTTTAGTGCTGGTACTTAATGGGAGATATTTTTCACTGTGATCAATAGATAGTGAGCTGCTGAAGTGATATTTTTTTAGATCCTCATTTTAAGCCAGCAAATTTTGTGAGTCATTTATATGCAGTTTAATTGACAGAGTTACTAATCTGCAATATTATATAAACACTGGACATGATGCAATTGGCAAATATTTAAACAAAAAAGAACGATGCATTAGGTTGGTCTCCACTTCGAGATGTCTCTATTGAACCATCGAGAAAACATTAAATATGCAAACTTGAAAGCTTTATATCTTATAGTCTTCAAGTTGTGGTTATTTCTAGCCAGACAGACGGACACGTCTATATCGACTTTAATTATTATAGAGAGACGACCACCTCTTTTAGTGGTCGGATTAGGACCTTAATGGAATATTTTATAAGGGTTGAAGTGAAATATACCAAATACGTCGTTTCTAGTTGAATTAACACAATTTTTCATACAAAGACTCGGAAATGAGAAGTAAGTTCGTAGGGTAAGTGCTAAAAGAAACTATTTTGCTGGATGAAAGCATCAATATTTGAGTACAAAACAATTCATCTTATCATTTGAAATAAAATAAATTTAACTGATATGAACGACAATAGCCATGCCGATTATGAGACTTTTATCATGCAAGAAAAGCCTCGAAGATTAAAAACAATTTTTTGATTACGATGATCACGACTTCGGAGTACGATTTCGTTTAAATAGAAGTTGCATGCGATGTAAGTACTTGAGAAATAAGTACAACAACAAATAATTTAAAGAGATGTTTAATCATCCATTACTAAATTTTATAGGAACCATGCCTTAAATGGTGAGAATATGCGGCTTTTGACTCAATGGTTTTATGAACTATTGAAATTTTGAATCTATTTTTGTGAAGTGTTCAAGAGAGCAAGGATTTTGGACCTCTACCGTAAAGGCTAGTTTTCTATCAATTTCTATTAATTTGTCTGTAAGAACTTACATAGACGTAAGAGTAAATAAATAAATAAGTAAATAAATTAAATCAAAGTGGTATTTCCTTTTATAAATAGGTTTTCGGAAGGCCTTGAAAATAGGAAAGAGTATTCTTTATTTACTTTAGTCTACACGTATCTCATTTATCTAAACAGAAATGAGACAAAGTAAAAATCTTATTATTTTTATATACTTAAATCTTTTTGTCTCTTTGAGCTGGAGGTTCGCTGAACCCATTTTTACAAATGTTTTAAGAACTTTCATCACAAAGATCTACTAACTTAAAATATGGGTTAATTGCCTAAAAAACAAAATATTTTTAACTTTATTTCACTTAAATCAAAAACTAACAAGCCAAGTGCATATGGAAATATAATAAGTCATAAATTATCGTAGCACATGTCGTCGTCGTCGTCGTCTGTCTGTCGGTCGGTCTTTCTAAATGATAAACCGCAAACAAGCTATTTGAACTTGTTATACGTAGAAATAGTAAATACTGCTTATCTAGTATTATATTATTATATGCTATGTATGTAATATGATGAGTGTTTTATCTGAATATGGTCTGTCTGTCTGTAAGTAAGTAATTGTATGGGGGCGTACGTTCAAAGTAGATAAATATAAACATATATCTTACCGATCTGCAATAAAACCGAATAGCGGCTTCGCCAACATGCCTATTATGGGTAATATTGTATACATGGTACCAATGACTGCATACGAGAAACCCAGTTGTCGCGCCAACGGTGGCATGAATGGCACAACGGGTGCGGTACCTAAAATAAAAATCAGAGAGAGAAGATGACCACACACAACAAAAGTTAATAAAAATAAATAAACAAAATGCATTCAGAGACGAGTATATGGAAAATAATACGTATTAATATAAGGAAAAATATAAAGCTGCAAGCAAGATAAACAAACAAGATGTAATGGTTCAATTCGATAGAAACGAAGCTTTAATACTCTACAAATATATCAAAGAATAAGTACTTTTAGTTATGCTGAAAACTATCTTCTGTAGGACACTGCGCCGCATACTTTAATGGCAGTAGCATACAACTAAGTACCAATAGATGGCGCTGCCATATGTCGAAAAATACGCCATCTATTGGTATAGTATGCATATATGATATTAAAAGCTGTGATGAGGCGAGGTAGGTGTACCATACGACTGCTATATCTACATCGTCTCGAGTTTTAAAGCTGATCAGGTCAATATGAATATTACAATTTTCTGATAAATAAAATGGAGATATTGAACCGAAATTTATTCAAGGTGAAGTGTGCTTTATGGATATTATATTTTTTAAAGTTTTTCATGTATACACATAAATCATACATATAACCACCGCGACCAAATTTCTCCGAGTCTTTGGTGCCAAATATACACCATTCAGTCAAACGGAACGTTGGCAATTTCCCGTCCGATATTGTTACTGAGTACCTCTAATGTTGTTAATTTCTTGGAATAAATCAAAAGCATAAAAAAAATACCAAGATAACCAATTACGTGTGTGTGGTGCTCATTCGACCGAAGAATTTCTCAAAATAACATGATTAACGAACTTCCTCTCTAATAGAACAAATGTTTTTACTGCAGTATGACATGTGGCACTTATTTCTAATGTCAAGTCCAAGTGCATGTAACATGGTGATAATTTTTAAAGACAAAAAAATATGGTTCAAGGTTCGGAGGTGTACCGTTATAAAATCCAAACTACAATGTCACTTTTTGTGGATATAATAGCGGTGGTACGCAGGTTTATCATTGGTTGTATCGGTCAAAGAACCGATTCGGGTGTTTGTATTCGCGGCAAAATTTTTACTACTTGAACCAATGAGGAAAATAATCGAAAGAGCTGGCAAACACAGACATCCTTTTTTTTTTTTAAATCATCACCACATTTGTGCTGAACTGACTGAATCGGAATCTCCAACTTAAGTATCCGACTTTTTCATAATTCTCATGCATAGCACACTTCGCAAAGCAGATGGTTGAACAATGCAAGGCCCTAATTCATGGTCCCACTGACGTCACCTACTACGAAATTTTACATCAGATGACATCGGGATAATGTACTCCTTAGGCATATGTTAGAAATAGCTCCCTTAAAAGAAATCATATGTGTGTCTGTTGCTTTCTAATAACGCATAAAAATGGGCTCCAGGGTAGAGATGATTATTCAATGAAATTCTGGATTAGCTTCAAACTTTTGCAGCGCACATTCGGAGGCATCAGTTCTTGGGCTTATTTGAACTTTTAGTCCAAGAACTTTATCCCAAATTCGCACACAGTATGGTTTCAGAGACAGAATTAGCTCATTTTGAACTGAAACAAATAAGGATACGATATTTTCGGTACATTGATCGGCACAGGCGCATTCAATAAGGACTATATTGACTCGATTTTATTTTTACACACAGTGTGTCTGGTTGAACGAATATTACGAACGAAAAAGGAAATAAGCGCTTTGTACTTATATTTAATAATGTCCGAACGTAACTCGTTTGAGAACTACACCGTGGGACTATCATATATATATATGTACTTCGAAAACACAAAGTCAATGGTCCTTTTTACGTAGAAACTTTGTTCAAGATTTAATAATTTCCATGATAAAAATTTCAATCGTTTTATCGTTGCCAGATCCTTCTTTAAGCATAAACTTACAATTCCAAAATTGGTGGTAGTAGCTTTTATAGTATTAGAGATCTCATTCTTCACACATACGAAGCACATATGGATGCACAGGCGCAAATAGCTACATCGACTCGACTTTTGAAGCTTATCATGTCAAAACTTCAAATGCTATAGTGACTATGTGAAGCTTTCCTGCCGTGTTTTACTTGGTTTAACTGTCTAGGTTACAAATTGAGCAGATCTATCTTCTGTCTATATATAAAAAATCGTATGGTCCGGGTTCCACCGCCTAAAACTCAAAAGCCAATGCACCAAATGACACCTAATTTTTGTTAGGTTGATCTGCCGAAATGTTTCTCTTCAGTTTCCACCCGGTGTGTAGCAGAATATTAAGAGAATTTTTTTTTTTTTAATTCGCATATTATAATTCACTGTCAGTTTTAACATATTTCAAATAAGTATAATAACGGTTTCTTGAACAACTAACATGAGTTAGGTTTTGCTATGTGATGATGGATCATTGTGATAGGCGGTAGTCTAAGAGATGTTGGACATGAGGGAGATAGAGTGTGATGAGTTAGGGTTAGAAGATGATGTTTTTTTAAGTAAAGTTAGGTGAATGTAATGCGAAGAGATTAATGTGGTTGATGTGAGGAGAAGTCTCGGAAGGGTGGTGAGAGATAT
Source organism: Leucophenga maculata (assembly GCA_035044805.1). Lineage (NCBI taxonomy): Eukaryota > Metazoa > Arthropoda > Insecta > Diptera > Drosophilidae > Leucophenga > Leucophenga maculata. Next base: position 817,574 of record JAWNNP010003331.1, read on the forward strand.
ATATTATGATGGGACGGATATTGTTACTTATCACACAACGCGTTGTCGGCACAGAGTGTGATCGGAAAAAGCGTGTTGAGAGAATACTATGCTTGGATTTCATACCATGGGGTGCTGAAGGTGACGTATGTATTACAATTATTAAAGTTAGCAGCCTAACTTAGGCGATAGAAGTTAACAGCATATATGAAAGCAGTCTAGAGTCATTGGATACAAGTTATGACGTGGTTCGATAAAAAAGAAGCAAAAAAGATGCTCAAAATGATAAATCGAATAAATTAACATAAGACTTGAAAAATTATATTTTCGACGATGTCTCACATATATGAAAAGAAAAAAGCAGGCGGGCGTAGCTGCGTAAGCCGTGTTCCCCAGTTTACATAACTTTTTTTAATCAATCCATTTTGAATATAATATTTCTTGTTACCAACTGAAGCTTTTTTGAATTGTGTTGTATTCTTCTTCCGTCTCACCATGCTCAAGATCGTCTCAGCATCTAATTGTCTACATCATCGAATGTTACGCTTGTGTAATACAGAATGATTTGCGGAAATATCCGTGACCTCAGAAAGCGGTCAATTTAAAAATCGGCAAAAGAAAATTCCCTGAGATTCTTCATTTATTTCATTTTCGTCAAAAAGAACTTTCACGCGGATTGATTTAAGTTTAAGAATGAAACAGCTGGAACTTGCTTAACAATTCTTCCCGATTCTACGATTTGAAGAAGTATGTAATGCTTAGTTAAAATTGGGTTGAAGAAGTATGTAATCGTTTTTGTCAAAATGAAATTTAAGTGTGTATGAGTGCCCTTCATCTTTAATGGTGATGTTCGTATGCTTTCATTCATTTCGGATAAGGTTTCCGAGTTACGAAAAATGGCAAGCCAAAACTTAGAAATAACTTTTGCGATTTTTCAATTTCTTCAGTGCTTCTGTAATCTTAGGATGCTCTTCGATCTTTGATTTCTGTTTTTCCTTCCAAAAAAGTGTTTCATTCGTTGGATCTTCAATGCCATTGACAATGTCTTTTCTTCTAACAAAAAACTGTTGGTAAAGAAGTTTAAAAATGCTTCAAAGTAGGGTTGAGTACGACTCAAGCTTTCTCCAAAATAATAAATCTAATACAAACTTCATGCCAAAATTAAAATACTATACACACTACACTTTGCAGAGTATTAATATAGTGGGAGGTTGCTAATGTGTGAGATGCGGGTGAATCGGATGAGATGACGGAAGAGCAACGACGAGCACAACAAAGTGCAAAGTTAACATAAAAAATTTTACAAGTGAAATAGACAGATAAAAATTCAACTAGAAACATCAAAAAGCGCAATGATCTCTCGGTTTAAAATTTAATAGTTTATCAACCGCGCACTAGTTTTCACTTTTGAGACTTCCACGAAGACCTACTTTAGATAAAAAAAAGTTCTACTTTTGACAGGTTTCATGACTTTGTGTTTCATTTATTTCCTAGCAACACTTTCTCTCGCAATTTCATAAGTGAGAATTATACTTGGGAGGGCTACATAAAGTCTACGTTGCACTCATAAAACTAGACAGTATAGTAATAATAATAAGAAGCCGTATATCTTGCAATTTTTAATGAGTTAGGCAATAAGAGAATATGGTCTATTAAGAAAGAAAAAGTAAATAAACAGAAAGAACGATTTAGAGATACTACAGACAGTACAGAAGACGGCCTTCTCTGTCAACACTTCAGGCAGAACGCAGTTTAATTACATTAAAATACAATAAATGACGTTAGACTTTAACCGTGAGCAATTAGAAGTTGGTATATATTATATATATAGTATATATATATACGAGCGAATGTATATGGAAGCCGGCGAGGGTTAGATGAACTGCTACCGAAGCAACTTGAACACATTGCATGTGTTATAGAGTCGCCTTGCCGACATTTGACATGATTATAGTCGCGATTATTACTAGTACAAAATGTGGCTACTATGACGACGCTTAGATGTAGCGATATATATTTACAGTGTGTTAGAGAAATATGTGTACATTAATAAAAAGAAGAAAAACTTCAGTGAAGCTTTAAAATTATTCACATGATTGCTGGATGTAGACTGCTACCAACTATACCAGAGGTAAACCAAGGCAAAACAACAATACCAGAGGCAAAGTCCCAAGTATCTAAAAAGTCCCGAATAAAAGTATCTCAAAGCGTCTATGGTGTCTTGCAATGAACAGTAAGCGACTCAATAGTCGGCAGATGGATTTCAAGAAAGGGGAATCGGAGTCTGTTTGGGTAGCTATGCTATATTATCAGATTTCTTCAGCTCTATCAACATCATCTCAAGATCGTCTCTATGATATAATCCACACATCTATGATACTGTGAATGCTAATAAACTGGAAATTTATATAAAAATAATTAGTTGTACTAAGAACTTCTTTTCAAATTGAAAAATAATAATAAAAAACAATTCCTCATTATCCACACAAAAAACATTCTACCATGGTTTACCCTAGATACCTCCAATATCCGTCAAACTTTTTGCAATAACCTTCAACAAATTAATCAAATCAAAAGCAAAACATAAATTTTGTCGGTGTATTCACTGAATACACCGACAACAACGCGTTAATTAAATCAATCAACAAATAAACCTCCACCCCTAATGTAAAAGTGGAGGAAGTACATTAATAACCTTTTACTCCAACTCTCCAAACGACTGAATGTAATCAAATGCTTATCTAATAATAAATTCATTAACTTACATCATAATAGCGATAACTATGTATTTCCCAAATTGATTATGGGCTTTTTTTCTACGGAAATGCTCGCAAAACAATTTATCACTAATCAATAGGACTAGCATTTGATGCATTTCCATCCACCCGAATCAACAACCTACTCTACGAAGCTAATCTAACATCAATAAAAACAAGAATATTATACTCATATCTACAAAGAGGAATCGCAAGACTGTATATTCCTTAGACGGATGAAGGATTCCCTACACAGACGAATACCCAGATGATAGAATCCATATACTAGGGAACTAGTAGACGGGGAATCCCTAGATGAGGGAATATATAGATGAGGGAATTGCCAGACCGAGTAAAGTCTAGACGAAGGAGTCTCCAAATGAAGGAATCCCAAGACGGAGGAGTCCCTAGACCGAGGAAAACTCAAAGGAAGGAATCCCCAGACAGTGGACGCCCCACACATCTCCCAGACAAAGGAATCTCCGGAGAGAGTAATCTCTATATGGAGTATTCCCCAGACAGTGGAGTCCGAAGAAAGAGGAATCCCAAGACGGGAACGCGACCTCCGGCCACGGTTGTAGTTTCGTTGAAATCAACTCGGTTATATCAACTTTTCTCTCACCGAGAAAAGTGATTAAAATAAAAAATAAATTTCGGCGGATGTCGCCGGGCAATGTCGTCGAACTAAAATATTTCACTAAAATATCTCCTTTGATCAATGCTATCGACCTCTGGCTATAGTCTATGACCTCTGGCCAAGTTTATTGACCTTTTCAGACAGCGAATTCTTCAGACGGAGGAATTGACCTCCTGGGGCATAATGATCTTGACCCTTTTGGGGGTTCAATGGACTTGATCTTTTGGAGGGTGAATGGACTTGATTTCTTGGATTGAGTCAATGAACTTGATTCCTTAGGGAGTTATTAGACTTGACAATAGGTTTGAGCCCTTGACTCTTTGGGAGGTCAGTGTTCTTAAGCGCTTGGGGGAAATGATCTTGACCCCTTGAGATATCTCTGAACTTCTCCTAAACGACAAGACTGATTTTTATGAAAGTTTTGTGTGTGTTTTAGAGGATCCCTGGATGGTTTCGATTCATAATTGAAACCGGTTGGTGGCGCTTCCGTCGCGTATCTCGAGAACAGCTGAATCGATCTATAAACTACTTTTTTTTTTTTAATATTCAAAATATAGTACAGTCATTTGGTTAAAAAAATAGAGGTTACCTGGAAAGTTTTCCGGGAGTTTTGAAAATTGGCAATTTTATAGATTGCGACGTGCTCTTTCTGAATTTCAACTTTACCACCTGATAATAACTCCTTTCCGACGCAATTTACAGGAAAAACATCTCTATACAAAATAATTTTAGAGAAAATTTCCTACAATTTATATCCTAAACTTTTTTTTCCTAAAATCAATAGTTTCGGCGTACGAGCGCCGTAAAGTGTAGTGTAGTACAAGATGGAAATTCGGAAAGAGCACGTCGAAATCTTTAAAATTGTCAATTTTCAAAACTCCCGGAAAACTTTCCAGGTAAAAATACCCAATGACTGTACTAATAGTCCAAATAAGATTTCTAATAAAAATAAATGGAAAAATTAAAAATTCGAAGAACTAAAAAATAAAATTTATCTGGCTGTCCGAATGTTTGTTCCGGCTAAACTCCGAACAATAAATTTTGATGGGATTTTCACCGACTGGTAGCTGATGTGAAAAGGAGTAACTTGAGCTAATTTTATTTAAAACGTCAGCCACCCTATAACCGATAAAAAAATTCGACATATCTACTAATAATAGCCACTAATTTAGTAAAACAAAAATATTTCAATAAAAATTAAAAAAATATTTAAAATTAGGGGAGGAAGGGGGCAAAGGCCCCGCATTGAATACAGCTCTGCTGCTTTTTTGGATATTCAGCAAGCATTTTTAGCTGGCATAAAAGATTTAATTTATCGTTAAAGTTCGAGATGATCATGGAGACATTTGCTGTATCAGAGCATGTGAACTTCGAGCGGGTATACACTACAGATTTATGGATTCCAGTTGCACCCAAACCATATTTTTACCTCAAAAGTCTCAGCATGGTTTCACAAAGACACGAAAAGGACACGACAAAAGATTTATTCTAATTTATTTAAAAGATTTATTCCCAGTATCCTGTGACATCAGTTATGTACTACATTGTTATTTTCTGTGATTAATTTTTCAAACTACATATTAGTTACAGATCTCTCGTGCCACTGCTTTATTTTTTTTCTAAAGTGTAAACCTACTTTTAAGAGCCATTGTATACATGAATAATAGTTAGCGTGCTTTTATTTCTTTAATAAACAGGATATAAATAAAAAACATTTAATTACCTGCATTAAAAAAAAAGTAATGCGCCTTCATGGGCAGCAACTCCTTGTTGATTTGTGGCTTCATTTTTTTTTTAGTTGATTTTGAAGTGAAAAATTAATTTGGCCGAACTATGTTTAGTTATAACGCCATGCAAAAATTGACTGCCATGTGCAGCTAGTCAGGAAAAATTATTTTTGTACTTTAAATATTTATTATACAAAAATAAATTCAATGCGCACTGATAGTGCAATATGCTAAGGTCGTCAATTGATTCCCGCACTATCAGATGCAGCGTATGAGATAAGCCGTACGTGCCGTGCCGTGCCGCACTTCCTTCTTTACGATAATTTAATTTTAATTTTTTTCTTTTCGAAATGAAGTGTGACACTTGAGAGTTGCTGTACATACATATATTGTCTACGATCGAAATACGCCGATGTTTGTTTATTTTAATACAAAAATAATTTATTATTTTGCAGATGTAAGCACATTCTTAGTTCGCGCGATTCAAATTTATACACTTCTACTATTTCATTTTTTTTTTTTTTTGATTCACTTAAACGTCTCCGGTCATTACGTTACCACTGACTACGTCCCGCGTAGTTTCAGTATAATTGCTCTACGAACTTTCCGGTGTTATGTGAAATTTGTTGATGCTGTTGTTGCACTTTGCTTTATATTGTGATTTTTATTGATTAAAGTTTCGTATGCTATGCACGCACTTGTTGTTCATTCCAATTGACATTTTTTCTTTGTTTTTTTTTTTACGCGCGCCGCTCTTCCGGAAATGCTTATACGCTAATTTGATATAAAATAAAAATGCCGCGATCAAATGTGTTGTTGCTGCCACAGCTGCGACTATACTAGCGATCTGTCGATATAAGCATGGTAGTTGTCTAATAGATACTTATTGCATATTGAGTACTTAAGTACTTGTTAGCTTTGTGCGTACAAACGTTACTCAATTTATAGTACAGTGAGCACTATTATGAGTTGCCTAATAGCGTTTTGATGAATGGAATCAGTTTTTTAAGTTGATATAATCAATTTCAAGACACAAATTATTTTAAAGTCTTTTTGTAACTATTTTAAGACTCATAGGGTAGTTTTTTGCTTCTAAAGGTATACCCTCTCGCATCGTATTTCGATAATATACAGTACAGATATAAGCACATTTTTACCTGCGTTGAAATTTTTATAACAATTTCCATGAATTTCTATGAAAAATGTAAAGGGTAAAGAAAGGTATTACATAGAGAGCGAAACAGCTGCCACGTAACAATAGCGCTATGACCGGGTAGGTATAAAAATACTCATAATGTCGTTAATTTTACTCCGATCGACATGAAATTTTTTAACAAAAAAATCATAAAAACCCTATCTCGCCCTTAAGCATATGACTGTACGAACGTCAAAATTTTGTATAATATAAAAAAAAAGATAAGCAATAATCTACAATGAGCTGCCAGCTTAGATATTGAAGTCTGGTGACAAAGATTCGGTAGAGAATATGCATCAACTGTCCTATCTTTATTAAAGAATATTTAAATAAGGCTCCTTCTTTTGGATATAAAATTCCGTCATATATACCACAAAATCGATCAGTGACTAAATACTCAAATTACAATAAATACTGTAGAAGACCTGTGATCATAACAAAGATGAAAACGCGTATTTTTCACACAAAGCATTGTCAGGCAGAAAGTATACTCTCCGACACTTTTGATGCACAAAGAAGTTTCCCGAAAGGGTTATGCACCATTGGAAAATTTTAGGCTTACTATTTCTTTCAAATAGCTATCCAAAAGCGCTGTGAAAGTGTATTAATTAATCCTGATGGATATTTTGAGAAAAATTAAAAAAACAAACTTTTGATAGAAAAATAGTGTATTAATTTATATGCCTATACTTTCTGTGTTCTCCGACATCTACTTCTTTGCTATGATCATCATACCGACAAATAAACCAATGTAGGACAATAAGTCCTTAACTTCAACCGAATCAGTAGCCTCTAAGTAAGCCAACTTTGATGCATACACAATACCGCGTAAAATGTATTAGTTTTGCTTCTTGCTATCAATTGCCATTCACAAGCGGTTTTTAATCATCTATTCACAGTATTTGTTTTTTCTATTCACAATGGTTTCACTATTCACACCGCGCTGTACATAAATTTCAAAATGCTGAAATATATTTTAATTGTAACACAACATTTACGACTTCTCAGTTTATAACAATTCAATTGTGTAAGTAATTACATATAATCATGATTAGCTCAAAAAGATGTCCGTCTGTATAGTTGCTAAGATTTCATTATATATTAGAATTGAGTGTAGACTCTCTGAAGCTAACTACCATTCAGAATTTTGAAGTCCATCTCCCACACCTCCTTCATTGTTAGTCACCATATAAACATATTTGAGTTTTATTAGTAAAACTGTTTTTTGATTATAGTCAATATTAAAATTTAAATGGAATCAGTTTTGAATGAGATAAGATACAATACCGTGTCACGCACACTTGAATCAACCGCCCAATGTTAGATTTTTATATAAAAACTTTTTTACACTCAATATCAATTTAGAACTCGATATGGTGGCGTTATATGCAGATAACTTTTACATATATATATATTTTTGGGCGTATCCCGGCCACTTTTAAGGCTACATACACACACCTACTTTTTTTTCTTTCTTTTTATTTGAAAAATACTTTTATTACAGTGTATATCAATTTGAAAATTAATATGGTGGCCTTTTATATATGGAAGTCTCGCATATTTTGTGCACATCATGACTTTGCGAATAAGCGTTTAAAATACGATAAGCTTAAGACTTCATATTATAACCATAACATATAAAGACATATATTATTTAAAAAAATATTAAAGCTTATTTTCTATTATATATAGTTGTACATGGTTCAAAATGCAAATTCTACCATTATTTGGTAAAAACAATTAAGAAACCAATTTTGTTTAAATTCTCAATCGATAAAAATCAATTGAACAGGACTTAAAACTTGAGTTAAGTATTCCATATAACTTTCTACTAATGTTCATTGTAATATTATTGTGGTGAATCAAAAAAACAGACTATCGAATTTAAAAATTTTACTGCAAAACAACATTTTTTATATTTTTTGGCCCACGGTAGCATTACTCTCTCAAAGTATCGCTTCACTGCAGCGCAATCAAATGTATCGATACATTGTATGCGCATATGTATCGCTTGCACTGTGACTGCGGCCCAGTCTATTTTACGACACGCAGCGAATAAGAATATAAACGACGAGGAAGCAATTTTCCAGTGGAAAATTAAACAAATATATTATTCAATTATTTAACCGAATTAAGTGCAAACGACGAGGAAAGTGTTTGAATTAATGTGCGTGCTAAAATTCTTGATGGAAAAGTATGTTTTGCTAGTGAAAAAAGCGTGAAAAGTGACGCAAAACAAAAAAATATATATACACATATGTATGCACAACTACATATACATAGCTACATATATATGTATTTTTTTTTTTTTTTAGAAAGTTCATACTGAAACAAGTTCCACCACTAGCAATAAAACCAATACAATAGTAACGCAACGGTTAAAAACATATGCATACGCACATACACATTCAAACGTGCAACACATTAAAAAATAACCGTGTGTGTATTTTGTCTGCGCTGGCTGTTTTTTAAGTGTAGAACTGTGTGTGTGGAGAGTTGGCAACACGAAACACAATTTTGTGGATGGCTCTCCACAAATTGATTGCAAAAAAAACAATAACAACGACAACAATTTCAACAAACAAACATTTAAAGTACAAAAATGTAACGAAAGTGTTTAAACAAAAAAAAGGACAAATTTATTGGAAATGCAAGTTTGATTTAACACGACAAAAGCTGAAAAAGCAACAACTGCATAAAAAACAACAACAACAACCGCTAACACAACAAAAACAAACAATTTTCCATATTTGGCAGCCATTTTTCTATACGTGACAAAACGCACACAGAAAAAAAATTTAATAACCGCACACAGCTAAAAGCAGAAGAAGAAGAGTGTGAAATTGTGTAAGAGTGAGAAAGCGCTAGCGCAACGTTGACAAAAGCTGTGTGTGTGTAAGCAAGAGCGCAAGCATTGTGTATGTGTGTGTGTGTGTAACAACAATAATAACAATAAAATCCACAGCAATAATAATAATTGGAGAGAAACGTGATAAAGCAAAAGTAGAAGAAGAAGCAGCATAATAATACGGCACAGAGAGAGAGAGAGAGTATAAAAAAAGAAGAATAAAAAGAAGACAAACAGCGGCAGATAAAAGAAATTGCGTATTACACTTTCAGTCGTCGTCGTCGTCGGTTTGAGTTTTTTAGTTTGTTAAAAAAGAGAAATATTTTATTAATTGAATTGTGTATAGCAAAATAAGTTGCATTTTATTTGTTTCGTTTTGCTGCATCAAATTACATTAAATACGTAAAAGTTAAGCTTAGAAATAGTTTAAAGTATGGAAATTGCATTAAATTCCGTCGTTGCGTCGTCGCCGTCACCAACAACAACAACAGCCGCAACAAATATAAGCAGCAGCAGTGAAGCAAGCAGCGACAGCATTGTCGCACAACAACTACAACAAAGTGATAATAATGGTGAGTGCATGTGAACTAAGAATAAATAAATAAATAATTAACAAAATATTTAGTGTAATTTGTTTCGCATTTCATGCGAAAAAAGTCACGTGGCAATTGTATTAAATATTTAAATTTTACAATAGGAACAAGTAGGCATGGTGTGACTAAGCGTGACGTCTATAGCCAGAGTATGCACCTATGGTCAAGAAAAACTGCATGTGGGTGCGTTAGACATGGCATACAATATTTATTTCCGTGTCCTTCAAATTGTTTAAAAATTAATAAAACTTGTCGATTAATATGTCTATAGGAGAAATTTTACAATGGATGCAAAACATGTGGAAACATGTTAAAAATTTGCAAATGTCCATACTGAACTGTCATGCAGAAACCTGCAAAACATATGGTGGGAGAATTAGACGTATTACTTTATTTAGTGGTACAGTTATTAGAGGTTATTTCGTTTGTGCAACATAAACAAAGCAAGCCAGCTAAAAAACACCATAAATTCAGGTAAAAATTTTTCGATTAATGTGTAGGCTTAATTTTCGTATACTGCAGTTAGGCTTAAACCTTTGCTTAGTTAACATTTTAACGTTTATAATGCTACCATATGCCAGATCGAAAATGTCTCTAAAATGCATATTTCAACGGGATTATGATCCAAGGCGTACTAATAAACTCACTTAAGAGTGGATTGGATAGACTCTATACTAGCCAGCCAATAACTGCTTCAGAGTCAGTATGGTAGCTTTTAATAGTGCCCACTTCACATACATTAGACTATTCAAACCTAGCCCAATTATGATGTTTTGTATGAAAAATATTTTTTTTAGTTGATATCTCAATATCTGCTTAAAATTCTTTATGATGGTTTCTTACGAATACCCACTACTTTTAGTTCCAGTTTCCTAGTTAAATATTCATTAAAAAAATCCCCCAATCATAACTCCGCCGTTTTTAATGATTTTGATGATGTATATTAACTTGTTTCCTGGTCGAATGAATTATAGGCAAGAATCCTTTCTACCAAAAATTTCTTCACTTTTTACTGAACAGATCTATTATATATCTTCTCCTTCCTCCGAGGATGTTTCTGCTTGGGAATGATTTGTGGCGATAGTTGAGTATAAGCTCGAATTCACGTATTTACCCAAAAGTTGCGGATCTTACGTTAAAATTTTGGTTAAGAATTTCAATGTAAATCCTTCTGATTCGTCTGAAACAGGTGTTCCTAAAGGAAGCGTTGAGATTTCATTAAAAAAAATTGGTTTCTAATCGTCATATTTGGTGTGTTTTCCGTAAATCTTAGTAAAACATTTCATATAGGTCCAAAATGCAACAATGAAAAGTACAGCTCCCATGTAAACGTCTGTTCCTTAAATTATGAGTATTTTTTATACCTGACCGGCCCGAACGCTATTGTTACGTGGCAGCTGTTACGCTTTCGATGTAATACCTTACCCTTTACTCTTTTTTTCGTAGAAATTCATAGAATTCGTTATAGAAATTTCAACACAGGTAGAAATGTGTTTATATAATTAGACTATAAGGCGGGTGAGGTAGAATTTCCCAAATACTGTTTTCTAAATAGTTTTAAACCGGTCCTGCAACATGTGACTGAGCGTTGTCATGATGCAAAATTATGGATTCGTGTATAGTCGCATTTTCTGGTCCGTCTTTCCGATATCGCTCTCTTTAAACGATTCAATTTTGTTCGGTAGAGACCACTTTTAATCGTCTGGCGCGATTTCAAGAGCTCATAATACAACACACGCTTGTAAGTCCCACCAAATACAAACCTTTTTGCCTGTCTGGGTCGTTCTTCTAAGTTGAAATTGCCAAAATCTTATATACACTAGTAGAACTTATGTTTAGGGAAGCCTCAATCTCACTTTTTTTTAAACTGCTTTATAACTTTAAATTGAGAAACTAAGCGTTTAAAGTTTAACTTTAAAATAAAATTCAATTTTGTTTCAAATAGAAAATATATTTTAAATGCAAATAAATATAAGAAAAATCAATTTAATAATGAATTATATTTTTCGTATATTTCCAGTCAATGGTTTGGCGTTGCTTGCGTCTTTGACGTTACAGAAGATACTGAAGATTAATAATACAAATAACCAGCCTAATCAAGGAACCCCTACTACTGCAACAACAACAGAAACACTGCAAAAACAGCAACAATTAATTACTGCAATAGAAAATCATAAGGAAAATATATTATTAAGTGATTTAACAACTGCCGCATTGGCCACATCATCTTCATCATCAGCAACTGCAACTGCATCAGCAACGTCATCAGCTATATTAAGAACAACAACGCCAAATGTTGCCAATGCTAAAAAGAACAGTTCAAATCAGAAATCAAGAAAATTATCATCATCATCATCCAGTACAGCAGCAGCAGCAGCAGCAACAACAATAACGCCATCAACAACATCATCGATTACAACATCAACGAATAATAAAAATCATAATGCAACATCAACGCCTATAAGTACAACAACAACAACCACATCATCATCAACAACAATAATAGCAGCAGCAACTGCAACATTAACCGCCGTAAAACCAAACACATGTACCACCTTGGCTATATATAAAAGCAGCAGCAGCAGCTCAGTAATAAATGGCTGCGCCGTAACAAAAACTGCCAATGGTGTCAATGGTACTAGCGGTGGTGGTGGTGGTGCTGGCGGAAGTGGAAAAGCAGCTAGCAAAAATAATTCAAAAATTCCGTCCGATATACTTGATGATCTGGCCAGTCGTTTTATCATTAATGTGCCCGATATTGAGCTTACAAATATGATACGCATTTGTTTCCAAATTGAGCTGGCACATTGGTTCTATTTGGATTTCTTTTGTGCAGCCAATGACGAACAAATGGTGACAACAACATCAACACCGGTACGTAAGCTACAACCGGTGGGCATAAAGAATTTTGCTATGCAGCTATTTCAGGTGAGTTTATTTAAAAATAAAAATATTTTTTAGATCTTAAAAGATCTGGTGGTCTTTTCCGTAGTTTAATATTATTTAACATATACTTATTCGTTTTCTTATTACAGCATATACCATTCCTACGTCAACATTTGGCTACCGCTGATCAGATACTTGAGGATTGGAAAAATTATAAATTATCAGTGCCAACGTATGGCGCTATACTTGTATCAGAGGATCTCAATCATTGCCTATTAGTGCAATCATATTTTGCTAAAAGTTCCTGGGGCTTTCCAAAGGGTAAGATCAACGAGAACGAAGATCCGGTGCATTGTGCCACACGGGAGGTGAGTAAATTTAATTAAAAAAAACTAAAACCTTTTATTAAAACTTTTTTTTTACCCAATCAGGTCTACGAGGAAACTGGCTACGACATAACACATGCTATCGTTGCCAATGATTTTGTTGATGCAGTTATCAATTATCAGTATACACGACTCTATATCATACGCAATATACCAATGGATACAATATTTATGCCACGTACACGCAATGAGATTAAGTGTTGCGATTGGTTTCGCATTGATGCGTTGCCGATCAATAAAAATGATGCCATATCAAAATCAAAGCTAGGCATGAATGCCAATTCATTTTTCATGATAATGCCGTTTGTGAAACGCCTTAAGAAATTTGTCAACGATCGACGAGCTGGTATCGAGGTGAACAGACGACGTAAATGCTCGACAAGTGTTAATGGTGGTGGTGGTGGCTATATCAGCGGCTCCGGCAGTGGCTGTACAGCAAATGGTGGACAAGTGTCGCCAAAAGCGAATTCGCCAACGAATTTTAATTGTATTAACAATCATCAGAAGAATAATAATAATAACAATAATATAAATAATAGTAGTTGTAAGAAAAAGCACAACAACAGCAACAATAAAAACAACGCCAATATTAGTCAGAGCGATGATAAGCAGCAGAATGCCTTAAATTCGAGTGGCTGCAGTAATGGCAGTGGTAGTAGTGGTGGAAGTGGTACAAATCAAAAAGGCTCAAAAAGACAACGCCACAAGTCAATGGGCGATTTGGATGGCGTTAAATTAAATAATTTACCACAGAATACAGCAATAACAACAGCTGAAGGTGCAACACCAACAACCGTAGAAGGAAAAGCACCAACATATATGACGACACCAACAGTTGTTGGTAATACTAACAACAACAACAGCAATAATAAACGTAATGCTGCAACAAATAATAAACAGCTTGTTGCTGCTGGCAGCAATACTAACAGCAACAACAACACTCCAATTAGTGCAAATGTTCCCGTGCGAACAACAAAACGACAACTATTTCATAGTCAAAGTCAGAATGATGCACTACAGCAGCAGCAGCAAAACGATAAGGTTAGTGTGAAGCATTGAGATCAGTTATATATAACTATAAAGCATAACCCGATATTTAGAGTCTTAAAGCAAGAAAGGAAGCAAAGACAGACATTTCAAATTTATTTCTATTCGCATTTTGTGTTTTTAATTTTTTCTTTTTAAACATTTTTTTTTAAGGTAGAATTCAAGTATTTTTGGCGTACAATTTTCTGAATTATATATGGAATATGTAACCTCTCAAATGATGCCGTTTGTGATCTTGAATTTTACATAATTGATGTTCACTTGTTTGGCATAAATTTTCACAGAAAATCAATTTCAATTCTATAAAATTCTTGTTTAGTTTTGTTGTTTTATATATCTGAGAAAATGAATTGAGAAATCATGTGTAACCAGAGACAAAATAAAATCGTGTATAACTGAAAAGAATAACGAATTGAAAAGTTGTCATGGAAATATAAGGTTCATCGCCAAGAACCAGGACTATTTTACTTAATGGAAATTGTCTATATTATTCCACAAATGTATTTAACAGCCAGAATTAGACGAGACAGATCCGATTTTGTTTTTGTTAATTTAGTTAGTAATAAAATATACCATGTAAGTCCGGACGGGGCCACTAGAAAGGGTACAATTCTGCTACTCTTTCCTAAATTTTTATATAAAAAAGATATTAATTCAGCTAGAATAGCCATATTTGGGGGTCACGTAAATTTTAGTGTACCTTACATGTATCCTAATAAAATATTCTATATAGGCACAGATGGGACTCACGCTCAAATTTTGCTTAAGATTTTATTTTAATTTAACAATTTTAAAATATTTTTATTTTATAAACTTTTATTAATAAAATAATTTCTCATATTCACAGCCTGTTAGCTCATTTGATGTGATACGCAAAGAGAAACAACAACACTTAAAAGCTGCCGCAAAGGCACAGAAGCAGCAGCAGCAACAACAACAGCCACAACAGCAGCAGCTACAACAAAATGGACGCGTACGTGCTAAATCCCAAAGCGAAAAGAATGGTGTGCAGCAGCCGCTTAATAAGTACAACAACAACAACTTGACACCAAACAACAAGCAGCAGCCGCAAACCAAATCAAACAGTAATGCTAAAAATAACAGCAACAACAAGATTAGCAGTGCTAAAAAGCAGCAGCAGCAGCAACAACAACAAGCAGCACCAGCAACGCCAACAGCACCAATGCAGCAATTGCAACAACAACATACACCAACTACTGGTTTGGATCTAATAGCAATGATTGCTGCAGCTGCACAAAAGCAACAACAAGAATATCAGGAGCAACAATTACAAGTTGCACTTAAGCTACGTCCGCGTCCAGCATCGGTTTCATTAAATTTTAGCACAACACCAACAACATTAGGTGCAGTTGGAGGAGTGGCAGCAGCAACAGCAGCTATGACATCGCTGCCAATCGATGATAATAATGTTGCTGCACTGGTTGATGCACAGACCATACATAAACTGGAACGCATGGCCTCAGGCACAAATTTACGCCTGTTGAAACGTGCAACATCGCATCAGCCACAACACCAACAGCAGCCAAATAATAATATGGCTTTTCAGCCAAATTTTAATTCGTGGACGAATTTCTCATTCACAAAGAATTTTATAGCAAATGTTTTTTGTTAAAAGCTGAACGAACAACAACAACTCAAACAAGAAACAAAGCATTTGCGCTTCAAAAATTGCAGCTTTGGTAAATTTTCAAAATTTACATTTTGAAGCGCACATTTTTTTGTTTAAAAATTTTATTTTTTATTTTATATTATTTTTATCAATTGATTTGATTTGTTTTGCTAGCTCAACAAATGTTAACTAAAAGGCAAAGCAACTAACTAAAAGGCATATTGTAGTATTTTTTCGTTTTTAATAAGTTTTGAATAATTTGTATATAATTTTAAATCCATTTTTTTTTTTTTTTTGTACATCGAACTGCAACATTTTTGACTTTAAGATTGACCGAAAGCAAAGTTTAAATTTAACTTGTAGTAAGAGTCTTCCGCACCAGAGTTTGTAAAAGAAATTTTAAAACATAGAATTGTTTGTACACTACACAAGATACGCTTTGTGCAGTAACAAAACAACCAGTAAGCACATTTTTTATTAGTATATCGAACGTATATATATATATATGTATAACAAAATAATGCGAGCCGCCGTTCTTTATTTTTATAAAGCGTAGCTTTAAAGTCTTAAAAACAAAACAAATGAAAATAATGATGTAGCAAAGAAACAAAAAAAAAAAACAAAAATTAAAAAAAAAAGAAAAACAAATAAATAACATCATTAAGTCATATGACTGTTTTTTGGGGTCGCGCGCCTAATTGTTGTGTCCCACCAAAACTATATACTACTAAAAACTATTGTAAATACATAATTAAATTGTGATATAGTAATTCTTAGCACAATTGTGATCGAACGTTAACGGCTAGCTGCAACTAACTAACTTTAACTAGTTACATAACTATATATACATATATATGTAAGTGGTATATGTGTGTGTATATATATATATGCTATATACTATATGTTATAACTATGTATGTATATTTTTTTAAAAAAGTTTTAATTTTTGCAAACATTTTTATATATTTAATTAAAATTTTTTCGTTGCAGTACGATGTAAAAATATTTCTTTCTACAATATGCTTTAAATATATACATAGCTTGCCTTTTAATTAGCATTTAATTATTTTTTATTTTTGTTAGCAATATATTCAGCTTTAAAAAAAAAAAAAACTAAAAATTGTATAAATTCAGAGAAAACTTTTTGTTTGTTAATTTTGACCTTTAAAGCTTTTTGAAAAGCAATTTTTTATGATTTAATTGTAAATTTCTCACTATAAACAGTTTACATTTAGTTTTTTGAAGCTTGCTTTAAATGTTTTAATTTCTTTTTTTCTACTTAATAATTTTATAATTTTTTTCATTTTTGATTCATATTTTAATTTCTTTTTTTTTTTTTAATTTTCAGCGCAATCAAATGTCAAGCGAAATTTGCGTTTTAATTTTTAGTTTATTTTCATTAAAAATTTTTTTTTTTTTTTTTTAAAGTATTTCAAAGTAATGCTTAATTTAATATAAATTCTACTATTTAAGAGCCGCTACAGACTAGCATAATTTTCTTTTATTAAATATTAACTAGTCTGCTGTGCGCTTTAAAAAAGTTTAGTCTATTAAAAAATTAAGCTACATACTAAAAATTATATTTTTTATTTTTAAATTTCACTGACATTTGATTGTGCACAAAAAACAAAAAAACAAACACACACAAAAAAACGTGCCAGATTTATATTGAAACAGTGTGACAGCAAAATTATATGGCCGTAAAAAAAAATGCTATACTTTTGAAAAAAAAAAAAAAATATGCAAAGAAATTTTAAAATGTAGAAAGAAAAAAAAAAACAAATAATATGAAGAACAGTAAAATTTGTGTTCCATTGAAATTTTTGACAAGCATATTAAAGAAAAAGTATAAATATAATAAAAAGCATCAAAGAAATCCAAATGCTAAGATATAAAAAAAAGAACAACTTATTAAATTATAATTTGGTAAAGTACAGAATAAAAAAGTAAAATCAAACAATATAAAAACAAACATAAAAACAGCCACAGCAACTTAAACTCAGTTTTGTAATAGGCGAGTCCTAAATAACACTTTTAATTGGTATACAATAAGCTTTTAACACATTAAATATCTTATTATTTATATGCTTTCTGGTAGCTAGTTAAGTAAGCATTTATTTATAAGAAATGCAGCGAAAACAACATTTATACAAAAACTCCTGCTCGGGCGCCACTGAAAGATTTACATAGTGATTATATAAATATAAGTCTAACACTTAATCAATGTAAACAAGAAGAGATGAAAATTTTCTTAGGTTTTTTGTAGCATCAAACAACAATTATAGAAAAATCACTGCTCGGGCACCACCTGAAAAATGTACATAACGGCTATAAAGCTACAATCACGTTGAGATGCATATTTTCTTAAATATTTTTGCGATCAAACAACATTTGTATGAAATCCTTGCTCGGGCGCCACTGAAAGATTTACATAGTGATAAATATAAGTTGAACATTTTCTTAGGATTTTCTGGTATCAAACAGTAGCTGGGGCGCCATTCATACCTTGACTGTAATTATTATGTCTGACAGTAACTCCGGCTACAATTAATGTAAACAAGAAGAGATGTGCATTTTCTTATGATTTTTTGGCATAAGAAAACAGCATTAATACAAAAATCTCTGCTCGGCCGCCATTCATACCTTGACTGTGATTATTTTGTCAGACAAAAACTCAGGCTGCTATCATGTAATCAAAAAGGGATATATATATTTTCTTAAAATTTTCTGTTTTAAACAACAGATTACAAAAATCTCTGCTCGGGCGCCTCTAAAAAATTTACATAGTGATTATATAAACATGAGTTTAACACTAATTTAGGCTAAAAAAACTATATAAACAAAAAGGGATGCACATTTTCTTAATAGTTATGCCATCAAACAACATTTTATACAAAAATCCCTGCTCGGGCGCCAATCAAAAATTTATTCAGTGATTCTTATATATGTCTGGTATTAACTCAGCCTACAAACGTGTATTCAAAAAGAGTGATACATTTTCTAGACTAAAAGAAATTCCTGCTCGGGCGCCAACTATGAGCTGCAGTGTGAACTACAAAGAAAGCTAATACTTATGGAATATTTTTCTTACAGAAAGTCATACAATATTAAAATAAAATGCTTATTGTATCAATTAATGTTGTTTATTAGGACTCGTATACATTATTTTATATATAAAAAAGTTTATTTTAACAAAATTAGTCAGACTCGCATTTTTTGTGTTACTCAAGTTTTAAATCAAACAAAAAAAAAAACAGCTATTAATAATAATATTTTACACAATTATTTGTTAAATGAAAAGTTGCCAATAGAAATAACTAGTGGAGAGAGCAATACTTAGGTAACTGGACGCAATTTTTAAAACTAATTTAAGCAAATTGTAAAAATGTGTCGGGCTTTGCTAAAATGCACAAAAAATTACAAATATTTTGTGTATGGCAGCAAGCTGCGACATGTTTGAGCGTGTGATATTTTACAACATGTGTTCTGTAGAGTTTGGAGAATAAAAATTTTTTAAAATGAATTTCAGCATTTTTTTTTTCACTTAAATGTTTGCTTGTAATTTTTAAATTTTAATAATTGAAACTAAAAAAATTTCACTTCTCTCCAATTTTGAATTCCATTTTATATGCAACTCTACAAAACATGCAAAATATTACACGCAGCTTTTATTCTTTTTTATCATAAGTGAAAAATTGCAATGCATTTTTACAAAGAAAACAAAAACAAAAAACATTAATTTTAGTAATTGTACAACACACAAAAAAAAAAGAAAACATTAAGCAACAGAAAAACGAATTTTGTAGACTATCACTATTAGTGTGTAGAGGCCTTTAATAAAAACTTTTTGTTTCTAAGCGAGTCAAAAAAGCAGCGTCCTAAAATCATGAAGTGTGACGTCTTATTTTAATTGAAATTTTGTAACTTTCCACATTGAGAGAAATCTATCTACGTAAATCTATAACAATTTAAAAGTGTCTTATACAAAAACTAAGAAGCAAAGTCTAAAACTGTACAACTAACTCTACACATCAACAAAAAAAAAAATGTCAGTATAAAGCAGAAGAAAAAAACTTAAAACAAAAATCTACAAAATTCTGTATTATCAAAAAAGTTTTTATTGAAGATCAAAACAATTTTAATTTTCGACATAAAATATTTCAACCGCATATATATTGTATTACAGCTAAATAAAACATGAATAATTTTTTATTTTGTACTTTCGAACAGCAAAATTAATGTGTTTTAATCTTTATTTAGTACAAATTAATTAAATTAGTAGAGTTAAGATGAGGCAGAACCGATTGTCTCACACCGATACAGACCGATTACTTGTTTAGAGGTTCACGCGACCGCAAAAATAAGCACTACTGAAATAATGGCAGAACTTCATAGCAAAGAAGTGACAGCCGAGCCATCTAGCGATGTACATAATCATGGATCTACTTGGGATGAGAGCGATTATGAATATGAATGCAGATTAATTTTCTGAATTCCACAAGAAATATTAAACAGTCCTGAAATGGAGACTGAACTTTGTGTTAAAAAATTTTTTCAAAGAAATGTCAGCCAAACACATGATGTTCTTTGGAATCGTGAAGGCGGATTTACTGCGGCTAACATTATATGATGTAGTATAAACCTTTACTCGTAATTATAGACGTCGGTAAAAATTTGTCTTTACATATTCCATATACATTTTTTAGTTTTAGGCACGATTCCATTTATTTGGTTCATTTTCCTAGCCATAAAACAACTAAAAGACCGCAGCACTATCGAAGAAGGACATCATTCAGCTGGAAGACGCTGTAAAAGATTCCAAAAAAATATCACGTGGGAGAAAGCAAAAAACATCCACACATCCACATCCATTCTAGTATAGTTCAGGCTCTAGCTTCCAAGAGCATCAATCAAATGAAATGGAAACGAACATTTTACAATCTTCTGTAGGTTGGCCACCAAAAAACTACGTTTCCAACCAATATTACGTGTAAGCATGCAAAAACACACACACACCGGATCAAGTCAAGTTGAGGGTCTAGCTTCCAAGAACATTAATCATGGTAAAGATAATACTTCTGTGGATTTCTGGAAATTTCTAAAATTCTACAATGAAGTCATTCGTATCATAATTTTTTAATCGAATTTAGTGCTGCTATCCGAAGATGATGTGTTGGATCTATAGCATAATGGTAAAAAACATCTTCAACTAAAATTACTCTGGATGTTTTTCCCGAACTTCTACTAACAGGTGCCATGCGAACAGGTTCTACTGCTGCGCAGTAAGCGGTTGCGCTCCACGTTTTCAAACTTTGATCTCTAAATTTAAGTTGCCGATCATTGTGCGAACTAAGTCGGGACACTGTCCCTTTGCCTAGGTGATAGGTAATGCTTTGACCAGATGTTCGTCTTGGAGACCTCGTGCATCACAGAGCCATTAATGGAAGACATGCAGGTATTCTTGGAGTCAGTCTGCGTTGAAAATACTTATGACATCGGCAAATGACGCAATAAGCATTTTGAACTTCGTTATATCCATGGAGACTGCATCTGCGACAGGAAGGTTTGCTTTATACAGAGAATAAAGGTATAAAGAGGATGTCCGAGATGAAGTCTCCGTTCGCACTGTGTCAGGAAATTGTCTCTCCTTTAAGTACGAATGCAGCATTACATAGTAAACACGCTGTAAGAAATTTTTTTAGTGATCCGGTATAATAAAAAAGGGATTCCACAAAGCCATCAACTCAGATCACAAACAGTCTTTTCCATAACTTTCGATATAAAAGATGGCATGGACATTTTCCTGCTTGCCAGAGATCACGTCGAACATCCACTGCGAGGAAAAGTTTAACACCCTTACTATGACGTTAAAAAATATCACCATAAAAGGAGTACTTGCTACCTACTGTCTTTAGCGTTGTGTTGCAGGTGCTTTATTCCTGTTGAGGCTCCAGCGGTTCTAAGCAACTACACACCAGAGTTTGATTCAGAGTAAAAAACGATTTAAACTACTCGGGCGCCAACACTTAGATGCAAAGATAAATAAATTGAAGGCTACAACCGTTACGTTGTTGCCGTTCATACAGACAAATTACTAAAATGAGAGTTATAAGATACCAGCCTACATGTGCCAACATAATCTAACCTTAATTACCGAATTGTATGCATTGGTAAATCGTGAATACGAGCAAAGACGTTCCGGATATTGGTTTCATCACAGCCATTTGCATTGGATAATATGTGTTGCAAATGGCATTCGTCCGCGAGTCGTCTAAGCTATAAAATTGAAAAATTTCGATAACCACGTAACGGGTTTGGGTTTCAAGCCGGGCAGTGGCCGTTACTCTTGGCTCGCTTCTAGAGTTGTCCGTAGCTGCATAAGCCTATCAATCAGCAATCTTTAGATACACCGTAGCTACACGCTAATCCTCTAGGTTATATATATGCAACCAGTATTGGAAATAAGCAGTTTGCAGTACCAAACTCTGCGTATATAAACCACCACCTACATATCCGGCCTTGCGTGAAGTGACACTATGAGATAATCGAAACAGGGGAACATTGATTTATGATTGATTTATGGCATCTGGTAAGACTTCTTTTAACTGTGACGACTCGATACATATGAGCACACACTTAATAAACATTCTTCGGTCCAATAACTTCAATAGATGATAATTTTTTCATTTAAATTTTTAATTTAATTAGTACAGCTAGCAATAACCACTGGAGCGGTTCAACAACAACAACAATAAGGCACTTTGGTTACTCGTCATGGCATTAGATACTATATAAGCAATATTAATAAGAGATAATTGGATTTGTAGTGTATAAGTGTAAATGGTAGTGTAAAATTTATCTGCTCCCGAAACTGACGCCACAAAAAAATCATTTGTGTGCTTAGAGCCCGGCATCACCAGCAGCTTTGTCGTCATCGTCGCCAGCCAGCACAACCAAAGCACGTTTAGCGAATTCGGCGTCTTCCTTCTTGGCAATAGCACCTTCCAACAAATCTTTTACTTGGCGAAATTTGTTTTGATAAAAATGTTTATCCATTTGCACAACTTCGATTTTCTTTTGAAGATAATCTTTATATTCGCGCAGATTGTCATACGTAGCGCGTTGCAAGTCAGCATCCTGCACAACTGCTTGGTCTCCATTGCCGCTTGTACACGGTACACGTGCTGCTACCTCTTTAGCAACACCGTTGTCTTTCGGCAACTTTGGAATATGCTTATCAGCGGCATGTAAGTCAAAAAATTTTTTGAACCACTGTAGGAAGTCCAAATTATCCTGGTATTTGCCCTTTATGATACGATCAGCGGGCACCAATTTTTCAATCTTAAGACGATTGAATGCATTCATCAACAGCTTCCAATTGTTGAGCTGTTCATGTTCCAATGTCGCATTCATGCGTATCTTCTTAACGCCGATGCAATTCGGGAATATCTGCTCCATCAAACGGCAATAAGCTTCGCCGCTGCACATCTCCTCGATTTTTTTGTAATTTGATTTTGTTGCAGCGTTAATCCATTCCAGCAGTTCATGGCGTGACAAGTTGCCACCAGTGGATATGGTTGGCGCGAGTGTCGGCTTTGTATCGGTCATTTTCAACGAAATTGAAAAATTTTCACGGATGTAGTATATGTTTTTTCACAAAGACGTTTGTCTTCGTCAAGTACAACAAGAGAAAGGAAGAACAAAGCAAAGTCAAAATATATTTTACATTAAAGTCAAAGCCTGCTAAATACTTCAAATAAACTGCTAAATTTTTATTAAGCGCTGTTTACACGTTGGCCACGAGCATGATCAACAGTTTTGTTCGAGCTGCTCGCGTTATGTTCGTGCTGAATTGAAAGCATTGAAAGCTGAATTGAAAGAATTGAAAGAAAATAGTCGAAAAAGTGATATTTTTGTATATGTATGAAAAGGATAGGAATATTGTCGAATCTCTGACATTGTTTATTTGGTCCCCAACTTGCAGGTCAGTTAGGTTCATGAGTTGTAATCTATTGTGGACGTACAGTGTGCGCGCATTGTTTGGATAACCTGAAGCCCCCGTATATTGGATACTGCTGCAGTGCCTCATTTTTAAATGCCTTACGTCCTGTCCACATTGGAGGTTGGCATTGTAAATACTACAATTGAGGATTTTTGATGTTTAATATATGCGTTCCGTTGTTTAAACCAGTTAACAAAGTGTCCAAGTTTTGCCACGTTTTGTGGCTTCATTAATATATTTGGAGATGACTATGATCGCTGTGAAGTTGTTGTTGTTATATAGGCTTCAACCGTCGCTTGTTTATGTCCGCATAGCTTCTGATTCAAGTAGACGAAGTTTTCTACAAAATTAAAGTTGAAATTCTCCATCGTCAGTGACCGTCCAAGGCGTGTTAACGGCGTGGGAGAAGACATCATTTACTTCGTCTTGATCTTATTCACCGTTAGATCAATCTCTGTTAAACTTACGGGTCTTTTCCAATATTTGTGTTAGATGAATATTTGATCACTGGTCGACCATTATTGGTCTGAAGCCACACTGATATGGTCCTATCAGTGAATGGCTTCAGCCTATTTCACGCGCGCGACAGAATCTTTGATCCGATGAAAAGGATGCTTATTCCACGTTAGTTGGCGCATACAGAGGTGTATCGTTTCTTAAAGATAGTACAAAGAAGACAGAGATTCCAGTCATTGGGTATGCGTTCATCGGACTATATCGTCAGACGCTTAACCTTTTGATAACATTTTCGAGCTTCATTTCCGTCACATAACCTCTCACCATCTTCAAACTCACTCTTTTGCTCCTCTTTTTCTTGCGTTTGAAAAGACGATTCTCCTTTCTCCGATTCTCACGATATCGCTCTTTAACAGCTCCGTATTACTCCCTAATGCAGATTTTGCTGAAAGGAGACATTTTACACTGCAGTAGCACTTCTTGTTCCAATAATTAGTTACAGGTTTTGTATAACCAATGACCTTTTTAGCAGCCCTATCCATGGAGTATGTGATGTGTTTCTACTGCTCAGATATATCTTGAGAAGAGAAGTTTCCGCAATAGTCGAACGAGTGTGTTTGAGAATGTCTTTAACATTACTTATCCTTCCATAGATTAAAAAGGCTGTTTTTTTTTTTTTTAAACGTAATTGTATGTACACATATCTACGTTTATTTTATTTTAATTGAGCTTATCTACTAGTCAATGCCAAATTCAAAATTTAATATCTCATGATACAATTCAGCCTTCAAGCTGTAATTGGTTTATATACATAAATGTTATAAAAAGTATAATTTGCAAAATAGTAGATGTTTACATTTGTAAAAAAAAGTACGAATAAAAGCAAAAATTTTTATGTAATGAGTGTAAAATCTGATACATTTTGTTTTTCTTTTTAATAAAATTAATATTCTTCTTCCGACAATTGTAGAAATTCATGCAGTGCCGATTCTAATTCATTTGTTTGCGGCTCAATGGAATATTCTTCCGATTCGTCACCGACAATTTCAATTTTAAAGACAGTATCCTGCGCAGTTACAAACGATTTTGTTGCGGTATTGATGGTCTTTGGCGGGCGCTCATAGCGCATTTCCGGAGATGAATGGACACGCATATGTTGTTTCAATGTTGTTAATTGCGTATATCCTTTATTGCACAGCTTACACTTGTATACAGTTTTTTTGTTTGACGGCGGTTTATATTCTACATTAAGAATTTTAGCTGGCGTTTGTTGTGGAACTATTATCGGTGGCGATGCATTGATATTACGCTTGAGCAGTGAATCACTGCGATTTTCATTAACCATACTCTCCGTGTTTAGCGTGTAGACTTCTTCGTTTTGTGTAGATTTTTCTGCATCAAAATGTAAATGTTCTTGGCCATCGATAATCTTTGAGCGCATCGAAACCAATGTGGAGCCATCGTCCTTGTACATTGGTATAGGTTTCCTGCCAGAAGTTTTATGTCGTAAACAAGCTTCGCGATGACGTTTCATATGCGATGATGTAATAAAACCACGATTGCAAAGATCACACTTGAAGGGCAGTAAGCCGGTATGCGTACGCATGTGCACATTAAGATTAACACGATGTGCAAACCGTTTGTTGCACTCCACACACACAAACGGCTGCTCGCCTGTATGTACACGCATATGCAGGTTAAGTTGATAGTTGTTCTTGAAGCCCTTTTCACAATGCTTACAGACGGCTTTGAAATTATTGAGATTTAAATGACGCAATAAGTGATTCTCCAAGCTGACTTTGTGCTGTTAATATTAAAAATTATTAAATATGGTTTATAATAGTATGCACGAGAGTGAACTAATAAGTAATCGATTACGATTCGATTGATTTATACCACAAAGCAATATTTATTAAACCAATCGATTACTTAATACCACTCATAAAAATTGGATTTAAACAAACCTTAAAAGTCAAGTTGCATTCGGTGCACTTGAAACGATCAAGTGTAGCGACATGCACCTCACGGTAATGACGTGTGATGCCATAAAAATCTCTAAACAGTTTGTCACATTCTGAACATTCAAACAGCAGAGACGCCTTCCTATCATCTTCATGCGTCATAACACCGACATGTATACTGGCCTCTTGATGTGCCTGTAGCGCCTCATGTGTCTCATAACTTTCCAAACATTCTTCACATTGGAAAAACACGCGATGTGAATCTTTTAAATGTTTACGAAACAGTAAATTATGTGTAAATACTTCTTCACACTTTTCACAAACAATATATATGTTTGTATAATCGCGTTTTTTCGGCAATGAAACGTTCTCATATATTTGAAAGCACAATGATGCGCTGTAGGTACGTACAACGCCAATGATCGGCAAATTATTAAAATCCAGTTCATGATATGCTACGATAGATGTTTGCATATGTTCCAGTTCAATATCGGCGGTCTTCAGTTGTATATCAATAACTGTATTGTCCACCGATTTTATGCTGTGGTTGATGTTTGTTTGCTGTTTTTTCGCGAATTTAATGTTTTCAATAGCTGGTAATTCTTTTACTTCTTTAATATCCGCTTTAGACGTCGGTTTTGTTGTTGACACTGTAGCGGCTTCCACTTTAATTGGTTTTTTTAATGTAGCGGCTTCCACCTTAATTGTCGGTTTTGATTTTGTTAGGGTAGCAACTTCCAGATTCGTTGTAGGTCTTGGTTTTGTTGTTGTAGCAACTTCTAGTTTCGTTGTAATGCTTGGTTTTGTTGTTGTAGCAACTTCCAGTTTCGTTGTAGGAGTAACAACTTCTAATTTCGCCGTAGGTTTTGATTTGGTTAACCAATCGCCAATTTTAAACGCCGGTTTTAGTTTAGTTGTTGCTAAAATTCTCGGTTTTGGTTTTGTTAATACAGCGGGTTCAGCTTTAACCATGGGTTTTGGTGTCGGCAATGTAATAGTCTCCATTTTAGTTGGTGCTTTCGTTGAACTTGTTCTACCGATTTCCACTTTAGTATTCGCTTCTGGTGTTGAAGGAATATTTGAAGGCTCTTCAGCATCAATGCTCATAAATTCAATATTTCCATCATCGTTGTTTGTTTCCAATTTAACACGTTTATTTGCTGGTTTCGGTGAATTTGGTGATTCTGACTTTGCTGCAGCGCTGCGTAGCTGACGTCTGCCACTTACCAGTGGCGTTTCTTCCGCCGGTGGCTTTGGTGATGTTGTTTCCACTGGCACTAGTGGCGTAGAACGTGGCCTACCACGTTTTGCTTTTGTTGGTGCCGTTTCATCTATAACATCACTGGCAGTAGCAGTAGCAACAGCATTGTTTTCGGCATTTTGGTCCTCAACGCTGTCGTCCAATGTTTTGCCGTGCACTTCTTTCAATGCAGCACGCTGCCAGCAATTAAGTACTTTTTGCATTGTTTTGAAATTTTTTAAGCAAATGAGACATATTTTATCACTTTCCGCGCACTGTAAGTATAATTAAAATAATATATAAATATATTTACTATATTAACTGTACTTAAAGCCACACACACAAACCTTTAATTCCAATTTATCAAATATAAATTTTAGCAGTTCATTCAGTTCGCCACATAAACGCAGCTCAGCAAGCTTAAACGTCATGGCACAAAGCTTACAAGTGTGCTTAGCATTTACCATATTTTATGCTTTTATTAAATAAAACTTTGAAATTAAATTGAAATAAATGAACAATTCAGAAATTTCACTAAACAAGCGCAAGTAGCTTGTACAATCACATGTCAATAGTTGTATGCATTTTTGAACATTCACAGGCGTACTTGCAATATTTTTTAGTGCATAGCGTATACATTGTTAATTTCGTGTATTTTTTTAGTACATTATTCAGTCTACGTAGTGCAAGAGAGCGGCGGCGGCGCTGTAAAATAAAATTTAATTCGCATAAAGTGTAGCATAATTATTGAATTTGTGTGTTTAAAATAAAGTTTAAACTAGCTATAATTAGTGTTTATTGTTAGTTAAATATGGTATGTGTCACATAGTTTATTAAATAATAATATGCAAAGTGTTTTCACTGCAATTTGGTGACAGCACAGCAGATTTTTTTCGTGTTCTACACTGTGTGCGAAGAGTAATGAAAAATCGGTTGCTCTCGATGCTGATGTTGTTTTTGTGCTCTATTGCATATAAGAATAATAATAATTCAATTTAATTGCAAATAAATTAGTGTAACATATGTGCTGCTATCAAGTGTAAAAGGAAAAAATTGATTTTAACAACTACGTTTCTATATATTTTTTAATTTATTTTACAATAATAAAAAAAACACCATGCAGTCGTTTGCGGAGAAAATAACGGGACTGCTAGCGCGCCCCAATCAAGTTGATCAAATTGGACCCGAAGTGCCCTGGTATATGAAATATGGCAGCCGCATATTGGGCATTGTCGCAGCATTCTGTAAGTAACATTACCAAATTATATAATTAAATGTTAGATATAATAAAAATATCTATACATCTGCGTGTTGTGCGTTCTTTTTTTCTACTCGTCCTTTTTCTATTCTTCATTTTCATGCTTTCTCTTTGTTGTTGTTGTGCTGTGCATCGATTTTTGTGTACCTTTGTTTTCGCTTTGGCAGCATTTTCGTTGTCACGACGCTCTTATCTATTCACTTGCTCTGCCTTGTGCGGTGGGTGGCTGTATGGGTGGTTGCGTTTTACGCCCCCTCCACTAATTTTTATTTGGAGCATGCTGACATTGATAATGCTTTTGCAATATGACAATAGGATTTTTTTATTTTACATAAATTTCCGGTACTTTATCGCATTTCAAGCGTTTATTAAATGTGAACAAAGAAAATAATGCATTAAATTTAAAAGAATTTTTGTATAGTAAATCAATTCATGATAAAGACTACTCTTTCATATGTCGATGAGTTGCGGCATTTAAATGTCATTTTTCATGCTTTGATTATTTTATCAGCGTATTTTATTTTATTATATGTTCACTACATACTGTGGCAAAGAGTTCTATGAGTTTGTCGCAAAGCTTGTGGCAAAGTGTTATGACACAGAAACAAGTTTGACAGGTTACTACGTAACATAACGGTAACAATTCGTAGAAGCGGGATGAGAATCATATGCATACATGGAAAGTTCACTCGTGTCATTAGGAAATAAAATAAACTTTCATGAAATGCTCTCAGCTGAAACATACCTTATCCCAAGGGCAGAATGCAAAAGGGACCTTTAAATTTTTTGTCTAGTGTAGTTAACATTGGGCACTCGCTTATAATTTAATTAAATTTCCATTTGCTGTTTTACAGATAATTTCAGTATGATAGGGCAATGAACTCTGTAAAATTATTCCCAACTCGAAATTAAAAAAAGTTATTTTTACATTTATCATATTTTTTTTATTGTACTCATTTGTATCATATATTTAGAATCTTTTCTTAGCCTAGAGACTAAAAATATCTAACAGTAATTCTTAAATTTAAACATTATATATTAGTCATTTGGATGGAGGTTATTACGTCGGTTGGTGGTCGTTTCTTCTGAGTTATTTGTATTTCTTTAGTTGGAGATCTTATGAGTGAGTTGGTCTATTCTTACATAAGATGTCAACGTGGCGGTGTTAGCGTGAGATTGTTATTCATTAAACCTAACCTCAAAATATACGGAATGATAGATGGACGTAAAATTAAATAGAACACCTTCCAAAGGAGAAACATGTAGAACAGCGATGCCATAAGTCAATGGGATGAAACCGCTCAGTGATCTTAGTTAGGATTTCGCTGCTAACACCAAAGGAAACTGATTTGCGTGTTGTTTAAGGTGCTTTTGTAACCGTTGGTGTGACAGTTAATTTGCACATTAACCATAGGCAGGTATACTTTGTTGGGAATAGAGGTTTTAGACAGTGCGATGTGCTGTCGTGCGATTTTTTCAATCTGCTACAGGAATTAATCCTACGCCAGTGTCCGTGCATAAATCGTCTATCGTCTATCTTGGATCCTAAATGACCAACAACAACGTCAGCGTGAAGATCAGGCGAAGAACCACGATTGCAAATAGATGCTGTTAGAAGTGAAGGTCTCTCTCGGAAGATAAAAATCTAGATCTGTATGGAACAGAAGCAAGGGCCATGATGGTGTCATACTGAGTTTAGGTTCCGTATGAACCACGAGCTGTATGAGCTATTCGATGAGTTTGACATAGCCCAACGCAGAAAGATCCAGTGGCTGCACTCGGTTGGTCAACTCATTCGAATGTACGATAGAGCTTCAGCTCGCATGGTATACATGTATTTCCCAAACAAGATCGGTGGACGATGAAAAAGACGACGACCGGCACGCGTTGTAATGACCAGGTATAATAGAGAGATGTGTCTGTTCTTAAATGTGGTCGTGACCGATCGACGATTGTTGGACAACTTAGTAAATACTCACAGGTTCCGGTGGAGTAAATGCAATTGAAATCACGCTTAGCAAGTTGCTAAACGTGACTTCAAGGCTATTTCCTTTCCGGTTCACTCAAGTAGTGCTGTGACTTGCTGATATTAGCTCAATTCTGCTAAAAAATCCAAGAACTTCAGGGAAAAGTTCAAAAAAATTTTTTTTCAGTGTGTACAAAATTTGAGCAGGCAAATCTTTATGCTGTACTTCTTCTCCAATGCAACAAATATCCGAATGATCATCTCGAACTTTAACCATGAAATGGAGTACAATCTAAGCAAGAGCTATTAAGCCTCTGTAAGAAGACTTAAGCTAGAAGAACAATCCTTCATGCCAGACGTTTTAAATGTTCGATGTACATCAAAATAGACTGCCAAACATATGACATTCGACTCGATGAACTTGTTTTGGAGTAATATGACTTTGCCTGAATCCAAACTGTTGGTCTGGAATCACACTTTGCACATCGGGTTTTGTTGGCAGTTCCAAGAAAAATGTGTAAAATATCTTGGAAAAGCAAGGTAGCAAGCCGAGATTCTGCGGTTTTCCATTTTTCCGAACCATTACACTCACAATGTATTACCATTTAAAAAAAATGCGAATCATAGTATAAAAGAGTAAGTCAAAGAACATCACACCTATTCCCGGAAAAGCTTTGCCCATCTAATGTGTCATTACTATTATTGATCTGTTTAGTTATATGTTATAAGAGCAGAGGATTCTTGATCATTTAAGGATATATCAGATCATATTCTGTACTTTTTTTGTGGTTTCATGTGTGTAAGGTTTAAAATGATTCAGAATAGATTGTAGCTGGATATAAATGTGTAGCGAAAACGATTGTTGGTGGAACACTAGCTTTACTAAGATTTTCTACATACTTCAGACGTTTTTATCGAGCCGAGATATCTTGTACCCATTTTCACTTTAATTTTTGTTATGAGTAATTTGTAGTTGCTAGTTTAGTTAAAAAAAAAATTAAAAATGTGTATCATTCATGGAGCCTACTTATAGCTCCAGTAAATAATTATCTGAAGATGAGTAGAAGATTTTATATAGCCTTAGTTCCCGATTCAGTCAAGAAAATATATAAAAAGATTATACAAAAAGCTTTTCTTCCTAAATCCGGAAAATTTGTAAAGCTCCATTTAGGTCGTCCCAATATAGCATACGTGCCACTCCTATTTTTCAAAATTTTTAAATTAATATTTACTTAAATAAAATATTTTTTAGTATTAATAGTTAAAATGGACTTTGTTTTTGTGTGGTAATTATTTCTTAAAAGTGTTCATGGTTTACCGACTTGAAAAACCTGAACGAATGTAGCCCATAGCCGCCACCCATATAGGCGATACAAAAAATTTATCATATTTTGCATCTTTTTGAGGTACATGGATGATATTTGGAACCTTTTTTAATAGGAGTCTATGGCATAGAGAGTCTATATACCGTTTTAGTACGTTTCTATTAAAGCTGTGGGAAAGATGCCATATTCACACTCACAGTGACAGCGGACAGGCGGATATGATGGGTTCTGACGCCTCCGAAAAAATTAAAAGTTAAAATTATTAAAATTATATAACTATAACTTCCTTGGAGAAAATCGGAAATATTGACTGTGAAGGGACAATGTAATTTATAATATATGACGATTGTTTATATTAGCACCCTGTATTTTTTATTATATTTTTTTATTATATATTGTTAATCGCCTTAAGCGTGCGCAGCATTTTTTAAAGCTTTTAAATATATCTTTTAGTTCTGGAACCGAATGCATTTTTGCCTATCATGCTTGTTTGTAAATACAATACAATGCAATAAATATAACTTTAAGATATAAACGTTCGTTTGGCTTTTTCCTTATACGATAATTCGTCTGTCTGTTATTCTTGCTTTCTTTCATTCGATTTCCTATATACATTTCCTGGTCTTGGCATTGAACTGCGTCTTTGTCAGTGCAAGTATTTATAAAATTTTGTATACAAGCGAATATACAATATATATGGTTGGCATTAACTTAAGCTGATGCATCGATTGATCGAAGGGGAACCCAATTTAATCGATGATAATGCAAAAATGGAAATAAATTTGTTATATGAAATATGACGTAAATCTAATGCACTTCAATATTTTAAAATAAATATTACTTCAAATTGTAGGCGTCTGAAATGATAAAAATAAAAAAATTTTGGGGTTAAAAAACTTAATACATACATATACCAAGCATCAAACAAAGGAATAAATGTCTGTGACATATCATATAGCACAGCTACAACATAAACATATGACGCCCACTTTATAGAAATTTTATATTGGTTAAAAAATAAAATGTTTCTATTTCGATTTAATTCATTATCTTAACTAATTCTGACTCATGCTTTTTGATGTGGAAAATTAAATGAGCGTAAAAATTAAAACAATAGAGATAGAAAAAAAGAAGCATGAAAACGAAGCTTTAATACGCTTCACATATAACCAAAATAAATACTGTTGATACTTAATACGCTAAAGTAAAGCGAATATACATATAACAAGAAGTATTGAAGTATAGAACATGAAAAAAGTTACAGGTTGATTTAAGAAGAGCTATTTTTACTACGGAATATGACAAGTCTCCAAAAGCAATTTAAGACCGATAACTTCAATATTGTGGAACTAATTTCGTTATGCACAGACAGAGGACATACATATAGATAGATGAATATATGTAGATAGTTCTTTTCATCTGTTCAAATGCTGTTGGAGCAAATATTCATTTCATTGAATCTCCTATGCTTCCTTTGATGCCTAACAACCATTGTGCATGCAGAGTATTTAAAAAAAAGAAACACCTGTAAAAATTTATTTTGACAAAGTTTACAGTCTACTCTATTGAATTTGTGCAGCTGTCTGCGTGTGCTCTATTTTAGTATGAATCATACTATAAAAGTTATATTCAGTGGTTTATAAACCCATAGCAGGTTATCAAATATTTTGTCAGCTGTATTAAAGAACGCATTATCTTTAAAAAGAAAACTTTGAGTGATAAGCATTGAATTAAGCACTGAAAATTCTATATACTAACTTGTCACACTCTTTATCCAGTTATTATTTGCATAGTAAGTTAGTCTCTAGTGGAGACAGACTAGACTCTTCAGTGCAGTTTGTAAATTGAGCTAACATTTTGAGGTTGTTGCGGTCTATAAGCGGTCGTTAAACATGGTCATAATGAAATGAGTACACCGGCATTTATTGCGAACCGGTTTCATTATGAATTCAGTATGCTTAGGAAGCCGCAAATGTACATGCGTGTCGGTAAATGCGAGGGCTGTTAGTTGAATTACCGAATAATATGGCACGAAGAATTTTTTAAAACATTTTTTTTTTTGTCCACTAAGAAAATATTTGACTTATGATACACGAGGTTGTCAAAACTCTACTTTATAAACCCATTTACTGTTTTGACGAAGATGAATACATACAAAAATCTTGGAAATTGGGTCCAAATATTTTAGGTATGCACCAGTTTGGTATATATTTGGCTGATTTGAGCACCATTTTCAGAGACCCATTGAAACTTATCTGTATAAATTAAAATGAGGGTGTAAGCCATTCTTTCGTTCACCATTAAACTTTGAGAAGTCGTTGAGTACGCTCCCGTGTAGGTCTCTGGCATAGTACAACTATCCTACAATAAGTGCTACATATATCGCAATACAAATTTAAAAAAAAATTGTATGGTGATTATAATTCTCAATTAGTTATAACATATTTCATAAATATTGAACATTATTTAAGCATTAGGTTTTGGAGTGTTGTGGTGGTCGGTTGTTGTGAGAGGAAGGTGCATCGTTATTTCATTTTAGTCCTTTGATAAATAAATAAAGTCATAATTAACTGATGTTTCTGGAATCACTTCTCTATCAACGGCATTGTTTCTTTCATCGTCTCCAAATAGGTTACATAAGTAACTTCTTTATATTCTCAGAGTCTCCATAGTCAGACTTCTGTTTTCGAATTTGTAAAATGTATCTCCGAGCCTAAAAGCTTCGGTCGGGTGGTTATAGCTTTTTCGAGTTTAATTTTTATTACATAGCTACTTAAATCTTCTCGATTCTCGTGCGTCTGAAAAGGCGTTTTTCTTCTCCAGACTGAAGACTTCACAGATAGGCGACATTTTCGTCTGCAATAGCAGTTTCTGTCACAGGTTTGTTATGATATATGATATTACTCCATTACTAAGCCATGTAGACTAGTGTATGTTAGGATGCTAAAATACACTAGCTACCATGTTCCAACTTACTACGAAATGTATAACCCTCTCTTCATTGCTGAAGGTAATGACAAAAAGGCGAAATTTTCCCACTGTTAGGTGAAAGATTCCTTCCCAATTTCGGCGTTGAATCGCTTGTATTGGCGTTTCAATCACTCCAAAAATGCACTTTGGCTTCCATCGGTTAAAGTGTAAACATCAGACTTATGTTTCTCATCATAGGAGGCTTTCTATCTATCTTTACTGCTGCTATAAAATTTTCTCAATAAATTGTATAAACAAATTTCGATTTTCCAAAGATTTTCTCGACTTTTAAAGTGGAGATGGTATGTGTCTCTATTGTGTTCAATATTTGTGTAAATAATGCTTGGAGTCTGCTACTGTTTGAATCTGCTTTAAGTCGAAATATGAAATATATTTCGTTTTATTGATTTATCTTATAGCCCTCGTAAATAGATATCTGCCCATATATACTTGTATAAAAGCCGGCAACAAATTGATTGAATTGAATTGTTGTATTTATTTATTGAGTATACTTGATATTATGATTCAAGCTTTACGGTGCAATTAATGTTGATTGTAAGTCATTCATAGTAGCTCTATAATATTGATTTGTGAATATGTATATTAAAATAGGAGAATGGTCGTTGATAGGGCAGACTTCTGTTCAAAATCAACATTTAAATGTCGGTAGTAGTGCGATTTTTGAGGACGTGCAATGATTTGTATACATTTTTGTGACTTATCTAATAGTAACTATACAAATGAATAATAACTTTAATTAATATACGGCTGGAAGCAACGAAATATTCATAGCTACAACTAATATTCGTCTTGAAGGACTGATATAGCAGTAACTAATATGAATATCCGGCTCGATGAACCAAAACTATTTATAACCACTATTAATATCCAGCTCGAAGTAGCGAAATATCCGAAATATCAGTATCAATATTAAAATCCGGCTCGATGAACTAAAAATATTAATAACTATTATAATTATCCGGTTCGAAAGAGTGAAATATGAGTGAAGAATATAATATTAATATTCGGATTCAAATATTAAATTCTAGTATTGATATCCGTCTTGAAGGTCCGAACTATTAGTAGCTAATATTAATATCCAGCTCGATGAACCAAAAATGTTTATAACCATTATTAATATCTGGCTCCAAGGAGCGAAATGTGAAAAACTAATATTAATATCCGGCATAAAGCAACGAAATATTAATTTCTAATATTGATATGCATCTGGCAGGAACGAAATATCAGTAGCTAATATTATTATCCGGCTCGATGAACCAACAAATTAATTACTATAATTAATATATGGCTCGAAGGACTAATATTATTTATATTCAGCTCGAAGAACCAAAATATTAATAACTTTTATAAATATCCGCTTCGAAGAACCGAACCATCAATAGCTATTATTAGTATCCGGCTTGAAGTACCAAAGTAACTAAAACTTTTGTTAATATACAGTTCGAATCACCGAAATATCAGTTACTGTTATTAATATCGAAGGACCTAAAATGTTAATAACTGTTATTAATATCCGGCCTTAAATGTCAATAACTATTGTTAATATCTGGCTCTAAGGCTCAAAATAATAACAATATATGTTAATATCAGGCTCGAAGGACCAAAACTATCATTAAATATTGTTAATATTCAGCTTGAATGAACAAAATATGAATAACTAATATTAATATCCGGCTCGAAGTACCAAATATTAATAACTATTATTAATATCTGGCTCGAAGACCGGATATAAGAGTAATAAATATTAATAACCGGCTCGAAGAACCAAAAATATTTCATATTAAGTTTTTAATATTTTTGGTTCCCCGTTATAACATAGTTTAATAATACTATTAAAATATTTTTTTTCTTACTAATTTTAATTTATTTTTGTCTTGTTTTGTATTTAACTCCTTGAACTACATTTTACTAAAATTTCTTTCCAATATATCTTGCAGTTGCCATACTTTTCAGTCTATGGAACATACTCTCGATCATTGGGCTCAGTGTTTCATGTCTTGTGGCCGGCATAATACAGATGATAGCCGGGTTTGTGGTGATGGCATTAGAGGCGCCATGTTGCTTTATATGCATTGAACAGGTTGGTCAATTGGCGGATAAAATGGATACAAAGCCATTGTACTTTAGAGCGGGACTCTATTGCGCGTAAGTAAATGAAGTTTATGCATTGTATATATTTATTAATGAAATATATTATTTTTTACTTTAAATAGCATTGCCATACCACCAATTTTCCTGTGCTTCGGATTGGCCAGTCTCTTTGGCAGCGGTTTAATATTTGCTACTGGTGTTGTCTATGGCATGATGGCGTTAGGCAAGAAGTGAGTACTGCAAGCGTGTGATATATACATATATATAGAAGTCAATATAAACTGTGATAAAAATACGACCAAATTGTTCGCTATAACAACAAGAATAGTGCAATAGCATATAGAACACACAACAGATGCCTACAAATGCCACCAAATGTTTGCAATGTTTGCTAATGTTAAATATTGTTTATTTTTTTTTTTTCTATTCTGTATTTGTTTCTTTCTTTACACTCTCTCTTCCCTGCTTAACTAATGTGTGATTAACATAAAAACTATGAAAAATTGTAAAAAAAAAAAATTACTTAGAGCTTCACGCGAGGATATGGCTGCCGCTGCCACATCGCCAACACAAATGCCCGGCAATGGTGCCGGCCAAATGCAAATGGGCACCGATCAACATATCACACTCATGGAAGATCCCGATGTTTGGCGTCCAACATAAACGTCGCAAACTGCCAATTAAAGAAATACAACATATACATAAAAAATAAAAACAATACAACACAAAAACAACAACAAGAAACACATACGTTCCAAAATTAATACAAAAAAAAAAAAAGAAACTATAAAAAAATAAAAACTATTAAAACAAAAAAAATATCATATACAATTTTAATGCGCATAGTTAAAAAAAAAAACATTATTTCTTAGTATTTGTTAAAATTATAAAATTATTTTTTTTTTTTTTTTTGCATTTAAATTTTAAAAAAATTTCTGTTGAAAAGTGTTGCAAAACGTGTTATTTTCCACTTCAAAATAAAGCGCGCAGTTTAAAAATAATAGTTAAAGAATAACCCCACCAATTGAGAATGATTAACTTAAAAAAATAAAAATAATAATATATAAAATTAAAACTTGTTGCAAATTACATACTTTGAAGTAAGCAATTTCAAGAATAGAAAAGCTAAAAGTTCAAAAAACAAATATATTGCATAAAACATTCCATTTATTTTTTAAATGTTGTTCAAACTCTCGAGTGGTGTTAAATAATATTAAATAATATACTTAAAAAAATAGTACACAAGATCATATATAAAAATATAAAAGTAATATATTTTTAATGCAAGAAAATAAAAAATATATATAGCGATATTTATATATATATACAACTATATTTGAACTATGAATGTAAAGTAAGCTTCCACACAAAAACGAACAAAATACATACAGCACACATGCAACATAAAACATACACACAGACAACACACAAATTAAAAACACATGAAATCAGTGAGCAATATACATTTTAACAATAAAATAGTAGAAAAAATGGAAACTACGGTTCGACCGTAGGGTATTATACACTTCATATAAGAAAAATAGAAAATTGTAAGCTTATAATTCTATTTGAGCCCTAGTTGCAGGAATATCCGGCTCGAAGGAACGAAATAACAGAATTTAATAATAAAAATATTCCTACCGGAATATCAGTAACTAATATTAAGACCAACATATTAATTACTATGATTAATATACGGTACCAAGGAGCAAAATAGTAAATTAATATCCGGCTCGAAGCATCGAAATATTAGTAATTAATATTAATATTCTGCTCGAAGGACTGAAATACCAGTAGCTAATAAAAATATCCGTGTCAAACAAGCAAAGTATTAGTAATTCTTATTAATATCCGGCTCGACCAACCAAAATATTAGTAAATACTATTAATATCCAGCTCGAGGCACCAGTATATTTATAATTATTATCAATACTTAACTCGAAAAACGAAAATATTAATAAATATTATTTATATCCGGCTTGAAGTAACAGAATAATACTTTAATACTTTTTATTATTCAGTTCGAACGAATAAAACTATTCCAAAAAAATTTAGTTGAACATGTTGCAGTAAATACATATATACAACCCATGTTAGTTTGACCTATTAAAAACTATATAAACTATATATATATGAAGTGTATAAATAAAAATCATTGATTATAAAAATTAACAGTTTATAGTTAAATGCGCTTTGCTTGCAAACTAATGTTTAAATTAAATTAACAAATAAAACATGTTGAACGTTTAAAAACATAAAATCAAAAACCAAAATAAATTTTTGCTCATTAATAGTTACATATACTTATATATATATATAAAAAAAAATAACGTTGTATGCTTCAATTTGTGTCTTTGTACTTAATGTTAATTGAAATTATTAAGCAATTTTTATTTAGTTATTAAATAAATCTAGCGCAAAGAGTTGAGATTAATTAGTCTTCAAGTTTATACACATAAATATATGATTTATATAATTTATTTAAGTACTTCCCATATTTATATACCTATTTACATATATATTTAATACATAATTAAACTTAATGCGCCTAGTTATATAATTCATGTCATTGCAAAAATTCGTATTATATGTAAAAAACACTTTTGTTTCAACAGAAGTTTATAATTTAATTTATTTTTGTGGAGTTTAAATTTTTAAAAAGTTTCTCAAACATATGCGCCAAAAAATTTATAAGAAAAAAAAAACATAAAATATTTAAGTATGCTACACACACACACACAATCACACATTTAATGCTGCAACGCCAAAAATGATATCTAAACTAATAACTGCCAACAGTTCAGCTCGGCTAATACCATCCAAAATGAAACGCTTAAAATCAATTACGCAACAAAAAGGCAAATAATTGTTTTACTATGTATTTTTTTTTTAACTTAGAAATTATTGTACATAGAAATTGTATATTTTTACTTGTGTAGTTTTGATAGTTCATTCTTAAATCTTTTTGTTTAATTTAAAAAATAATACTAGGCAACATCAAAAAAGAAAAAAAGTCTTACCGTGCTGCTACTATTTTGTTCTTTAAAATAATTTATATTTAATTATGTGCAGAAATGTGTAGAAATCTATTAAAATTTGACTGACTTCCTACAAGCAAGAATAGCTTTCTGGGGATCTTTGGGTTACCAACAATGTTGTATGAAAAGTTGTATTACGTTTCTATACTCTTCACCGGTAATTATTTACACGAATTTTCATCTATTGATCAGAAGGTATACTACTTCTGCTTAAAAATTAGGTTAAATTGTCGAAATATTTTTTTTTTTTGTCGTAATTGTGAAAAGTATTAATGGTATTGAGGATTTGCCTCATTCCGGCCATCGATTCAATATATGACTGAATAAAGTAAACAACCAACTCGATAGCGCTGCTTCGAGTTACCACTTTACCACTTTACTATCATTGACTTAATATTAGAAATTTATAGAGTTGTTTCTTGTATATATGAATTATTTGTGGTAGTGCTCCGCCAAGTTTTAGGTGCAATCTTCATACGAAGCCACCGCTCACTTTGAAGTTTTTTTAATGTAAAACTTCATTATTTATTGAGCTAAACACTTAACATCCGGCAGGAATAAAGACTGTAAATAAACACCATCAAAGAGCGTTGGAAGATATTTAACTTTTTGAGGTTATTTTATTTATCGATGATCACTTTTAAACCTTAAATCTTCAGTTTCCCTTTTTTTTTATAAATAGTCACCTACGAAATAAAATGTAGTACTATCGGCACGAGATATTATTTTTAGATTTTTGCCTAGTATTACCTTTATTTTTTATTGAATTAAAGTGGAAAATAAATATTGAAATTAGGTCTTAGCTTGATTTTGCGGCTATTAAATAAAATTTCTTTGTCATTAAAGAATGAATATGGACCATTTTTCCAATGTCTTGCTAACGGTAAACCATGTCATATTCACAATATTTACTCCGACTACGACTAAGACTACTATCGGAACTTGGACCTGTTAGAATTCATTGGAGAGAAGCAATACTGTTCATATAAATTTTTTTACTACATGTCCGTCTGTCTGTGCAGATCTTCGTATACACATCGAGAATTTGGAGAATTTAAATTTAAAAAAATTAGGCATTAGGTATCGATATTTAGACTTTCATATTCCCTCTTCCGATAACTTGTATTCAATGAACGTGTTAGCACTTTTCTAAGGGGTAGTTCGATCCAAACCTAACTCTTCTTTCTGAGTGTCTGTATGACAAAAAAATTTGTTTCTGTTAATTTAATTTCCTTATGCAATCTTTTATTAATATAAAATTAATAGATTTTTCTATACGGGAACCAGATCGGATCACTAACAGAGGCAACCCACATACAAATTTAACTCACCTAACTTTTCTGTACTTTTGTATTAAATTTTATTTTTTAAATTGAGTTACAAATGGAAAAATGCTCAATACTTGATTAAAATACTCCACATAGGTCCAGAAAAAGGCCATTAAAAGGTGGAAGCCCATATATAAATTTTATTCATCCCAATTATTTGATTTTTGTATGAACAAAATTTTTTTGGTTTATATTTAAATAAAAATATTTTCAATACTTTGTTAAAAAATTTTATATGGGTCCAGAATGGAGCACTAAAATAGATAGCTCACATAAACATTGGGATCCGACATTTCTGGATTTTTTTGTACAAAATTTTAAGTTGTGTTAGATATGAAAATATGTTCAATAATTGATTAAACTTTTCCACATAGGTCCACAAAAGGCCACTGAGAAGGGGAAGCCCACTTATACAAACTTTTTTTAGTTTTAGCTTTTTTCAATACTTTGTTAATAATTTTAATATAAGTCCAGAACGGCCCACTGAAATAGATAGTTCATATATAAAATGGAACCCAAAATTTCTGGTTTTGTTTTTTAAAAAATTTGTTGCTAGAACGAAATAAAATGGTTGCCATTTAGCAAGACCTTGAGAAACGGGGTCCCCATATCTGTAAAATATTTTATAGTATAAAATTTTTTATATAAAAAATATTTAGTTGATATAATTTAACGGACCGTTAAACTTAAATTACACAAATAATTAACTAAGAAAATTGTATTATGAGCCAGTTTAACGGCCGTTTAAATTTTAACAAGACTTTCCATAATTTTGCACACTTAGTACATATATATATGTAGCTAAATGTTTTGGTTTTCCAATTGTATAGTTTATAATAGATGTTCACTGTATTATGCTAAAATTATGTAAATATTAAAATTTGTTAGTAAAGCCAATTTTTTTTGTTAAAATTAATTATAATTTTGTAAAAATTTACTACTTTATATAAATTATTTAGTGCAGAAAGTATGTTTTTTGTTGTTGTTGTTTGTAATGTTATAGTTTTTTAGTACACTTTATTCCTGGAATTATTGTTTCTCCCTTTTTAGAAAAGTTTTTACCAAAAACACACATTTTTAAAGTTTTATTTAATGCACAACTGTTTTTTTTTTTTATAGTAAAAATTTAGTTTAATTAAATGTGTTTCAAATGTTTGTAATAAAAACTAAATTTAATTTTAAAAGCTCAATAGCTGCGTGTTGATTGGTCAAGCAGCGCGTTCTAAAAGCGCTTTAAAACTTTAATTTTTTTTAGATAACATTTGAAACACATACTAGCACAGCTTTAGTGCTTTATATTAGTACACTTTATTAGTTTTTTTCAAATATATAATTTAGCTAAGTTCACATTTTATTATAAAATATTTACTAATCTGTTTTTTTCTCTTCCAAAAACCATAGAGCTTCCGCTGAGGATATGCGTGCTGCTGCCGCAGCTAACAATTACACGAACAGCACTGCTAATCCAACGACAAACGATCGTGCTGGCATTGTGGGTAATGCGCAACCATTCTCCTTCACTGGCGCCGTTGGAACGGATAGCAATGTGTGATAGACGCGACTTGTACATCAAAGTCGCCATCAACGTCAAGTCGAGGACGTGTGATTATATATATATATAGATTTATATACATAAATGTTTGCTATATATATATATGAAGAACTATATATATTTAAGTCAAATCTTAAAGTGGCAATAAGTCTGTTAAAGTCGGTTTATATATATATATATAAAATGCTTAAATATGACGAAAAAACATAAACACAAGAAAACAAAAAACAAGCAAAAAGGCGTCGAGAATTTAAGACTCAACTTCTTAAACAACAAGTAAAAAATTATGTTTTTTTTTCGTTTCTTAAATTATGTAATTTTGCGTGAGACAGCTATTAAGTATCTTCAGTTTTATAATATTGAAGATTCATTTTTTGTTTGTACTACAAACTTTCTGTGCATCTTTTTTTTCTATATGTAAGTTTTTTAAAGCTTTGTACATTTTGTAAACTTTTACTTCTTTGCTTTAAAATAATAATTAATTGTTTCTGATTTATTTGTGCTTATTTTCTTAAATCATTCCAATTGTAAAACAACAAAAAATATTTTTTTTTTCATTAAATCACTTTTCCTTAATTAATTACATTCATTTTCTAATATTATTTTGCATTAAACATTTAAAAAAAATAATTTAATAGAAAAACAAATCAGAAACTGTGTGTAAAATTTTAAATTAAAAAAAATATATAAAAAATAAATTATATCATTTACATAACAAACCATAAAAATTAGCAAAAATTTAATTATCATTCAAACTAAATAAGAAAAAAAAAATAAAGTACTACTATATAAATTCATTAATTAAAAACAAAAATAAACAAATAAATTAATAAAACAAAAAGTTGTCATCAAAAATGTATTGAAAGTAATGTAAAATTATTTTTAGTCATAGTTATTTAAAAATATATATTATATATTAAAACTGTTTAATTATTTAAACCAATTAAAATGCGATGGTAAATGAATTGATTATAATTGTGAACATAAAAATTATGTAATTAAAAAAAAGGCAAAAAAACTATACTTAAAATAAATTATGTTAAAACAGTAAATTATGATAAAGTGTTATAATATTTGTAAATAATTTAGACCAGTAATTCGCTATGAATTATTTATATTTTAGATCGGTCCTTGAAAGGGTCTTCGCTTCTTTTGATACTTGCTCTCTAAAGTGACCAAAGAAAGAAGTCTTAGAAGTACATTCACAGGGAATACAGAATATTCAAATGTTATAAGATTTCCGAATAATTTACACCAATAATTCGCTACAAATTATTATTTTTATTTTAGATCGGTTCTTGATATGGTCTTCGCTCCTTTTAATACTTGCTCTCCAAAGTGACCAAAGAAAG
Source organism: Leucophenga maculata (assembly GCA_035044805.1). Lineage (NCBI taxonomy): Eukaryota > Metazoa > Arthropoda > Insecta > Diptera > Drosophilidae > Leucophenga > Leucophenga maculata. The sequence continues at coordinate 861,818 of JAWNNP010003331.1, forward strand.
AAGTCTCAGAAGTACATTCAACGGCTTAAAACAAAGCCACTCAGCTGCATTGTGTAAAAATATTTTTAATAGATACCTACAGCTTGGTCACTTCCATAATCATCTCATCAGCCCTACACCTAATTATTAGTGAGACATAGATACCTGCGACCATTTCGGATGACTGTAAGGAGGGGTTGTTCGTTACTATTCCAAAAAAGGGCGTCCTGAGTCAATTTAAAAACTGGCGCGCTATAACGCTTCTAAAATCCATATAAAAAGTACTGGATTTCATTATTTTAAACATAATCACGCCTAATTACGGCGAGAACAGAATGGGTTCCGCACAAATTGAACACAACTTGCATCATTGTGTAACAATCGGTCGAGTGGAGTTCATCTTTGTACCAACTTTTTGTGGACTTCGAATACGCGTTTGACACCATCAACAGAAAAGCGATGTGTACAAATTGATCTTATAGAGGTTCTTTATGAGGGAGCAGCTCTCACCTCTCATAATTTCATCATGAACAAAGGTGTCCGACAGGGGTCATTAAACTCACAAATGCAGTTGTGCCAAGAGTGGAGACTATATCAGAAGCTTAGCGACTATACTGATGATATCTGCTTCACGACGCAAGTGCTTATGCGCGTGAAATCGGTCTTAAAATCGATCTTAAAAAAAAATGAGATGCATCTGCAAACAACTTCAGCAACGCCACTGACTGTCGAACAGGTTGCCCTATCTTAGAGCAGATGAGGTTGCAGCGATAGAGTCATTTGCGTGTATAAGAAAAGCGCGGATAGCTTTTCGAAAGCGGGACAAAGTATGGCGCTCGAGGCAACAAACACCGATCCTTTGAACATCAAAATTTGATAGGTGACACCTTGCGCAAAGAAGACGACAACATTGTGAAAATCGCCTTCCAGTGGAACCTACAAGGCAGCCATCAGAGAGGGCGTCCAAGACAGACATGGGTTCGCACTGTCCACTCAGAAAATAGGTGCAGGGCAACGTAAAGTAAATTAAGAGATCTAGCAGTTGATAGAAGTCGTTGGAGACCAATTTTTTTCGCTCTAAGTTTTAAAGTATCAAAGATAATTAGAAAAAAATTGCCAATTCTGAAGAAAAAAAAGGGCAGTTTCTAGTTCACAAGTTTGATTTCCGACGTAACCATGGAATCCCAGAGCAATGTCATCGATTTGTGGGCAGCATTCAAACACTATTTGAAGAAAAATTTTACTATTCAGTGACATTCCTCGATCTGAAGCAAGCATACTATCGAGTCTGGTATTCTCGTTCAAATAAAAAGCGCTCATACCATTTTTAACAGTTTCTGCAGTCGTACTTGTAATCGAGAAAGTGTGGCCTTGAAATCTCTGTAATCAACGGTGGGTGTTTTTGAAGGTAGTGTCCTGGACCCCATACTTTACACTATGTACACAAGAGATATGCTGGTTTTAGAGGAATAATGTCTAATAGTAAGAACCTGTTACGTGTCCAATTCCACATTCCTGGAAAATTTTTCTGTAGAATTCATATTTTTTTCCCATTATTTGTTCTCAAAACTTTCGAATAGCCCAGCCTGCTAAACATTTATTCAGATGAGATTGACAAAATAATTTTGAAACCCATCTTGAATCTGAAATAATAATTGTTTGGCAGATGTCTTAACAGATCACTATCCACTAAAAACTACTGGCCATTCGGAAAAACAGTTCCTTTTCAACGACGGAGTATTAAACCTATTTTTTTAGAATGTATTTTTTTGAACACTTTTTTTTCCTTCAAAGTATTCATTCAAATTAGTGTCATAAAAAATTTCTCAGTTCTGTTATTGAGTTCAGCTAAGCCGGTCGTCGTAAAAAAAAAATTACTGCTCGGAAAACGAAAAATATTTCCATTCATCGAAAATGACCAATTACACGACAGGCAACTTGTCACGCCAAGAACTGGTGGTTTGGGTAAACAAGACAGCAAAATCAAACCACAAAAAAGTTGAAGAGATGTCCAGCGGTGAATCTTATTGCCTTATGATGGATCAGATATTTCCAAATTGCATCGGCGTGAAGAAGATTCGCATGAATGCGAAATTGGAACATGAAAAATTGTTCAATTGGAAACTATTAATGAACGCATTCAACCGTCTTAAGATTGAAAAAACTATGCCTGTAGAACGTATCATCAAAGGCAGATTCCAGGACAATTTGGAGTTTCTTCAGTGGTTTAAGAAGTTTTTTGAAACGCATGGTAACGGTGCTAAAAAGAATCAAACTGCAGCAGTAGAGTTGCCAAACGTCGGCGGCGACTCTGTGTTGCACTCGCTTTGCGTTAAAAAGGATCAGCTTGAGAAGCATACCGATCTTGCACAAATGGAAACAAATTTTTATGCAAATAAAATAAATCAAATCAAAAATTTATTAAACGTTGCTATTGACAAGCAGGAAGATGTCGAGTTCGCTCAACGCTCCTTGGATATACTGGGTGATGGCGAAACCGATGCAACAGCTGATGCAGATGCTTAAGCAGAATTTTTTTTTTGGGATGGTAGTTTTGAAATCCTACAAAATTTTAAATCTTTCACAAATGAACTCTACACTCTTAAAATCTTCAAAAATAATGTAAAGATTTCTATCGAAATTTGGTCATATTGGTTACTTAGGAGTAGCATACAATGCCATATCTAGTAACCAATCCGCCAAATTGTTGTTGTTGTTGAAAACGCTCCATTAATTGATGTTATTTGTAAAAACGAAATAAAAATAAATTAAATTGAAATATTAATAGCAATGAAGTTTCGCGGATGGTCAGTGTCTTCAATGTTGGAGTATTCACTGTGCCCAAAGCGATACAGATATCTTTTGAAATATTTGTGCCCGTTCAGTAGCTGGAATCCAAAACAGTAGATTCCTCAGACTGAGGAATCCCCAGCCAGAGGAAACCCCAGACAAGTGAATCCCTAGGGCTGGAATCGCCAGACGGATGAATCCATAGTGGATTTTCCAGAGAAGGGAACTCCAAAACCCGGTAATCCGTAAACAGGGGATTTATCAGAAGAGACTCTCCAGACGGCGAAATCCCTATACGGAGACATCTCCAGACGGAGAAATACCATGACAAGGGAATCGCCAGACAAAAGAATCTCCAGACATGTGATTTCCAAAACGCGGGATTCCCAATCAGAGGATTCCCCAGACAAGGGAGTCCCAAGGGCTGGAATACCCAGAAAAAGGAAACCTTAGACAGAGGATTCCCTAGACCCAGTTATCCCCAAGCAAGAGGAGGATTTATTAAAATTATCTGAAAATATGCGGATTCAAGATACAATTTTTTTTTTTTTGATATATAACAATTTAACAATTTATTTATGAGGCTTTATGAATTTTCTATGTAGATTTAGAACTATATAATAGATTAACAAGTTATGAAGCAGTTAGTGTATAAAGTTATAACAGTGTATACAAATTTTTGAAGTCTATTCTTCTTCAGAGTCCTCATCGGAATCTTCATTGGAATGCTTAACTGAATCTTCATCGGAGTCATGATCAGAATCTTCATCAGAGTCTTCATTGGAGTCTTCATCTGAATCTTCAACGGCTTCATCGTTCGCTTTGTTTTCATTTTCATGTTCTTCATCAATCAATGTTCGTGCAATCTGCTCCTCATCAGATGCACTTTCATCTTCATCTGATTCATCGGAATCTTCATCTGTTTCATCTGCATCTTCAACTGCTTCATCGGATTCATCCGACTCATCTGAATCAATCTTGCCTCTAAGCTCTGCAATATCCCGTAGTAGATCTCCAACAGGCTTTGCGGCTAATTCATCCTTTTCTAGCACTTCGCCAGCAGCAATAACGGCAAAACAAAGTGCTAAAGGAGATTTGGGTTAAGTAATTTATTTCAAATTTCTTCATTTTAATTTCTTAAACTTACCGAATGCGAATACAAAAAGTTGTACAGACTTCATTTTTGATTTTTTTTGTTTTTTTTTTAGTATTTTTCTTAATACAAGAACTGTTCTTATTTGAATGTGATTTCAGAAACAATTTTTCCAGCTTTTATAGTCTCAAATTTGCAAAAAAAAAAAAATGGTTCAACATTCAAAAGATTTGTTAAATTGACCTTCATTTTTGAAACTGGGTCAGCTTTTTGTGCTAAACAAAGACAGTTTGTTTTTGGAACAATTGTGTCAATAGAAATTTTTGTTCTTATTCTTTGAATTTCTATTTTAATTTATAAACTGTTTACACTTGTTCTTTGCGTAAACATTAGCAATTATATTTGTGTAATTTGTGATTTCCCTTGAGCGCATATGTAAACATGTTTGCAAGATATTGTGCTGAAACTTATTATGTAGATATTTTGTAGAAGTTATCGTTCGTTTGAATGAGTTAGCACAAAATTTTCTTTTACCATTCGTTTAGTTTTACTAAGTCCACATATCCCGATTGGATTGTGGATTGGATTTACTGAAAAGTGGATTGTATGCGCATTAAAAAGTATACTAAACTTTTTGGTTTGGAAAATTCAAAACGGGAGTTTAACGGTCTGGAGCTAATGGTTTGTGTCTATAATAAATATATCGTGGAAAAAATCTTCAATGATATTTTGAAAATATACACAATTTTTTATGTAAGTTCAGAATCAATCAATTTATTAAAAAATTCTGCCGCTAAGGAGACAATTGTTTCGGCGTAAGATACGAACCTTTATCTGTCCGCTGGTTCTATGTAATAATCTCGCAGAACTTGTTAGATACGAACCTTCATCTGTCCGCTAGCTCTATAAATAAAAAAGTCATACCAATCATAATATACATTAGGTGACGCCGGCTAAACTACTGGGTGAGGTCACACAAGGATTGGTTGGTTTTTAGTGAGGTCTATCATGAACGTTTTATGTATTTATATAGTCCTACAAAATATTTGTGGGTTTGGCGAGTGCCATTAGCAGTAAGCAGTATTTCCGCACAAGTCGGGGAGTGTTATAATATTTTAACCTTGCTTTGGCACTTGCTGGGCAGCTGAAGATGAGATGTTCCAGAATTTTAGTTGCACCCGGTTCCTTGTATTGCTGGTCATGTCTTTATATGCTCGGTTATTCCATAAAAAATGTGAGTGGACTCTGCTTTTATGTACCGTTACGTCTTATTTGTGGCTCCCCACTCTGCTTGGACTCTTCTGCAGCTCAGCAGGTTTGCATCCAAGAGCTTACTGTCTTCGGAGATGCTTTAGCTTTATTGCTTTAGTCTACACATTATTAAATGCACCAGAGATGTCTAAAAACGCGCCTAAGAGCATATTTTTGTGGTATATTGCCATCGGCGTGTTGGTTAGATTCCATGGTTATGTATGAATTTTCACTTATATTATCAGCAGGAATAAAGTGCGGTCCTTTGGCTGCATTTATCTGCTATTGTCAAGAGTACAACTGTATTTCAGGATACAGGCACATAGCTGTGCGTTAGATCTCCTTCAAACATAGATTATAGAAGTGCAACGATCATCTTTAATATGGGAAGAATATGATATGCAATCAAGGGAAATAATTGTATCTTCTTGGGAATATATTATATATTCCACGCGGTATTTCGGATGGAGTTCTTGAGCTGTGCTTGGCTCATATGCTTTCATGCAGTCCAGGTAAGTGTCTGCTGTAAGTTCCTTTGGTTGAGACAAGAGTAATTTCCGTCGTCTCACTGTAGCAAAGACCTTTTCTATGCCTGAGCAGAAGGATCTCCAACTCATTCTTCTTCTGCTTGTACACTTGATCTGCTTATTTGAAATTGTGCAGTCTGATTCTGTATTCGTCGCAGAGGATCTACTTCTCTGTGTTTTGACAAGTAAGATGATTTCTTGCAGATTTTTTCTTGTAGATCTTTTCTTTGCTCTTTTAGTTTCCAAGTAAACCAACTATGGGAACCAAACTTTTCATAAAGCATATATATTCGTGATCAGCATCAACTCGATATAGACATATCCGCCTTTCAGGCTATCGAGTCTATTCGTCTTTCAGGCTGTCGAGTTATTGTAGACTATAAGAGATAAAGTTTTAAAATTTTATATTTAGATTCTTTTATTTATTCTTCATATCTCTTGTATTCCAAGTAGAAGCACGCCACCTGTTTATAAAGGGTTTTGGTATGCCTACAGATCATTCAGATTTTTTGTAATATGTTGTTGTTAATTTTGGTCTATTTTACATTTAATAGATTGAAAACTATTCAATTTCGGTTAACCCCCATAAAAACCCGTTCCATCTTTCTGGGTTTTTGTATAAAAAAAATTGTGATTGCGGCTAATTCAGCTAGAAACATTGAATTTGATATATTTTGCACTATCCGTAATAAAAAATTCAATTAGGGTCAAAAATCGGAGCAAAAAAGTAGGTGGTTTCCCGACAAAAAGTCAAGTCGATATAGCCATGTCCGTCTGTCCAAATTTAAGGTTCAATGGAGGCAAAAGGTTCTTGTTATTGCTGAGTGATATCGCTCTTCTTTTTAAGGCAGAGCCTTTCAGCATTATTTGTTGATTTCGTCCATTCCTGAAAATTTTTTAGTTTTCAGATGCTTTAAGATCGTATATATTTTAGCTGGATTGGATGGTCTAAAGTTTTGACCGAGTACTATGCACAGTATTTCTGTTTGAAATGATTCGTTGAAATTTTGGTTGTGTTCTAAAAGGTGAAAGACGTTTTCTCCAGAGTTGAAAGTAAATTTTTCCAGAACTTATTTCTCCAGAGTTGAAAGTAAATTTTTCCAGAACTTATTTCGGAACTTTGTGTTATATATTTGCATTATTCATTGAATATCGATTGGCAGGGCTTTCTGTCAAGAGGTCGATCTTTTCTTTAAATTTAGGTTTAATCTTTTTACGACCTGCTAGAGTGTATATGGGTATAATAGAGCGGAAATAAAAAGTAAAAATTAAATGAAATAAGTTGTTAAAGTTAAAAGTTATACAAAATTGATTAAAATTATTTATTCTTCGTTTTAACTATCAAAATTATTCAAAATTATTATCAAATGAAATTTTGCTTTTTCTTTAGTTTGCGTCTTGGTTGTTTTATAATCGCAATTTTGGGTATTTTAGTAGCAATTATTTTAAGTGGCTTCACGGTTTTAATGCATTTGTTTAGTAAGTATTTAAATATTGAGTACACGAACTAAAAAAAATATTATTTTCCAAATATAGTTTTGGAAGTACCTGGTATAGAGACCAAAAATTCAACGCATACTATGGGCTTTTTTCTATGGTGCTGGGTAGTTGCTACACTTTATTATTCAATAGTCCTGATTATAGCACTCAAAAAGGTATAAAATGATTTGATTATGGGAAGATATACTTTTTATTTTTATTTCTCTTACAGAACTCTACAAAATTGCTCGGTCGTTGGATCCTATTTGCTGGCTTATCGCTGCTAAGTTACATTGCAATTGCATTTTATTTTTATATACTTTTATGGGAGTATTCGGTCATACTTAAGATATTCGCTGATCTTGCAATAATTAGTAAGAAACTTTTATAAGTTTTTAGTACAATTTTTCAATACATTAATTTTCAGTTACTTGGTTCTATCTGATACTAGTCGTAATAATCTATAAATTGGAACTTGCGAGACTACTTTATGAATACTGAACACAGCATAAAACAATTTCCTGTCCAATTAGTTAGTGATATATGCAACAAAATTATTAATTAAAAATTCTCAAATCAAAAACAAATTATAAGTGAAAAAAAATATTTTTTTTATTGTATACCAGGCATGTCGCCAACAATTTCCGTAACTGCGGCGCCCCTACGCTGAAAATTCTTGTTAAAAACTTAAAAATAAATAATGCATAATTTGTACACCTATAAAACTATGGAAACATAATGATTTGAAGCGCGCTAAAAAGCCATAAAACTGTCATAATGCCTTTTTAAAGAACAACAAGCAACTATTTTCCCCCAAATGCACGCGCCAGCATGGCTTCTGCATACAAAGTTTTCAATTCACATGCATATTTTTTTTTTAAAAGCATATTAAATAATTTTTCCTGATTTTCCCTAAAAAAAAACATGTTCTTTGGCTCAATTAGCTTGAAACAATGTCGCGCAGGCAACAGGTAAAACTTATTTTGTATGCCGCACAGCGTGTCACAAAAAAAAATCCTCAACGTATTTTTTTCCCCAAATTGCACCGCCGTCGAAACCCTTTTTCCATGAAACTCAGCCAGCCACCAACTGTGGAGTGTGGAAAATGAAAAAGAAAATTTACATATGACTTTTCATATTTTCCTCGAAAAAATTAACGCGGCACACTCCTGTTGCTTGAAAGGCGCTTCGTCTGGCGCCATAGTTAGGAATAATGGAATCTGTTGAAGGTTATTGATTTTACACTGAGGCAAAATTTTGGGAATACGTTTAAATCAAATTTAAAATGGTTCAAATAAAGGCAATATAAAAAAATATTTTTTTCACGATCTTGAAAATTATAAGTCGAAGTCCTTTAGATTAAATTAATACAAAAAGCTTCGAGATTGTTCATAAATTTTCTAGTGTTTAGGTTTAAAGTTCAGCACTTAAGCCAGAAAGAACGCTGCAATCCAGTGTGTACGACTTTAAGATACCTTGTACGCTCATTGAAGCATAAAGCATCAGTTTAAACCACAAAAAAAAAATGTTTACGTACACAAATACAAACAGGAGAACAGATTTGTATGGCTGCGAGCCCTTCCAGAGGTCCGTTGTGGATCTATAAAGAATAATTAATCGGTCCGTTGTGGATCTATATAGTATAATTAATGGGAATTTTTAGTTAAAAACTTAAAATGTTAAGCATTTCAGGTACTACCCCTTACAGAGAACTGGGTTAGGATTAAATATTAAGCTGAAGAACGAATAGAAGAGACTTGGCGTTATTAGGTAAAATAACAAGAAAAGTAACAAAAAAAAAAAACAGGGACAGCTTTTTTTTTTTTTAAATTTCTCTTTAGTAAGGTTTTGGAAAGTTGGAATAGGAACACTGAATATTTCTCTAAATCACCAAGAACTGGTTTTTTCATAGCTAGACAGACGGACATATCTATATCAACTTGATATGTTGTACGGAGGCCACAGCATTTTAGTGTTCCAATGTGGAACTTAATGAAATGTTTTATTAAAATTCATGCAAACTTTTCCAAATTCGACGGTTTTTGCTTAACTAATAGCAACCACAAAATTTTTTTCATATAAAAACCCAGAATGTAGGTGCGATCCCTTTTAGTTGTCCGATCTGGGCCATAATGGAATATTTTATTAGGTTTGCTGAGCAAAACAGCAAATTTTGCATTTCTAAAAGGATTAAAAGCCAGACAAATATTTTTTTCATTAAATTCACAGAAAGGTGAGACAGATTTGTATGAGGGCGAACTGGACTTTAGTGAAATATTTTATTAGAATTGAAGCATAATGCACCATTTTTTAATTTTTAGCTGTATTACCAGCAACCATAAAATTGTTTCCACACAGGAATCAAGAAAGGTGAGTCAAATTTGTATGGGGGCGATCTCTTTCAGTGGTCCGAACTGGACTATAATGGAACATTCTATTATGATTGAAAAATATACACAAAATGTTGCTGATTTAAATCTTAGAAATATGTGACAGATTTGCATACCGTCTCCTCTTCTTGTGGTTCCATCTGGACCTATATAAAATATTGTGTAAAAATTAATTTAAAATGGACCAAATTGTCGTTTCTAGTTAATAAACAACAACAATATAAGTTTTTAATAATGTCCAATTCAAGCATTGATCTGGCATTTATTAAAGACGAGACTAAGGGGATTAAGGCACTCAGAATGAGAATAGCATTGCGTGGTAAGGGCCAAACTCTTTTAGGGAGGTGTGTATTAATTGAATACAAGTGATCTGAAGAGTGCATAGGAATATCTAAACATTGAAATTTGATGGCTTTACCTCTTATAAATATATAGTCTTCAAGATCTCGTACGGATATGGATAGACAAACAGAACCTATATGGACTCGGCTTGTGATGCAGCAATATATATACTTTATGGGCAGCTATCTTGACCGCCTCCTGGGATTTTAAATAAATTTAACCTATGTTACTCCTTAAAACATCACATTTTTGGCAGTGGAAGACCCATAAAGTTTAGCCGTTTTGGATATTAGCTCGTACAATCAAACAAACTCTTCAGCTTTATAATACTATTACGTACTAGCCAATGTGAACTTTGTAACTCTCTTGTGCTCTCATCATAGTATCTACCTACAATACTTCATAGGAAAAGCTGAAAAATTCCCCAAGACCTGCTCCGAAGTTAAGTCAACTTCTATATGGACATTTTACATAGGTGTCTTCTAAGTCTGCAGTATCCATTCAAGAAACCTGAAACCAATATTAGATCGTTCTTCCTCTAGTCTTAGGGCCTAGCAATTTTTACCTTGTCTTAAACCTTCACATTTCTCCTAGAAAAAGCCGCTGGCTATATTCTGTTTCTCTTTTAACAGAATTCTCATGGTACCTGGTCCAAGTAGAGTAGAGCAAAATCACTAAACCTGTGAAGGGAGTTGCTGCTCCTCTTCTTGTCAAGATGTCGGCTTGTTTTCTAGTATGCCTGATATATACATTTGTGAATAAATCTCGACGAAGGCTCTCATTCAGTTAACCCAATAGTTGATAGCATATATAGATCAAGTTAATATTAAGGATTTCAATTAGTTTCTAACCATTTAACAAAATCTAAACTATTTGTTTTAATGTTGAACAATGCCACCAACCTGCAGGCTACAGATTCGAAATGGAACTGCACCAATTTGAGTGGCTACCTACTGGTGCAAACAATTTTTTTCCAGTGTATCTTGTTAAAACTGGCGTTCAAATAAAATTATGCATAATTTTATGATTCAAATAGGCGCCTGATTTTATATGCAAGCAATGTAATCACGTAAGTCGGCAGGATAATGCATAATGGAGCGCATTACGTGGAACTATTATTTTTATTGAAGTTTAAAATGAGTTAAAAAATATCTGCTGCTATAAGTAGGCAGCTGCAATGCTAGAAATATGCGCGGTAAGCGCTTAAGATGGAATAAACGAAAAGGTAGCAACACAGCTAGACGACATCGTCCTTCTGTCTGTCTGTTTAAATAATCTTATCAAATATTGACAATAAACCAATTAGTAACCACCTACAGCACGAAAAAAAATAGATATGTACGCCTATTGTGCAATAAAAATCGTAGAAATGCTACCAAAGAAGCTGACAGCAAGAAGGATGTTTTAAAGGATATGATTTGATATATCTTGTTAGCTACAAATAAGACATCAGCAGCAATAAGTAAGAAGGCAAATAGCAGGCGAAAAGCAGCTGCTGAATTTATCAGAGAAATATTTTTGAACACAAAAAAAAAAAAAAGGACACAAGCAATAAAAGTCAAAGGACAACGTGTGGCGATTGCCTATGCGCGCATGCGCGTTCTTGCCTTTGACCATAAAACTAGCCAAAAAGAATTGACATCTTTTTTTTTTTCTTTTTTTGGACCGCCCTCGGTGACAAAAGCAGTACGCATGACTCGAGGATGCGCGCAAAAATTTAGACAATACATAAAACTCTCTCTCTCTCGTCTTTGTCTCGTCTAATTTGTGAAAAACTTGCCTACGTTTAAAGCACAACAGGATGCCATTAGCACATGCGGCGGCGACAAAGGACATGCGACATAAAAGAGCAGCACATGAATGCAAGGATCAGTGCTACTCCGCTGCATGACATTAAGATTTTACAGTAGATGATTTCATTTGTGCGATCCAACTGCAAAGCAGGGAACATATTGTTTGTTGCAAGCAGTTGAATTGAATTGTCTCCAAATCCTTTTGTTCCAACATTGCGCATGAAAAGCGCAATTATGCCAGCCACAAAGTGTGTACCGAAAATTTGCCATAATCATGCAGTTTTTTGTGAAGTTCGAGAATCTTTATTTTTTTTCCTTGAGGTTCTTAGAAATTTTGAGCTGCTGCTTTTATGTCTTGTTTGTATTGTCCTTTAATCGTTGTAATGTTACGTCTTTATTGCTTCAATACAAAATATTTTCTTCTTCTCTAATATACGTTGACAGATCAGTTTATGATGTATAATAAAGCTATACAAATTTTTATATAAAAGTTGGATTTATAAAAGTTGAAATTTTATGCAACTAAGCTGCTTAATTGCAGTTTTTAATCGTGGAGGACTATTTTGTGGAACATTAAAGAAAGTCAATGGAGTGTTTGATGGTATGTTGACGCACTTTTTAGCTCTACTTGCGTTATTTAATCCGAAATAGTGCAACTTAATCTTATCTGCATCTTGTATATGAAAAGCCAAAGGAATCGCGAGGCACCCGTTTGAGTTGGAAAGAAGTATGGAACTCTTCTTTCGCTAGTACAAATACTTTGCGTTGAATATGCTTTAAATCAAAGATACTTTTTGTGCAAATTACTTTTGTAGAAGATACTTTTAACATATCTAAAGACTATAAGATACTTTTTAATACAGCTGCTGCCTGCAAGTCTCTTCCGCACATCTTTGTCTAACTAACAGGCTTAAAATTCTTTCATTTTCAATGCTATGCACAATTTTCAGCGCAATGGGATTAAAAAATTGGCTACTGTTCGGTACGCATTATTTGTATTTTTTAAGATACTCCCTTTTTTTAATGTGCATCGAAGTGTATCTCTAAAATGCTACTTCCGTTGTAGGCAGTCTTGTTAACCATAAGCTACGCAGCCGTCAAATGGCTGATTTTTTTTTCTGCAAGATTCTTTTGCAATGCGATCGTAACTGATCCCATCTGATCTCTCCAGTTCTCTTCAGCTCAGTTAATGCTCATTTTGCTGCAACAGCTGCTGCCTTTTGTGGTTGCTGGCTGCATTCAAAACGTGCCGTGCCGCCTTTGAATTGACCATTTGACCGTTTATGCTGGAAATATCTTCTTTAGTTACTTGCTGCCCTTTGTCTTTGGCCATAATTTGCAGCTCCTTCTTGTAAGAAAGTAAGTAAGTACGTAAGGCGGCATGCATTGTCCTTTATGCTGCTGCTTCTGCATGTCCTGCTGCATTTTCATTGTGCACTCATTCGTTTAAACTTCTTTCTGCTGCTTTTGCTGCTCATTTATCCTGTTAAAAGTGCGCCTGGCTTTGTATGCCTTTCATTACTCGCCTTTAATTCACTGCATGCAAAAAATTCTGCCGATTCAGTATTTTTTTTCGCTGGAATTTTTTCAAGTAAGCTGATCCTTTTTGCAAATTTTTGCTGCTCTTTGTTTCAGCATTGTCGACGAGTTTTTGTTAATTTTTTGAAGTGAAATTAATTGAAATTTCCTGTTTGTTGTTTGGCTTAGATTGGCTTGTAACTAAATACTTAAGTTCCGTTCGGAATAATGTTAACTGACAGCTGGACTGGATTTTTATAAATAATTCCATACACAATGGCTTCGAATTTTAATTGTGTTTACTAGGCTCCAATTTATTTGAAGCAATAAGTCATGTGATGAGGGTATTCACGCCTAGTTTATTAAGACTTAAAAAAAGTATCTCACGAAATGACAAAAAGTATCTCACTAATTTGTATCTTTAGTATCTCTAGCTAATTTATTCTCAACTATTACAAATGCTTAGCTGAGATACGAAGATTTCATGCTGGTTTTTCACAAATTTTCACATCAGAATTTTCGCATTAGTTCAAAGTGCTGCAAACATTTCAAATAGCCGTTGACACTTTCAGCTGTTGCACAGTAGGCGCAATGCACAGTGCTCTAAGGACCTCCTGCTACTCCAAGTAACTCATACTGCTAATATGTTAAACAGCAGGCTAACTTTTAGACAAAAACGTGCTGAGTTGCTAAGAAATCTGTCGGCAAGTGACAAATTTTAAAAGTCAGCATTTCTTAAGATAGTTAAACCGGCATGCAGCCGGCTTTACTTGGAAAAAATGCGGCTATATAAAGCAAATAGTTAAGATAGTTATTGCATTATATAATACTATGCATTACTTGACCCAATTGCGAGCTAGATATTTAGTTTTCTTTAAAATCCTTAGCTACAATAGAGATATGCATTCGAGTGAGCCTGCATATTATTGCATCCTGCAGCCTATATGCTGTAATAGATACTTTTTAGTAGACAATCGTTGTTGATTATCATCTTACAATTTTACGCTTTATTTACTAAATACACAAATCAAGCTGGGCGATCTTGATAGTGGAAATATTTATACATTTTAAACGTTTCACAAACGTTCTTCAAAAGTGCTCATCTATTTGATTTTTATTCAAAATCATCTAAGCTGAAATTGTGGTTTAACCATTGAAAGCAACGATTGAAGACGTAATATAAAGCAACTGCAGAGCTAACAAAGGGATTAAACAATCTATAGCGCCAATCAGCCATGAAATCAAGCAGATATTTTATATATATTTACTTACGATTGAATAGTTTCGAATAATGTTTTGCCGTAGAGCATGGTGGAGCGAACAATGGTATTTTGGTATAGAAAAAAATTTAGGCTTGAATTTCTTTATGGATCTTTTTGCCATAAATTTTGAATATTTATTTCATAGCATAAAAGATTCAAATTGTGAATATGTATGCAATAGGCAGAATTAGGATCAGACCCAAAATTCGATTCGAAATAGATATGTCCGTCTGTACAAGATGAACTTGAAGAATATGGGAGATAGTGCCTTTAAGTTTGAGTAATGTATTCAATTTTTGTGCCTCATCCTAAGAAAAGAGGGAATTATTTAAAAAGGAAGGAATGGATAGGAAACTATGAGAACGACCGAGGCTCACGATTTAAGAATATTTACTTGGGATGGTGCAAATATCCAGCTGGTTGATGTCCTCGAAATACTCAAGAGTGACGTCAATGCATTCCAGAAAATACGATGGAAAAGAGGGAGCTGCTCAAAATGAGCGTCCTGTGACATTTTTTATAACTGATAAGTAGGAATCTCGTCGCCCTAGGAGTTAGTGGCAACAGATTTCAACTCCTCAACATACACAAGGCTGAGCATCGAAAGCTAGATGTCGGCAAACAGCAGTCACAAAAGACCGCCTAATACTTCTCGAACACACTCTCCCGACTGCTATGGATAGGGCTGCCAAGCAGATCATTGGTTGCACAAAGCCGGTGACTAATTTTTGGAACGACGAGGAGCGTCGCAATGCTACTTCAAAGAAGAACGAATTCTACAGTCGGGAGCAACGCAAGCTGTTACAGAGCGATATTCAAAAAAATGGAGAGAGGAGAGACGACTTTTTAGACGCAAAAAAAGGAGCACGAAAGGCGTGAGTCTGGGGATGTTAAGAGGTTACATGATAGAATGGAAGCTCGAATAATTTATAAAAAGGTCAAGCTTCAGACCGAAGGTTTTAAACCCGGAGTAACTTTCTGTAAAGACGAACTTGGAGATCGGTTTACAGGTGCACAGGAATCACTGAGACTATGAAGGTGTCATTTTTCTAGCCTGGAGGTGATGAAGCGCATAAGTCTGAAGCCATATTACAACAAATTCTGAAAAAGACCCGTGAGTTGAACAAAGATGCCCATTTATCTGCTATCAAGCAGCCTCGACATGTCGATAAGAACGAAGTTTTTCTATGTCCTGTCTATACTAGGTTTCCCGGCAAAGATCATTCGTCTTTGGCTGATGACGCTAACACACAGATAAAGCGTTGTCAGGATAGGAAAGAAACTCTGCGAACCCTTTGATAGCAAGAGATGTTTCAGACAAGGTGATGCGCTTTCGTGAAATTTTTTTAATTCCAATGGCAAACATCCTATACCAGTGCCTGTACATACAGAATATGTCGTGCTCGATCTTCCAAAAGAAAATGATGCTGCTCGCGTACGCCGATTACATTGATATCATCGGCACGCAGAAACGGCGTTCTCAGAGATTGAAAAACAGTCTCGGCTCATGGGTCTAACGGTGAATGAGGACAAGGACAAGACGAAGTACAGTGACGATGGAGACTTTAATGGTCAACTTTAATGTTGTAGAACAACAACAACGTCAGCCTGGAGATCAGGCGAAGAACCACGATGCTATTTTGGGTTAAGCAAATTAGAGGTGAAGTCTTCTCTCGAAAGACGAAAATCAAGATCTATAAAACGCTGATACTCCCTGTCCTATTATATGGCGCAGAGGCATTGACCGTGATTGAGTTGGATGAGACTGCGTTAAAAGTCTACGAGAGAAAGATTCTTCGCAGGGTTTTTGGTCCTATTAGAGTCGGCGACGAGTTTAGGTCCCGTATGAACCGCGAGCTGTATGAGCTGTTCGATGAGGTTGACATATTTTAGCACTGCACCTCATTCGAATCGACGAAGGAGCTTCAGCACGCAGGATTTACATAGAGGGCCCAAATTTGATTGGTGGTCGTCGTAATAGAGGACGACCGTTACAGTTATATCTATTCGTACTTGGCATTCATAATAACTGGCACCAGCGCGCACAAGATCACAGCAGCTGTTGTGCCTTCCTAAATGTGACCATGACCGAACGACAGTTACAGGCCATCTAAGGGATAGTACTACTAAAAGCCAGCTAGAAATATGTTCCCCAGAAAAATGTTTAATGGTAGTACATGGTATCTTCGTTTTTATTTTTACTTTTTTAAGAGTTATGTTCGTCGTACTTTAGGCGCCATACCTCGTCCAAGTATTACCGAACTCTCAATGAAAAATCATAGAACATTATTATTCCTTTTCAAGAAATCTTCATTTACATAATTATCATCAAGTATATGTGCAATAACTTATAAGAGTCTTCTGCTCACTACCCAACCTATAGCAACAATTCCACTTCCTAGTTACTTGAAATACGCATATTTCCAAAAAAACAGTCAAAACGTGACCTACATAAAATCTTCACAAATTAAAACAACAAAAACATATTGCTCCATTAACAAAACTAAAACCGCCCAAATAATGACAATAATCTAACATAATATTTCAATTATGCGCCATTTAGCAATGTATACAATGTGGCGTGAAGTTTTGGAGTCTCTCCCAAAAAAGAAAACGAAGCAAATTGTACACTAAAATAAACATTTTATCATGAAATTTACATAAGACGCGACAAATAAAAGTATGCAGCAACATTTTCATAAAAATGTACCACACCGAGCGTGATTGGAAGTCACCGTAGCAAAGAATCCTTGCTAGCTAGGGGGCCAAACAAGAACAAGAACATTTACTGTTGTATATATTTGCATAAACATTAGCAAAGTAAATTTGCACATTTTTGCACAAACAACAAAGTTCATTTGTAAATACATTTAACAAGAAGTGGAGCAACAGTCGGAAACGCCAAGCAAACATCACAGAACACCCACTTTCACTAAGCTTCCCTCGAGCTATGAACTAAGCTCGCTAAAAGCACCATTCAAAAATATGCTAAATCAGCCGAAAAATGCTTATAATCATTCCAAGTTCAAGTATGTCGTCTGTCGAGAGTATGCCATGGTCTTTGGCTTGTTTTTTTTTTTTTTGCTACACCATCTCCATCGTCAGTTTATACGCTGTGTAGGCACTAAAGCGTCAAGCAAAACTGTTATCACCATTAGGCGACAGAAGTTTTTTCTTCTGCGGTTTTGAAAAGCGACAAATGACAGCAAATATGCGTTTTATTGAATTTTATGTGCTTGTGGCTTCCTTTTATTTTTTGTTTTCATATTCTGCAGGGTTTATATTTTTGTTCGCGCTTACTCGATTTGTTGTTGTTGTTGGCTTAATTTGACAATTTATCAGACTTGAAATTCGCTGACTGTAAAATTGGCATCTAACGACTTTTGGTGTTAAATATTTTTATTTTTTTTTGGGTTTACCTACCGCGTAGAGTTAAACAGGCGTGCAAAGGAATAATATTTTGTAGCATTTTAAGGATATGCTATATAAAAAAAATCAATTTTCTGTGCTTTCTTGAAGTGTGTTCTTATTCTACTGTAATTTTTTGCGGACGATTTCTAACATTTTTCGGAAGTTCTCTGATTATTTTTACCAGCAAATTTTGCTATATCCAGTGGGTCTAATAACTAATAATAATTATTTAAAGTCAAGAAGAAAAAAAATCCACAAATACTAAGAAAATCACAAAAAAAGTGTAGTATTTGGTGAGAGTCTCGGCAAAAGGCGTTCATAAACACTAATCTTCATAGTAACTAGTCTCCATTTATTTGGAAAATCTGAATATGTGACCACATAACCAGAAGAATGTGCAACCATTTGTATCAAGTTTTTGAAGCATTCTGGAAAACCAACCACAGATAATGCTCCACCATTAAATGGAACAGTGCTCCTTTTGGTCATTAAAGGTCGGTTTACTACAAATCTGGATTTTTGGATACTTTTGTATATTTTCCCAGCTTTCAAACCTAAGATTTATTTTTTCAAATGCAAAATGATCTTAAGGATGTAGTTCCGTAATCTTCAATGAAATAAAGGTTTGTTCTGTGTGTATCCTGACTATTGTTTGGTTTTATATATATAAAATAGTCTATTGGTCTATTGTAGTGTGCAATATGAGATCCAAGTTCGACACATGTTTCTAGTTTTCCAGATTTTTAAGCACTTATCAATTAATATATCATATAACAGACAAAAGGAAGCGTGACAGACCGCACAATGAGTATATATACTTGATGAGAAGAAATAAGCGATTCGATATAGACATTTCCGTCAGTCAGTCCATGTATCCGTCATATGCAAATCGAGAACTTTGCGACTATAATAAATTGAGCCTTCAAATTTGCATATTTATATTCTCCTATTCATCCTTCAGACAACTTATATTTAATGAATGTGCTTACCACACCATCCCCCTTCCCTTAGGAGGATTTAAGACTTACCATGGAAACCAACTCCAAATTCTGAGTTTTTGTATTAAAATATTTTATTCATGTTCTTAAGTTTGCTGAAACTCCATATTTGGGTTAACTTACATTCATGCTTATAAGCTTTTTTTTTTTAGGTTCAGACTAGTCTACTATAAGCGAAGCCCCATACAAATCTGTCCCATCTTTCTGTATTTTTGTATGAACCAGTTTTTGAAACTTTGATTACACCAGAGTATCTCGTAGTTGAACCCATTCAATTACAGCGTTCTTTCTTGTATTCTTTTGGCATATTAAGCAGGTTCTCATCGGTACGCATTAGATTTTAGTTTTAAGAACTTTTATAAAAATTTTTTATTATTAAAAATATATCTCTTTGGAAAATGTTTTAAAAACAGAAGACGTTTTTTTTAATTTCTGTGCCACACAAACCTTGGTATTTCTCCAGTGACTCTATATGGCCCTTATAACTGCTGTAAACTTCTATCGCATAGGATGGGCTACAAACTTTATTAATTGGGTGTGATTTTGAAAAATCTCAAGTAACAAAACACAGCATATTAATCCCTTAATACACTCTCCACCGATATGGCTCTGTTCAATCATTTAAATTTTGCTACCCATCATATATCTCCAGAACTTTCTTTGGGACTTTTCCCCTGATACTTAACACATTACTCTCTCACCATATTAAACACTTTCCCAGCACACTTTCCATTCCCTTACCATAGCTTACCCATCTATTTCCAGCTGTCCTTGAATTTTTTAACGTATTTATTTTAGAGGCTTGGCACCGGTGTTTTTTTATTTTTTCCCGTGCCCTTCATTGGGGAATAGCTTAAAGAAGATTATTATTATTAAAATTCGTATTAAATATTCTATTCTATATAAAATTTCTACCGCAGATTTTTCCATAATTGATAGCAAAAAACTAAAGCGTATTAACTGTAAATAAACTTTACAGATTATGTCTGTAACCTATATTTTTTTCTCTCCCATTTTTCCAGGTCAAAAAACAATAACAGAACTAACCACAAAACACTTTGTTGTTGGTTTTGGTTTTTACTAAACAAAAAAAATATTTTTTTTTCTGGTTTTCAAGCCACAACAAAGCAATTTGTAAAAATACCAGAAAAAAAAGCCACATAGTACACATCATTGACAAAACAACAAAAGCTTAGTAGCAGAGCAGCATAAACAAAGTCTGGTAGTACCGCCAGTAAAAAGCCATATATGGCTGTGGCAGCAGGCTTGGAGGTTGGGGGTTTCATATACGCTTTAGAAACAAAATACATTTTAGCAAAACAATAGAAAATCAATTGATTGCGTTGTGGGAAGCTTAGCACTTGAATTGCGAATGCGACTGCGAATCGATGGGTGGGTGATGTGTTTTTATGTATGTATGTATGTAGAAGGAGCAGTTCTGGCCAGTCGTTCTATGGTTGAAACTCAATTTTTTTTTTTGAAAACAAAATTTTTCGCAATTTATGGCATTGTCATGAGGAGCCACTACAAATGCTTTACGGCATACAAAAAGCAGGGGATAAAGTGGATATAAAGCCGCTCAAAATATATGCTGTATGTGTGTGCGTAAGTGCAGGACAAATGTAAACAATGTCCTGCTGTATAAAATAGAAGAAAAAAAAAACAGTCTTGAGTGGTTTTTGGTATAATTTTTGTTATTTTCTTTCTTTGTTTCTTACATTCGTTCTACGTTGAAGTTTGGAGTACAATAATAAGAAGACCTTGAGGGAATGCTACGCACATTTAATATGGAGTTCTAGCACTTGCAGTGGACAGTCGACTACATCAAAGTATGTATTTACATTCCTTTACGTTTAGACATATTGTTTGTGCCTTTGTTTGTCTTAGCAAGTGGGGCAAGTTATTTGGAGTTATTGTGGCAACCAAATTAAATTAAATAATCGTTCTATAATCTGATGTTTGCCATAAATTAAATGTAGTTCGTTTGGTATGTCAAGTATTTGTTTAAGTTAATATTTGGTTGTTCATTAATTTGCTGCTAACTGTATATTTCTGCTTAGTTATAAGTGGAGTGTAATATATTAAATAATGTCGCCAATAGTAAAAGTTGCATTTGAAGATTCGTAGCTTTGCATAACAGAAATGCTAAGCTATGGAAGAGAAAGGTACGCAAAAAATGTATATAAAGCAGATGATTAAGTTTGAAATTAAAGCGAAGACTTCAATTTATCGGTAAAAATATTCATACATTACAATGGCATTTTTTTAAAAAATTCCACATGGTGACCCCGACATGACGTCCGCCCTACACTGTGGCAACTTTTAATAAATATAGAAGATGTGTTAAGAACTCCAAATCACCGCTAGCACGGGCGCTCATACATTATCCACGGAATTTGAGCTGGCTATTCGCAGAGAATCTTTGCTGGAGAGCTATCCCTGACGATCTAGTCCTTGCACGCAATCTATAAATGCCTGATGATACACAGTAAGTGGTCAATAATTTGAAACAGCAATGATTGAGGAAGAACTGCCTGGTACACTTTTAAAAATGGGTTTTTTTACTGCTGCACATTCATACGAAGGTGAGATCAAAGAGTTTGGCTACTACAAGTATATACGAAGTCCGAAAACAACTCCAACAACCGAATCAAGCGACTTATCCTATAACAAGGAAAACAGAGCAAGCAACAGCTTCATGGCACTTGCAGAAAGCTGAAGTGACCCATGGACCAACTTGGTGATTCAAATAGCTTGATAAAAATAAAAGATTGTGGGAAATACTTTAGTCGGACAAACAGATCAAAACACCCACTAAACTATATAAAACAAGCAAAAAAAATTACAGTCGGGCGTAACCCTTATCTCTGTACTGGTATACTCAATTTTTTTTGTGTCGAAGAAATATTTAGCCTTGGTGGTGATTTTATGGGGAAAGCGGGGGGGAGGGGCAAATTTTTAAAATAAACTTGTAAAATTCCGGAGCAGTCCTAGTCGAATGCAAAAAACACAAAGTCTCTATCTATTACCGTTTCCGAGATCCTTTCGTTCATACAGACGGACGGACGTACGAATGGTCAGACGGACATGTCTATATCGACTTCTCTATCACTCCTGACCATAATGGGTAACTGGTAACTTTGGGGGGTCTCGGACCATTATTTCTACCTGTTACATACATTTGCACAAAACCAATAGGCTCTTGTACCTTCGGTACAGGGCCTAAAAACATAAGCATTTAGAAAAATGGTACAAGAAGGATCAAGCCTAGCTCATTGGCAAGTTTTTATACTAAAAACGGATGCAACACTTTCAAAAAATTCTATGTGATACACCAATTTCGATAGGATACCTAACGTATTCAAATGGGGTCTGTCGAAACTCCAGTGGTGCATCGCAAGATATCTCCATTACTAGATACACACTATTCGCGATGTTCAAGACAATGCAATACAGTAGAACAGGGAGAAAGTATTTCTCCTTACCTTACAGAAGTAAGAATTGATAAATCAAATGAGCGATAGCTCTCTAAATAACCGGGTCTGAATGAATACTGACAACCGATTTTAACAAAAGCTTAACTCACATTCATCTATGCTCATACAATGATCTTCGTCAGCCGCCTTAGGCTAAATCAAATTGTATTCGACGTTAGGAGGAGCTTGAAGTTAGACCAAAATTCAGGGATCTATTGAATGTCTTCTCACCGACCCTATAGATGGTAACAATAACCATAGAATTATACAAGCTAATAGAACCAAAGGCTTACTCTGAGGTCATTTTCAAAGTTTTCTTCGGATTGCAATGGATGTAAGCCCAATAAGGACTAATCTAATACTCTTCTCGAGAAAATACAAGATGCTAACTCTAATTCTACATCGGTTCTGGATGCGCCCCTTAGGGAAAGAGGGAAAAGAAGAGAGTAAGAGAGAGAGAGAGAGAAACCAATAACCGCAACCTTCTCTTGACGTTTTAGTAAATTCAGACACTCAAAGAAAACTTCAATCAATAATGGATTACGCTACCCGATTACGAACTTCGATGGAGCAATGGAGTTATTTCATACAGAAAATGATAAAAATTAGTTTTACGGATTAAAGCTCAATGGGCCAGTCGGAGGAAGCACTTTTCTCTTTGAAAAATCTTTCAGTATATCATCAAAGATTCCTAAGTCCAAGACTCAAGGTCCCTATCAATTATGGGTTACTTTACCCTATTACGAACTTCGGTAGGACAACGGTATAATATAAGATAGAAAATAATATTATTATCCTAACGGATCAAAAACTCGATGGGTCAGTCGGATGTAGCATCTTTTATCTTGAAAAATCTTTCAGAAATCATTAAAGATTGCCAACTCCAAGGCTAAATATTTAAATATTTTTACGGAACCAAGATTGATAGGCTACTCGAATGAGTATAAGAATATAAGAATATCATGTTGTAGCTTTGATAAATTCGGGCATTCAAAGATTACCAAGACTGTCGTCCATTACATATGGATTACTGTACTGGATTGAAATCTTCAATGGGTCAATGTAGCCATATCAGAAGATGATATTGATTAAAGCTCTATGGGGCAGTCAGAGAAAGTTTATTTTCCCTTGAAAATATCATCAAAGATTGCCAACTCCAAGACTCTTCCATCAATTATGGATTTACTGTACTCGATTACGAAATTCGGTAGACATATAGGATAAAACTGTTTATAATGCTCAACATCTCAATGTCGTCAGATATTTCCACTTCTACGTGTTCCAATCTTAAATATGTTGAAATATGAATTACCAATTGTTCATTCTGTCCTTAACACTTAATGACTGTAAACAATTTCATGTCTTCAGATATAAGTATTTAAGGATTGCAACTATTTCAAGAACCGAAATCACCATAAAAATCTTTCCATTTTTATTAAATCTAGCTAAACCATTTGAAGATTCTTTTAAATCTGCTTTATCTTGCACAGAGATGGCAGCCTATAAATTATGCTTCAAACACATTAACCGTCATTTCGTGGAAATTTCAAGACAAAAAAGATCATATCAAAAAAAATATTATAAACTAGCACGGATATTAAAAATCTTTGTGATAAAAATCTTCAACATTTGTTGCACGAAGGGGTGGAAACACATGTTTTATTGTAAAGAATTTTCTCAGAAAAAAATATGAAAAATAAAATAGCTATTATAGAGAGAAGTTTTATGAGCCTTGCATATAATTAGACACCTGTTGTTATTTAACCATAATAAAATAAACGTTTCAAATTGGTTTTGATTTATGTTTAAGAAAAAAAAATGTTTTATTAAATATTTTTGAGGCGCTATCAAGCAACAACAGCAATTCTCAATCAATTCCACAAAAAGAAAAATAGAAAATAAAAATAATAAATCCAAACAAATTGCTTCAAGGCAATGCGAAAAAGGTCGCTTGATTGGCTTAAACTCTTGATTGAGTTTTCACCAACTCTGCTAGAAAGTTAGATAAACAAGCATCCTTTTCTGCTGCTGTCCTCTTACTCCTTACTGTATTATTTAAGCCTTTCTTTTCGTACGCGCTGCAATAATAAGAACCACATAAACAATACTATATGCCGAAAGGATGTTTTCTTCCTTATTGAATTGTATATGCCAACTACTACTTTTACACCAATTCATACTCGTATCAGTTGGCATATTTATTAGTTCGTAGAGCAGCTTGGGAAAATATTAAGATAAACATTCGCTTTTTGATTTGTTGTGATTTGTCGAACGCCTAAAGCCAAATAAAAGGCAAAAGGATGCGTTGCTGCTTCTTTGGGTTTTGTGTGATTTAGGGTTAAACACAATTAAATATTGCCTTAGGTTCTGCATAGTTTTCTCAGATGAATTGTTTATTGTGGAGGTTTTTGTTAAGGGTACGAATGTGAGTTTTGGAGAGAGAGAAGGAAGTTTAATAACATTTTCTATTAAGTGAAAGCAGTGACAATGTTTTACGAATTTTCAGAAATGTTTTATTGCGATATTTGCTTGAAATTTTGTCTCTCCAATGAAGTTTTCATACATACAAATCTCAATTGATGTGTCTCCTTCTTCGAAATTGTAATAGAAGTCTAGCATTGTAGCACCTGCTGTGGCATGAAATCTGCTCATCAACTTCTACTAAAATTCAAGGTCATTACTTCATTTTCACCATGAAACATTTTTCACCAGAACAAACATTGCAGAACACACTTGTAAATGTTTTAAAAACACAAAATGTGCCAATATCATTCACCAGAAATCATTCATTAACCGTTTAAAATTCAAGGTCTAACTTTTCTGCAGAAAAGGGTGACTAACTTCCAGATCATTGCCATCCATTTAGTGACACGACCTATGTTAAATGTTTAATCAGTTGTAAACCAATTTGTTGGTTTTTCTCCTACACTGTTCCCATTTTTCCCTGGTTTTCTTCTTCGCGCGTTTCATTTAGTTGAAAAAATATTTTCGCAACAATTTACGCGCCATTGTATTCGAGCATTCGATACATTTGCGATACAATAGAAAACGATTCGATTCGATGGATGGGAATGGATTGGATTGAATTCGTTAGCAAGGTTTTGGCTTGTGTCTTTAGACTGCATTGTCTGTGCTGTTGTGTGCCATTTATCTCGATATACTCCTACAACAATACACGTCGCAAAGGAGGTTCTATCCTTTTTTTTTTGTTGCTGGTACACTTCACGTACTAGTGTGTGAAGGGTATTAAATGTTTGTTGGAAGGGTTGTAATGCATTGATATTGGAGATTTTAGCAGCATAGTGAAAACTAGGTGCAGACTTCTGCCGTGCAATACTTTCAGAAGGTATTGCATATACGGAGATACCTGAACATGCATATAGCAAATGGAACTTCATGATGCTGTTGATGTTTTCAACAGAAAGATCCTCTGTTTTCTCCTATTCTCCAATTTTAACTTTTCGAAATTTAATACAAGAATTATTGAAATTTATAAATGGACTTGCTTATAACACATATCACTTCTCTAGAGGTTTTACATCAAAACGAAACTCTTAAGCGCATAAAATCGCCTGGCTATGACGGAACTTACGGAAGAGTGCTCAAAGCTCTTACAAGAAAGGGTAAACTATTTCTAACCATAATTTTTTATGGCAAGTTTTGCATATACCAGAACATCTATACAATGAAAACGCTGAGCGCTGAGATTATGATGATGCCAAAGCCTGGGGAACCTGAAAAATAAATCACGTCCTACCGCCAGCTGCCTGCATTCTCCACAGTATTCGAGAGCATACTATTTATTAGAGTACTGCCTCTACGGGATGGATGTAGAATTGTCCGAGAACTCTAATTTGGTGTCAGCTTGAAGCATGGGTCGTAAAAGCAGTCTAACTAACAACAATACACAGTTATGTTTTTATGCTGACGACACCTCCAGAAACAAGCCCGGGTGGAGAAAAATTGTACATTGATCCCCTCTTTAAGCAACCAAACTTTTTGGATATCGAGTTGCTTGACCACAAGGCTGTGGAACAACGCTGAACTTAAAGATGAAGACTTAAGGAAGATATCCACACGATCTTTCGGAAAGATAAGGAGACTAAGGTCTCATCTCAGAAAGAGAGAACCTATATCTAGTCCATATCTACCTTTTTCTACCTTATATCTGCCCTAAATCTACTCTATATGTACCATATATCTACCCTATATCTAGTCCATATCTACCTTTTTTTACCTTATATCTGCCCTTTATCTACTCTATATGTACCATATAACTACCCTATATCTAACCTATATCTAGCGTATATGTAGTCTATATCTAACCTATATATATACACGCCATATCTACCCTATATCTGTATTTTTAATACCGCATATCTACCCTATATCTAACTTATATCTACCCTATATCTACTCTACATCTAGCCTATAACTAGCCTATATCTACCCTACTTCTACCCTATAACCAACCTGTATAAAAAATTATACACAGCGGAGAAAGATCGGTCTCCAATCAAAGATTATGTTTGAGATAGGTTCCTTTCCTGGGGGAGAAAAACAGCTCCTGAATTTTTTACACTGTTTGTTGTGAAGCTACTATGTGATTAAATGGGGCCTGGAGATTAATGAAGGTAGAACGATAGTTCACAATTAACAAAGGAGTGAAAGACCTTAAATTTTAATCGTCGAGTTGGTGCCAAAAATAGAGGAAACTGCTTGGCACACTTCTCTATAACATTTTCACCGCAGATGTACCAATCCCTCCAGTCTTTTCCAGAAGTAAATCACTGATCGCCTCATATGCGGACTATTTTTATGTTCTACACTCGGCTTCAAGCGTGTGTGAAGCAGCTTCTGTTGTTCAGGCGTACCTTCACCTGCTTGAGAGCAGCACAAAGCGAAGGTGAGAGCTTCTGAGCTCAATTGTGGATCAAGATCAAATCCGGATGCACTTCTGAGACAAAAATTCAGTAGGCACGACGGTAGCAGCAAACCCGCTCTCCATCGGCGAAAAAAATTTCAAATAAAACTTCAAACATTGAATAAATTTTTAAATTTTTTTAGTTGGTTGAAGAAAGGAGATTCATTTTAAACAAATGTGGAAAATTATTTTTAAAAAATTTCACACTTTGAAACGTCAATATTATTGATATCAAATCATTTCGCTCAATTTTAATTAAAAAATTGTTCAATTAGGGCACTGAATATATGTGGAAACCTATGCAGATTCCTCTGTGGGATTCCCATTGGAGGATTCTCTGGGTGAATCCCAATGGCGATTCGTTTATGGTAATTCCCCTTTAAGGGTTTCTCTTTTTGGTATTCCGCTGGGGATATTGTGTGGAGGATTCCCTTGGGACACTCTTGTTGAGGGATTCCCAAATGATGATACCTTAATGGGGATTCCCTATTGGGGTTTGTGTCTATCGCTTAGGAATGAATATTTACTTTAACTGGGCTGTCTTTTACATAATAATAATTATAATACTTTTTTAGTTAATTTTTTTACACCTTGGGTTACATTATTGGATCTTTAGTAAGCCTCCCTAATTTTTATTGAAAATATATTAAAGCCTATGTCACCCGGGAAAAGTGTAGCTACTCAACAGTGAAAGAATTTTTTAAATCGGTTCAGTAGTTTCGGAGCCTATTCAATGCAAACAATCAAATCAAGTCTTTCTTTATAATATTAGTACAGATCAAATTTTTAAGCATAGTGCATTCACATTTCGTTGTCAACACGATTTTCTTTTATTAAATTTTTTACATTTTCTCTTCTTCTTGCTCGCTTAGTCCTTGCAATTTTTGCTGTCAACTGTTTTGCAGCTGATAAAAGTTGTAAAGCAATCGAGCGAACTGAGAAAAATGTTGGAGAAAAAATAAAAAAAAAATAGATATGTGGTATGTCGTTGCCCAGAATAAACTATGTGCGAGGGAGTAACCAGTATGGCAGGCGTTGTGCCTAATCGTCTGCGTAATTGTTTCAGCCTGCAAAAAGTTATCCTTTATCCCTTTTATACTACTTGCGATGCGTTGTTGTCTTTGGTCTTGGTCGATTTAATGGTTTTTAAAGTGTTGAAATTTGCAGCTGATTTTGCACCAATTTTAACCGCACAACATTCAATTAATTTGCGCTGCTGCTGGCTGACCAATGCGTTTCAGCGAATGACTACTGTGATTAATTAATAGAACAAATGGTTGTTATCCTGTAGGAATATTTATAGCGAAAAACTAGTTCAATTTCTGACTTCCTGTTTGCTCTTTTGATTTAAGACTTCAAAGCAAGGAAAAAATTTTTTAAAAGAAAAGTCGCTTGTGCATCGAATTTTTCTATGTCCTGTGCTCCTAATTGAATTGTAAATTAAAGAAAATAATTTAAAAGAAATTCTGTAGCATCTTTTTTTTTTATATTTCTTACCTTTAAACAGCAAACAGTTTATTGCATTTGAAATGAAAGGAAGTTATATAATTTGAAAGCGGGTAGAATTTCTATAATGAAAAGGAAGCAATAAACTTATTTCTTTTTCTGTATTTTTTCAAAGGATATTTGTTGCGCTTCCGTTTTATTTACTGCTGCAATTGTTGTCGATATTGCATTTGTTGCGAAATTGACAGAAAAATAATGACTTTGTAAGTAAGAAAAACGAGTTTTTATTTGCTGTTGTAAAAAAATATATGTTTCAAGGATATAAAATGCATTTGAAGATTTATAACTATTTTTACTTCAAATTGAGTTTTAAATGTTCAATATCTATTTAACGTGAACGGATATGGATACGGATATTGTGAGAGAAGGTTGTTCTCTCAAAATATAATTAGTTATTTTATAGGAGCAAGTAGTTTCTGTAAAAAAAATGTGAGATATCACGTCATCAGAGTGAAAACATCTTATCACTGAAAACCTTTGATAAAGTTGGATGAGGCTTGGTGCTTATGTATGGGTACCAAGGTAAACAAGAAGCAAAGGAGAAGTAACTTCACCACATATAAGTCCTTATAAAAAAGTTTGAAGTTTGCTGTTAGAAAAATATGCTTTAGGTGACGCTCACCAGGAGTCAGTGATGCATATCCATGCGTCTAACTGAAAGTGTGAAGTCTGCTAGATACACTCATAGGCGAAACAAGGATTTAGGGAGACTATGAAAAGTAGTCCGAAAGCTTTTTAGTAAATTCAAATGCACTGGAGATCGGCTTGGATATACAATCAGTCTGACAGAATGCAATAAAAATAGTCTCCGTCCGTTGCCTGATGATAGATGAGAAGAAACTACTCGAAACACACTTTCCGAACTGTAATTTAGTAAAGTAGAAAAATACATCAAACTACTTCCAACAATGAAGAAAAAAGGTTAAGATGGGTTATTAGCACCTTCTAACCTTATAAATCTTCCCATGTCAATGAAACATTTCCAGCGCTACTACAGAAAGCTAAGAAATTTCAGTATTAACTTGACACTCGGCTGTATACCGATGTACTGGAAGATAGCAAAGGTAGCTCCCATTCCGAACACACATAAGAGACATCCCATGCATCCTAATTCCTTCAAACAAATAAGTCTCACCTATTCCATTCCTAATTAGTGAAAATGCTGGATAAGCATGTCAGAAATGAATACTTGATGAATAAACCACTACACAGAATTCAATATAAGTATAGATCTGGCAGCGCCGTCGAAAATGCTATATACGTAACGAACTCCTCCATCTAAGATGCCCTAAGAATCTTTTATGGATATAAATGCTGCCTTTGACAACACATTTCCAGCAGAAGTTAACAGGAGACTCTAGGCCTAATCTTTTTGATTAAAGTCGAACCGTTTAAACCACAAAAGGATGTCCACAGAAGGGTGTTCTATTTCCTCTTCTTTTGCGCCTTGAAGTGTACGAATTATTAGACTTCTTAACAAATAACGGTACCACATGCGAAGCCTCTGCTGATAATATAGTTGTTATCTGCTGAAGGAAGTTCGAAGACACATTATGTGATCCAATCAAAATAGACATCAAGATCACACGAACTATACGAAGTTTCACGTGGAGCATATAGTGAAGAAAGTCACAAAGGGAATAATAACTTACAGATCCTTACGCCATCAATAGATATCTTGACAGACACCCTTCTGGAATACCCTAATGCCAGCCTCGGCATGAGAAGTTTCAAGGTATGGATAAGTTTTAAAGAGAAATTAGAAAATATGGCCATTGGCCCGCTAATAGATGAAATAACTGGCACAGGGGTATTTGGACCTAGCTCTAACTACTTTAAATCGCTATCGAAATTCAGTAGTATCTTTCAGGCAAAAGATGTTCCTAGTACTACCTAAATAGATTCTAGACGAATCAAAATATTCGTTGTCAGTCAGGCGGCTTTTCCAAAAAAATGAGCAAGCGAACAAGTTGGTAAGAAGAGAAGCAGCCGCTTCTGCCATTTTGCGGACTCGAATTAGAATCTTGGAGAAAATGAATAAAGCCGGAGACATTTTCTGGACAGGCTTACATTAACAAAAGATCAAAAAATGTCCAATGGACTCAAGAAGAAGGACTAAAGAATGATAAGAGGTTATCTGACTGCAGACTTAGAAGACTTTTATGAAAAATTGGGAGTGATAGCACTTGTAGATTCGGCGGCAGATATATGTTTGCAAAGATGCTGTAATGGTTAAAAGTTTCATTATGCGATGTTTGATGATAAATTTTTACTAAAATGTGGCTTAGATAAAGTGAAGTCCACAAGAGAGAGACTAAGAAGGTCAAATTGCCAGACTTCTATGTGAGATTACCATGACTTTAAATCGCTCGAGCAGAATCTCCATTATGTCATGAGCTGTGTATCACATAACGTTATTCTGTTGATATCATGTACAGCTCCCCGTTGAAGGATATGATAATGCCATCGGCATGTTTGAAGAACTAAATACCGATGATGTTTTATGATGATCATTTGCAAGTGTTATATCTTCCCATGTTCTTTGGTATTGAGTGACTGAGTAATAAATAAAATATTTGGCAGTTGCAGTTTGGAACATGTTCCTTAATGATGTAATAGCCATCTCCGCTCAAGAGCCAACTAATTTTTTCTTTTTTTTTTATCAACATTTAATAAAATTTTGTTCTCCAATTTTCGCCATATATAAAAACTGGACGCTCGAAAGAAATCGTTAAAATTAAGCTCATGTAAGAATGTCTCCCTTCTGTATGGACATCTTACTTTCAATTATTTGTTCCATTAATTAATTGGTGACTTTTATACTATAAGATTATAAAGATTTTTACTAGTAAGCAGTTACAATTAATCTCTAGATTTGCGTTTTTAAACTACTTCTAGAACTGTTTGACACCTATTATGTCTCAATACCGGCTTCTCTCTAGACACTTATCTACTCCAAGGTTCCAAGTGAAACTCGATGAGTTGATTCATTTGAATTTGAAGCTGATAACATCTCAGTGGATCTTTTGACCCAAAAGAGACATACTCTGTTGGGTGCTGCTGTCTGCGATTTAAGTCCTTCAACTCTCTGTGTTGTCTTAAAAGAGAGATGAGGCACTTGATTTGACGCAAGAGACATCAGCGAAGAAGATTTGTTCGCACCCAACTTCCAGAGGTGCTCATAATGCAGAGAGAATAGTATATCGGGAGAAAACTCGAGGCAATGTACTACACAATAGAGCCTCAGCCTTCTCACTTCACTGTCTAAGGTGCTGGAGAGGCTAATTGTATTACGGCTTTTCAGAAGTGTGGATCTATGAGAAATCCTACCAATCTATCAGTTTGGCTTCAGCGAAGGAATCGGCGATTTTGAGCAGTTTTAGAGGGTGGTGGTGAATCATATTCTTAAGGCATTTAATAACAAAGCATAATGCAATGGGGTCTTTGTTGACTTGCAACAGACGATCGTGTATGACACATGGGACTACTCGCAAAAATCAAGAGACAAGTTCCAGCCCCCTTTTATCTCCTATTCAGATCGTATCTGATAAAAGTAAAAACTTCAATCTGCCTCCCCCATACGATGGCAGCTGGTGTTCTATAAGGAATTATGCTTTGCCCACTTCTCTATAAGATTTTTACCACAGATGTGTCAATCCCTACAGTCATCTACAGAAGCAAATCACTAATCGCCTCATATGCGGACGATATTTTTTTTCAAGCGTGTGTGAAAAGCAGCTTCTGGTGGAACATCAAATTGAATCCTAGAAAATGTAAAATAGTTTGTTTTTCACTACGCAGGGTTCAGGTGCCAGCTAAACAATGTAAGTCTACAGGAGGCAGTTCTATGCTGCCCTTGAGATGTCAAAGGGCAATTTATAAGTATATTGTTGAGTCTACTTGCAGCTATGAAATCCAGATTAGGGAACTGGCTGCAGTGACGAATCGTAAGAGCATACATACGCTTCAGAATGAAGCCTTACGGCATATCTCGGATTGTGATTGATACATTCGAGCTTCTACTCTACACCGAGCGCTTAAAATAAATCGACGTACCCGCAGATATAGAGTCCACATGACCATGCTAATAAGTGCCTCTAGCTGCAGAACGCCACCATAAACCGCTTAAAGAAACCTAAAATGAGAGCAAGTATCGGATAAGGAAGCAGACATAGATGAGAAATATTATGTACTATCCACCAAGAACGAAGATGAAAGCATGCTATAAATATATCTCTAAACATATATATCCAAAATCATAAAAAATAAAAACACTTCAAAAGATTAAAAGTAAAATTCCTCTGACCTAGCAAGTAACATGTTTAAAACTGATTGTGAATTATAAGCGCTTTCGTAGCTTAAAATTTAAATGAACACAAGTATAACTTTCCGTTCATTTAAATTTTCAACCCCGAAAGTGATTATAATTCACAAACAGTTATATGCTAGCTCAGAGTTAGCTTTTGTCTGTTTCGGATTTTATTTCGTATTTAGGCCCTGTACCGAAGGTACAAGAGCCTGTTGGGTTTGTGCAAATGTATGTAACAGGTAGAAATAATGGTCGGAGACCCCCCAAAGTTACCACCATTATGGTCAGGAATGAAAGAGGAGTCGATATAGCCATGTCCGTCTGTCCGTCCGTCCGTCTGTCCGTCCGTCCGTCTGTCCGTCCGTCCGTCTGTCCGTCTGTATGAACGAAAGGATCTCGGAAACGGTAATAGATAGAGACTTCGTGTTTTTTGCATTCGACTAGGATTGCTCCGGAATTTCACAAGTTTATTTTGAAATTTTGCCCCTCCCCCCCTTCCCCATAAAATCACCCCTTAGGGTGTAAATTTCTTCGGCACAACAAAAAATTGAGTGTACCAATATAGAGATAACGTCTCTCTAAGCAAAAATCCAAAAAGTTCATCAAAATCGGATAATAAATGGCGATTTTATAAGCAATTGAATTTGAACAACCCCCTTTTCTTTTCATTCATATTCGCGCAGTGAGAAGTGGTCATGTGTTTGGTCATAAGCTCGGGAAACATTTAATATGTTTGTTAGGCGACCTGAACTGGTACAGGGCCTCTTACAGTCGGTTACGCCCGACTGTATTTCCTTACTTGTTTTATAAAGTTTTTATTTTTTATGCATTTAGATATATGTGTAAGGACAAATTTTTATATGATGTAATTGTTGTATGATATGAATGCATTCATTGTGGTCGCTATATATATATTTATTATATTAGAGACTGTTCTATAATCTTTAATCTAAGAAGGAAGTAACTGAAAAAATTAAACAATGGTTAAGGGTAGAAAGTAAAAACAAGTTAAATTTATCTTGAAGATTTGTCTAACTAAATACGAAGTAAAGCTGCTTCGTAGATATCTGATATCTTTAATGCTCATACTTTTCGTTATATCCTTTTTCAGAAATTATTTAAATTTTTATTTTTTGGAGGCGTAAACACAGTTTATCAACCAAGCGAGCAAAATGTAAACCAACGAATAATCGCTGTCGACAGAAAAATATGAAAAACGATACCAACACAGCAACACAGCGCATCTAAAATAGCATTAAAAAGGCTTAAAAATAGTGTCCTGTTCAGTTAGTTTGAATTTGACACGCACTAAAAATACAACAACAAACAACACAGAAAAATATCGAATTTAGAAAACTAGCCACCATGAATCACGCCCGTGACAGACGCCCACGAACATGAAAACGAATAATACTATCGAGCATATCCTTGGGCAAGGATATGCGTCGCATTTACTGTATTTATAATTTAATTTAGCAAAAATTGTGGGCGTTGTGACTTTATGTATGCGGTATGGCGAGGTTTAAGCATATATTCTAAGGATTCACTTGCTGCTCTGCTGTGACTGCTGTGAAATTTGAGCGTTGTTGTTTTTCTTTTGTGAATAGTAGTTTGCATGTTAAATACTCATATGCAGATACATACTGAGTTACGTAGCTAGAAGATACATTTTATTTGCGGTCACTTTTGTGGTCTTCAACATAAATTTTCGACGTTTTTATGGTTGCTTTGCTCTACAGCGCTGTTTTGGATACATATTACTTAGCTGCTGTTGCTGCTACTTGTGTGTAGTTTGTTATACGAGTTATGGTTTATTATTAGAGTGCAGCACTGAAAAGACTTTTTTGTACCCTTTATATTAAGTGTGAAAATGGTTTGCTCAGTTTGTCGGTGGATTTGCTATACATTCAAAGACATAAATATAAAACAAGTAAGAAAATACAGTCAGGCGTAACCGACTGTAAGAGGCCCTGTACCAGTTCAGGTCTCCTAACAAACACATTAAACGTTTCCCGAGCATATGACCAAACACATGACCACTTCTCACTGCTCGAATATGAATGAAAAGGAAAGGGGGGTCATTCAACTTCAATTGGTTATAAAATCGTTATTTATTATCCGATTTTGATGAACTTTTTGGATTTTGACTAAGAGGGACGTTAACTTTATACTGGCATACTCAATTTTTCTTGTGCCGAAGAAATATTTCTCCTTGGGGGTGATTTTATGGGGAAGGGGGGAGGGGCAAAATTTCAAAATAAACTTGTGAAATTCCGGAGCAGTCCTAGACGAATGCAAAAAACACGAAGTCTCTATCTATTACCGTTTCCGAGATCCTTTCGTTCATACGGACGGCCAGACGGACGGACGGACAGACGGACAGACGGACATGGCTATATCGACTCCTCTATCACTCCTGACCATAATGGGGGTAACTTTGGGGGGTCTCCGACCATTATTTCTACCTGTTACATACATTTGCACAAACCCAATAGGCTCTTGTACCTTCGGTACAGGGCCTAAAGATATAAATATATTTTATTTACTTGTTGAGCTTTAATAAGCATAAACGCGTCAATACAAATAGATCTCTGGCTCAACCTATTTAGGTTTAAATATCTAAAATTAAAAAAAAATATATATAAATAGGTGGTAGAAATAGTTGTAGCCATCCGATGTATCCAGGTTAAAATTCTTTAAATCGGAACACATGAAAGTGAGCTACGCTCCTTGACTCATGTTATATGATCTCTAGCAAATGGAAGGTATGCAGTCTTAAGTTCATCATTGAGAGTTGCATTTTTTTTTATTTTCTTTTCGAATTCTTGGCACTCCGCATAAAGCATTTAACAGTTGCGTAACTTGCATTTTTCTTGGGTTTTGGTCGCAGAACGTAAGGAATTTCAAGCGTATCTGTTAATAAGTCTTCTGGCTGCTGATGTTGTCGCATATTGAGCACCTCCTTGTATATTATAATCATTTTTGTCTGTTTGATTGTGCGCGCATCACTTAACAGCCACTCATTGGGTTCAAAATCGAATTACTGAAAGATAAGAAATTTTCTTGTGAGTTACATTTAGCGTTTATATCATCAAAATCGACCCACAGAGTCAAAAGATATTAATGTTCAAATTTAGATTAAACTTCTAAGCTTAAAAACTGCTGCGCACTATAGCTTTTCATACTGTTTGCTAGTGATTTTCAAACCTATGACATATGTGCGACTCAAACTATAATCCAATTGCCTCCAAACTATATCTTTATATATATTGGGAGTATACATAAATTCGGGCGGTTTTTATTCGAAAATAAAACTTTATTGTGAAAAAATTGTATGCATTCATTGTTCAAAATTTTGTCCATCGGCAGTTACGACGTTTGCCCATCGGCAGTTACGACGTTTGCCCATCTTTCTGGCACTCTGCAGATCGCTCTCTTGAAACGAATGAATTGTGTTCGGTAGAGGTCCCTTTTGATCGTCCGACCCGATTTCAAGAGCTCATTATACAACACACCGTTGTGATCCCACCAAATACAGAGTATTACCTTGGTGCCATGGATATTAAGATTTGCCGAGGATGTTGATGTTTGGCGGGGCTTCACATACAATTACTTGCCTTGGGGATTATCGTAATTAATTCATTTTTCATCACCAGTAACAATCTAATGTAAATATGACTTCTTTTTGTGGCGTTCAAGCAACTTTTCCGACACGCAGAATCGGCGTGCGACGTCTCTAGGTTTCAATTCATACGGCACCTAATTTCCAAGCTTTTGAATGAATACCAATGCTTTTAAACGTCTGGAAATAGATGTTTAATCAACTCTCAAAGCATCTGTAAGTTCTGCGTTTTTCAAGTTCTTCTTCTTCGAGCTATACCTTCAATTCTTCATCTTCAAACTGTTTTGGCTGTCCGAGTCGTTCTTCGTCTTCTAAGTCGAAGTTGTCACTTTTAACCCGTGCAAACCACTTCTGGCACGATCGTTCAGCCATAAACTTTCACTAAAATACGATGATTTTTGGTAACCTTTTTCTTCATGGTACAGTAATAAAGAAGAACTCCCCGCAAAATGACTTTATCTGCTCGACATTTTCAAATGAATAGAAAAAATTGTTGTTTACTCTTAAACCAAATGACATATACTAAAAAATACCCGCAATGACAGTAGCTTCCTAAAATATTTCGTTGTATGCCAGAAATATTTTGTGTGCGAGAGATAAGAATTCAGATAGATGAAGAGAGAAAGAGAGACAAAGAGAGAGAGAGATATTGAGAAAACGAGTAAGAGAGAAAGAGAAAGGTGAATAAAATATTTACATCCAAAAATGAGAACCTGTCAAATGATATTTTTTTTCAATATCGGTTATACTTGATAATTGATCCCCATAAATTACTTAAAACATTTCGAATATACAAAAGGATTGTCCATTTGGATAACTTTTTATACTTTCTTTTATACCCATAGGATAAAAGGGTATAATAAGCTTGGGCAGTGGGAGGTGAGACAGATAGATATTCTATACGTGCATCAAAAGTCGAGGCGACATAGACATGTAAGTTTGTCTGATCATCCATATGAATATCGAGAACATGAAGACTATAAGAGATACAGCCTTCAACTTTGAATATTAAGATATTTCCTTCAATTTACTTGCCAAGCCACCCTTGCTAAGGGGGAGTTGGTGATTACAATGCCCACCTACTCCTTTTTAGTTTTTGTAAGAAAAAATGTTCATTGCTGTTCCTAATGAAGCTAGAAATGCCAAATTTTAGTCTATTTGGCATTAAAACTTAAAAAAAATATGTTCAGATTCAGATCGGCCCACTAGAACGGGCA
Source organism: Leucophenga maculata (assembly GCA_035044805.1). Taxonomy (NCBI): domain Eukaryota; kingdom Metazoa; phylum Arthropoda; class Insecta; order Diptera; family Drosophilidae; genus Leucophenga; species Leucophenga maculata. Next base: position 899,705 of record JAWNNP010003331.1, read on the forward strand.
GTAGCCCCCATACAAGTCCGTTCGTCTATATTGGGTTTCCGAAAGAAAAACATTTTTGTTTGTTGTTAATTCAGCTAGAAACGTCAAGTTTGGTGTTTTTACCATCGATCCTAATAAAATATTTTACAAAGGTCCCAATCGGATCACTGTAAGGGATAGTCTCCATACAATAAGTCGAGTCTATGTAGACATGTCCGTCTGTCTGGCTGTCCGTATGAATATGAAGAACTTTAAATACTATGAAAGAAAGAGCCTTCAAGTTTAAATTTAGCTTAGGATATAGTATGTGGTATTCCGTCTACGTATAAGTATTTAGTGGAAACTCATTTCTAAGAGGTAGCACCCACAAAAAATCTATTCCTCTCTATTTTTTTATGAATTTGTTTTTATATTTAAAAAATTTTTTTTTATGGTTTAGTTGTTTAGTTAAGCTTAAAATGACAAACTTTGGCTATAAAATACTCTACATCCACCTAGGATCCACCTAGGAATATGTACCCCTAATAAATTTCAGGTTAAATGGAGGTGCAGAGCATCTATTTAACGAGTAAGCCATACTATGGAGGATCAAGTGTATAGTTAGTTTATGCAAATATGTGTATCAGATTGAGAAGTGGCATGATTGGCCCCATAAAGTATATATATTCTAGATCACCTTCAACGTCTTTCGGTTCGTTTGTCTGATCTTTAGAAATGTAAGCAATGAGCAATAAGCCACCAAACTTGAATTTCTAAACTCGCCTGCTGAATTCCCAGGTGAAGTTTAGAAAAAATGTTGGCTGTCACATCTATCTTGAACAAAATATGGTACTTACATGCACAATTTTCAATATTTAAGCAATGTGTTAATGCAGGCAAAACTGTATTGCCGTCATCATCTGGATTGACTGCTGTTCTTATAAAATAGCAGGTTCAGCAATCAAAGTCATCTAACTTTAATTTGGTAAGGAAAGGAGTGTCTCAACATAATTATTATTTTTATTATCCAATATTAACTTCTGTATGTAGCGTATTAATACTTCGTCCCTGCTGACGCAGTTATTATTTTTTTTTTCTTTAATTTATATTTTTTGTTGTTTCTTTTTCGGGGTGTTGACTTTTTGAATGTTTCAATATGACTAACTGCTTCGTATGTGTCCAACTACTAAATCTAGCAGAGAACTAAAATGCCAGCACGCCTTCTACGAGTTCGACTTCGATTTAATTTAGTAGCGTACAACATATTAAGTTTTGCGGGAGGTATAATGTGTCATATTCATGCGATTCGTTGTGAGTGTTATCCTTTTGGTTTTAAATTTCCATAAAAGAATTTCGTTCTGCACGCTTGACTTGCTTAAAGTGTCAAGCGTAAATATGGATTTTTTTCTTCTCGAAAAAATTTTTTCTTTTTTTTCTTTTGCTTACAGTCCATACTTAGTTATTAAATGGCCCCTTAACAGTTTGACAGCTACTTTTCCGCTGCTAATGAGGCTATCAAATGCCTGCTGTGGTCCCTTCCTGTATTTTTTATCTCCATAGCTCAGCTTAGACTGGCAAAATGACTCAAGTGTCAAATGTGTCAAAAAGTGCTTGAAAGATATTTTCTTTCTTACTTCATTCAATAATATTTTAGTGTGCGGGTCGGGGCGGGTCACATGTGTCTGACACACTTGTCACTTATGTTTTTATGTTCGGATTGCGCTTTATTTTTCTGTGTCGAATACTCTTTAAGAATTCAGTTTGCTGCTGAAAAGTGTTAAAATCTGCTGCATCAATTTGTATCTAAATATATAATTTTTCCTTTTGTTTTCAATATCTGTGTATGTCATTAACACATTTGACATTTCAATTAGTGGGTTCTTTTTTTTTTTTTTTGCATTAGTGAAGATAATAAATAAATTGGTTCATGGCTTGTGTTGGTTAATACTCGGCATAAATGAGCGATCGATTTAGATATATTTGTATAAGTTTTTCAGATATCTTTCATCAACTTTGTAGAAGTTCTAAATATGCAAAGTGATTTATGTATCTCAATGTTACAATAAGTTTGTATTTAGATTAGTATGTCACGTTCTATGCTATTGGTGATACATTATATCATCTAATCTAATGCTACCGATCAATAGCAACAAGATATGTTGAAATCGAGTACTCTCTACTAAAGTATTGTCTCTTACTTTTTTTAACACAAGCAATAAAATTCTAAATGTGCAAATATTTATGAGAAACATCTGTTAAATTATTGGGATCTTCAATACTTTTCTTTCAAGGTACACCAGATGAAATGAATTTTAACAATCTCGTTAAGATTGGTGACATTTAGGAGTATTCCTTCTTTGAAATAATAAGAGCATCTGAAGCCTGCCATTTCTGATAATCTAAACAATTCTCCGTTCTTCTGTTCTTTCGATACCTTTTCGCACTACGAATCATCACTAATGCTCGAAAATAAATTTTCCTTTTAATATTATTAATAATCTAATAATTTAAATAATAATCTAAAATCTCAGCTGAATGAAATACATGTTTTAAATTGGAGTATCTTCAAGTGGCGAATAATTTAGACTGTTATTTTCTTCAAACCACAAAGCGACGCCTACTGCTCTACGCTATAGAAGCTCTGCATTTATTTCAAAAGTGTGTGTAACATCGAATAACAATTACATGATTATCTTAACAATCTCAATTATATAAATAAGAACAGCCAAACCCAATGCTCTGCACAAAAGGACTTATTATTTACTAATTACTAAAAACTATTATTAATATTTATATACACATACATACATATAAGGCTAACATTTGTGTTATCCAGGGGGTTTTACGGTTCACCAACTGTCCTGGCAAACCTCATTCTCTTTAATCATCTTAGAGGCCTGTTGGGGAGTAAGCCTCTCGCGAGCATACTGCGGTGTCCTAGCAACCTATCATTGTATCTGCTGGTGTGTCTTAATATTTGTTCTTCTACTGTATGTAGGTTGAGGTCACGATGAAGGGTGGAGCCGCGCACATACCAAGGGCAATTCGTAATGCTTCTTAGGGTACGATTGTCATGATGGGTAAAACGAGCTTCCAAATGGTGTGCAAAAGCATTAGCCTATTCCATCTCATTATTAGCCAGGCCACCTCCAGGGCACTGGACAGGAACCTGCCTGAAGGGTTGTCTTTTGGGTGATTTGGTACACTTCCAACGGTGTAGTCCATAGCCGCTAGTTTTTGCTCAAAAAAGTCGCTTCGTAGTTCTCTTAAGACATTTCTCAGCTTTTTTGCTGTCCGGTTCCACAGAAATCCGTTCCAAGGGTCTTGAGATCGAATTGCTCTTCTTCTGAGACGCCTTTTTTTTTTGCAAAAAGCTCTCTTGCCTCACTTGTTAACTGCCATAGTCTATGGGACCTGGCGGGGGATTGAGAGGTGTTGAAGCTGCTGCAGCCCTATGTAGATTTTCTGTGAAATTGAAAACATCTCTCCAAATGCTGTTTAAAGGCGAAAAGGCCAGTTCGCTTAGTGATTAGTCGGGGACTGCAGCTGGCATCCAGCCCAACAGTCCCAATGGTGTCAAATAGGGCTAGATGATCGGATCCCAGCTCAATGCATGTAGCAGTGTGACTGGGTATATACACTCAAAAAAAAATTTTTCCTAAAATTTAGGAATCATTACCTAAAAAAATTTTTTTTACCTAAAACAGGAATTTAAGGTAAAATTTTGCCTAAAAATTAATTTTATGACCTAAATTAAAAATTTTTTACCTAAAATATTAGGAAAGTTTTTCCTTAAAATTCATTTTTAGGGAAAATTTTACCTTAAATTCCTGTTTTAGGTAAAAAAATTTGCTGATCTGTGTGGCTTTTAAGTCTGCCTTTTAATTTCCGTCAACACACAACCTTAATAATGTAGATTTGCTCGCAATTTGACTTTAGTATAATGAAAAATGGTGAAGGTAGTATTTTGAACTTGTTTAAAATCTAGAAAAACAGTTTCATATATACTTGACCATGCATGATCAAATCAATAATTGGCTCGGATATATGTGTGGATATCTTATACTCACAGTCTTTCAGTTCGAGTTGGAAGTAATTAAGGTCCAACTCGAAGAAGAGTACTGTATATTCGATTAAAAATAGGTGAATACTTTCTAACAATATTCAATCGACTGCAAGGTCACGATTTGTTGTATTCGTGTACATAGGGATATTGAAGGGAATGCATTTGCGAACAGTTTGGGCATAACTGATTCTATTAACAAAAATCTTCTGCGGCCTTAGTTGGGCTACAGCCAAATCTATTTCCGACTATTTTTTCTGTAATTTTGCCCTCCAAAACTGCAGACATTATTCTGCAATTCAGTAAACTAAGCAAAGGGTGCGACTAATTTTCCCAAATACTAATGGACATCTGAGCAGAGGGGATCCTAAGGCTGCTCACCTAACAAAGTGAGTCTCTCTTCAAAAACAGAATGCAGACTCTTTCTTGAAGAAGATGACACCATCATACATTTACGCATTTACTCAGATGTATACAGCTACCTTACATTAGCTCACACTGTCAGGAACGGATCGACATGCGGAATTCTCAGACTTATAAAAAAGCAGAGATGATACCGACTCAATAACCTAACTATGCTGAGCTAGAACAAGGAAGATATATAATTTGGTTTCCACTTAGAATTCTCACATATCTTCTTTACTCAGTTTTCTTCAAAGAAAAAGTTTTTTATCTAACATTTAAGATTCTTAAAACTCATATTAAGCATATAGTAAGCATCAACTGCAGCAACTATTTGTGAGTAGCCGCCTATTTCTCAGAACTGCTTGCGTTTAAGGTTTCACAGTATTTCAGCAAATCGTGAGAATCCTTCAATTTGCATCTTGTTGACAGAATTTTAGCAAGTCAGCATGCCATGAACTTCAACCTTTCGAAGATGACCTGCTGTTTAACATATTAGCACCAAAGCATGCCGATAGCATGTGTTGATTTTGCCTACTCGAGTGGCAGGAGGTCTTTAGAGCAAGCACTGTGCAATGCTTCTACAGTGCAGCAGCAGCTGAAAGTGTCAACGGCTTTTAAAATACAATTTTTAGGTAATACAGAGGAAAGTGAAGATTTGCTTAAAGAAGTTTTAATAATTTAATGATTTTCTGAGTCAGAAAATAGGTAACACTTCCGAAAATGTTTGTTGTACAAATGGACAGTACAAAACAGCTGGTGGTCAGCAATATTGGAGTTGACACTTAACAAAAAAAAAGAGTTGTATTTTCCTGTTAGATCGTCCAAAAATAGATTACACGCTTCTTCTTCATATACTATAACATTTTACTAAACTTCAATGACAACAAATAATCTACCTCAACTCAATTCATTTCTAGACACTCACTTTTCACAGGATTTATATTGCAAACATTCTGCATATGCAAAACTCAACAGCAAGGTGTATAAAAAGGATGCAAGCCAACTAAAAATCAAACTCCTAATGGAACAACATGAGCACAATGACACGACAAAAACTGATTTTATTTTCCGCACCATCATCACTTTGACCGCTACTCGTCGTCCTTCTAGCTGCCATCTATTCATGACAACAAATTCTGTTGAAATGCTAACTGACATGCAAAGAAGGAAGCAAAAAAAATGGAGCATCGAGAGAAAAGGGTAACTCTACGCTTGAATGACAGTTGAGACAAAGAGCACACAACTGCAAAATGTCTGTGCCTGACAACCCTTCGTGCCTGGAGTGCATGAATGGAATGAACCTTTTCTTTCTTTCTTTCATTTGCTAAATGCGCTGACAATTGCTATAATTGTCAACTGTCAAATGGCATTACAAATTCCACATGCAGAGACACCAGTCACATCACATGCCTACGAAGCAGTAGCGTGGCGTAGGTGTAGCTTAGGCTTATCCTTTTTGTGTAGCATGTTTTGATTTCGTCAAATGAGATTAAATTTTCAACAGCAGCAGCAAAAAGGCTTAAAATTAGTAACGAGCTGTGAACAAATTTTACACATGATCGATTTTTATTGGATTAGACAGGCCCACTTTTGAGCAGGTGTTCTGCCGAGCAGGAAGTGCTTAAACTGTGTTTATTCAGTGTACATATTTATTTCTGCTCTCACTCACTCCATTCATAAATGCGCAATCAACGCTTGTGGTACCACAAAATGTTGTGCGACAGTTTGCAAAACAAGTAAACCACTAAATGTCAAACTTTTGACATGCCCGCACCGCAAAATGTTGGAGGCATGGAGGAAAACTGCTCCAAATATGTGCGTGCCTTCAATGTCAAGTGTCATCAACGGTATGCTGATGGGAATTTATTTGTGGTTTTATGGTTTTTTGTTTGTTGCAACGAGCGAGTAAACGTTTTAAAGAATGTGGCACATATGTGTATATGAGTAAATATGTTGCCCCCGAGTGCCATTTATGCGCGTTTAAAAGTTTGCTGTAATTAAAGTTTTTTTTTTCGGTTTTAGATAATGCATTACAGCATAATAAAGTAGTATTTGCTACAGTTTACGGAATTGTGAAATGGAGATAGTTCTGAGACACACCAACAGCGCAGCAGTGCATTAAGTGCCTCATTGAGGATGCCTTTTTTATATCTCAACATTCATTTTTGAAGAACCATTCTTAATTATGTTTAATTTTATTTATTTCTTTTAGCCTTTCCATTTTTGAAGTGAACAGGGCTTTAAAGTTTCTATAAATCTACTAAATTTAAAGCCTAGAACCTTATTAAGCTGGCATGGCAAGCTTCCTTCTTAAGTCCTGTTCTATATCCATCTAAAGTAGACTACATACTGCACACACATTTGAAATGCAATCTACGCCAAGCTTTATTCCCAAATCAATCCACGCAACCCAATTTTATGCGTTTCAAGTAAAAAATTATTCGCTATTTAATGTCAAAGAATGGCACTTGACATAAACTAGCTATAGTAAGTAACAAAGCGCTTGAAACAACTGCAAGAATATGAAAATCACAGCAGCAACTATTTCAACCCCAACCAACCAGACAGACAGACAGACGCAGAGACAATTGCACAATATCCATGCTAGTAAAGTAGGTCAGTAGTTACAGATGAAAGAACAAGGAGATACTGCAAGTGTTGGCACAAAACGGGGAAAATGAAATCCTTTATGCGCAAACATTGTTAGATTGTAACAGCATCAGAGACAGATACACAAATACACAATTACAGATACAGATACATGTACAACGTGTAACAAAAGAAGTATAGTACAAGCAGATTTTACTTTATAACAAGGCAAATACTCGTCGCACCAGCAACATCAGCAGCAGCAGCAGCAGCAGAACATCAAATGGAGCAATAGAAGGGTGCACTTCATGCGGCATGATGCTGCCGTGGCTTCGGCATTTCAAATGCAAAATCCCATTTTGTGCGCAAAACGCTTCTAATTGCTATAACGTTCAACAAGCTGTTAACGCACACTTATAACGTACGAGGGTAGTTGCTTGAATTTTGTTTAATTTAGAAATTCGTTTCAGCTGTCATCATTGCTGTGATGGGCTATAACTATTCACAATCGGCTTTAAACTGCACGATTCACGGTTTGGAGAGGATTTACAATTCGACTTATACAGTGAAAAATCAATAAATGAAAATGCGTCCTCGAATCTATGTATATTTATTTATACTAGGGCTATCAGAAGTCACTATATAATATCTATTGATGGGTTTAGTTGCCTTTGTCTTCCATAAAGCCAACATTATTTTATGTTCTTTATATGTTTTCCAATCAAGTTTTTAAAGAAGTTCCAGTAATTACTTTGAATTACTGCATTCATTTCATATTTAATTTCAAACTCTTAAGGGAAAGCATTACGGAAGTTTTTAAACTCTGCCCTTAGGCTCAAGCGTATACTAGGTTTGGTTAGGTGATGGAAGATTGTGTATCGGATTGTGGCTTAAATGTAAATCAAAAATCAAAAAGTGACGAGTCACGGTTATCTAGTATGTCCAAGTACATCAAAAATAGTTAAGACATTAACTAAGGACTCTTTCAAGTATCGTCTGTCCATTCTACCTGGCAGGACACTTCCCTTCTTCGCAACTCATGGGAATGGAGTATGGAGAAAATGACATCCAAAACAAAAATCTTCGATACGGAAGAAATCGGAGACCGGTATTCCCAAGTTACTACCGGAAGAAATAACATATTTCAATACTAAAAATAACAATAAACTAGCAGCAAGAAAACCTAAATATGCGAGAGGCGAGAAAGAAAGAGCGTACCGACGAATGCATCTGCGAACGGAGACAGCCAACTAGCTTCTAGCAGTGGAAGTCACCGCTAGCGGCCTGCCCGAGGAAGTTATGATTGTGTGTGCAAGGATCGAAAACTTCGAACGACAAGTGTCAAAATAGGTAATCAATGCAGACCGTCGTATTGCCTGTCCATATCTAAAACGCCAGGCTACAGCGCCCATTCTGAAAGACAAGTGTCAAAGAAAGACTTCAAGAAAATAGAGAAAGATAGCGCTTGGGCTACGATGGTTGTTCTAGACTTATTTTAAACTGTATGCAGTAATCCATACCAACAAAAGAAAGCTCGAACAATAAGTCAGAACAGAGCGCCCAAAAAAAAAAATTAAGACGCACAGTAATTCTTGGTCTAAGTCCTTCGCAGAAGTGACGAAAGTCCCAAAAATTCTAGGAGTCAACGGCAAAAATGACGAGTCAGGGTGAAGCCATCAATGCAAATGAATCAAATAGGCGTAAGCAAAAGTAGTTATGGTAATGATATGTGAACACCATTTTTGGAGGTGAAACCTCCTATAGAAGAAGATATGAAGCTAGAAATAGAATTTGCGAACACAATAGTAAGTGCCGGCAATGTATAAACTGACTATGGGTGGAATATAGGTGATTTTTAACGAGGTAGACAAGCAGGTCTAGGCGATCCTTATAGAAGAAACGCGAGGGAATGATGTAAAACATCAACAGTTGAACTTACGCATCATCTGCTAAGAAGCAAAGTTGATATTGTCTCGTCCAGGAGCCAAGGGATCTTGATCAAAGGAAATATGGCTTAAGCAAACAGGCTCATGCCTTATACTATACCAACGGTAAGGATAAATCTAACAACGAAACATCTGAACACCTTTTTAATCTGTTTAAGAAACAGAAGTGATTGTGTTCACCTTCCTATTTCAACAAGTGTCTTTCAAGTGGTAATACCTGCTATTATGGAGAATTCTTACCATCTACTAAAAACTTAAAGCAGAAATCAATAAGTTGCAAGCTGCTACGATAGCCAAGCTTTCCTCCAAGCAATACCACCATGCATCTTTTAGTCTAAACTGGTAAGAGATTAAAGATGTCTGCTTATTAGAACCTGTGTATCTATACACTATCAGTCCTAGATCAAGTCGATATGTTACGAATTGAAATTGCCAATAAACTGCCTAGTATATGATTTGCATTAAAATATATCCACAGGGATCCATATATACAAATTAAAACTCTTAATATGATCTAATAGGGCAAGAATACAATAGTGCAGGAGAACAAGACGTATCTGGTATAAGTAAGATCAGCCTAGTACTTGCCGTGCTTTTCAAAAATTTCGAAGGTCGCCAGACTAACAGAAGCCCTGGGTTTTGTTCCTCGTATAGGAAAACTAAAAATACAAAATGCCAAGGAAGATACTGAAGCCAGATGATGGAGTACTGCTTAGCTAGAAGTAAACTTTATATTCTAGATAAACGCGAGCTACAGATTGTTCCATTTGGACTCAACTCTGCATTATGGACAAATTAAATCGATGACATTATAACCCTTCGAATTTCATGTGTAGAATGCTACACGAAAGTGCATTGCATACTTCCGAATGGAGAAATCTTTTCTATAAAATATCAATACGAAATTCCATTAACAATCTTTTGCACAGTTTAGATCTAATAAAACACCATGGTGCACATGTATCAATGCTAACAATTCTGCAACTGGATAAGAAGTATCAACTGCAACACTTGGAACCTGATCACTTAATTCTCGAAGTGATTTGCATCCAGGTTAGTATAAGTTTAATAGTAGTAAGACTATGATTGCAGTCCTCTACTATTACATTGGTACATTATGAGATTCAAAAATTCCTCAACTGTACATATAATCTAATGGAGATGCAATGCATCCAATTTATGAAACTTCATATTTAAGAAATAGAGCATCTATACCATACCTATTAATCATCTATTCCGGTGAGAAGTTTGGCTACAGAGCACTGAGTGGTGTAGCTACTTAGTTAGGTTCATTCCGTCAATCTTTATCTGTTAATCTGAGATAAAAAATAGAAAGACTTCTGGAGGCCAAATGGAGAACTATAAAATGTGAGAAGATATGGTTTAGAAGCATTTTACAACAAGATAATTTTTTATTGTGCTTCAATGTAATCGTCTTCGGTACATTGCTACCTCTTTTACTAAAAACATGACGAACTTTTATATAAAATACTAAAATCTTTTCTCTTAAAATTTAAAATAAACATTTCAAACTACCCTCGTTCATATTTAAATAAATATATAGACACTTGTAGTCCCTAGTGTCTCCCATCGAGTGTGCAAGCCCTCTTACTGCACAACCCGCTGACAGTTCATCCCTCCCAATCACTGCACTACCTAAAATTCATACGCTCCAACACTTTGTTGCTACTTAGTTCAGCTGCAACGGATACTGATGTTTGATTTTAGTTTGCTCATTGGGCGGATAGGGTATGTACTCGTATCATACATACATACATACATAGATGTGTGTTTATTTTTCTGCTCTGTCAAATATGTTCGAATTTTCTAACGATTACAGACTGCAACACCAACAACAATAACAACAACGAATGAACTATTGCCTTTACAACTGCTGCACTTTGACCCAATTTTCCAGTTTCACGCTTGCATTTTGTATAATGCGAATTTGCTGATTTTCGTATTTGAGCTCCTTCGAATGGTAGTTAAAATTGCAGTTGATTTTTCCTCAACATGTGTTTTGCTTGTTTTAGCTACATATTCGAAAACCAGCTACTCTTTTTGGGTTACTCTACTCTACTCTACTATGTAAGTATATCACTGCATCGATAATGTTAAATGTTGCAATATTGCCCTTCGTCGTTTCGTCCTTTTCGGTTTTTGTGTTCCTTTTAAGCTTGTTTTTGATTGGGATTTGTCGAAATGTGTCGAAAATTACACTCAACTTGTGTTTAGCACAAATTGGACAAGTTTTCTAACATTTTGTGCCTTGCTGTTGAAAATGATCGCTTAATTGCTCTGAATGAGATGCATTTTATAATTGCATCTTTGCAGTTGTTTGGGGAAGGACATTTGAATGAAAGATTTGCTATTTTCGAAAATTGTGCAATGTGCCTCAAATTTTGAACATTTGGTAGGCGTAATTAAGGTTAATGGTTTGTTGAGATACTTTAAATGGTTTGAAATTTAAAGTCAGCAAAAAGTTGGTTGTTCTCGAAGTTGCTGGTAATAGTTTGCCATCATTAGGTTTCGAATCTAAGTGGAACATGAAATTTTTAAAAACATCATAATTTTATATATATATAACGTAAATTTGGGTACTCGGAAAAACTGCTAGTGACACTTTGGAGTGGATTGTCGGCCTCATTGGTCTATTTTTCTTTGAAAATTATGCTGGAGAGTGCTTCAAAGTTGTGTTATAGACTCTGATGACTTTCAGTTGAAGCCTTGTAACAACATGCCACATAAACCATCAAACAATTAGATATGAACTAATACCACAGAAGGAATTCAAATCCGGCATTCATGGTTGCCAGTCAATATAGTCATTTTCGTAATGAGTCGTCCGATGTGCGATTTCAGTGGCAAGAATACGGTCTGATTCAATAAAAATTTCCCAAAATCATGTATCATACCGTTGAGTCGCATCTCAGCTCTAAAGAAGTTTAGTGCTGACTACCACTCGATCAAGTTGCAGATTTTGGGACGGAATAGAGCTTTGTTGTTTTGTTGCTTGGCCACTTGATCTGTTGAACACCGATCCATTGTTTATAAAAACTCCTGATTTCAATGTCCCCCGTTCTGATGTGATGTGTCTCAGTTTTATCAGCGCGATCTCCACGATCTGTTGTGGGTGTATTTTCATCAATAGTGTCGCCAAGCTCATCAAGCATATTATCCTTTATTGTGGGAGGAATTAAGATTTATAAATACGTTGGTCGAGGTCAGGGATGGAGTGATATTTCATTAAAAGCAAAAACATAATATTTAGGTAGCCGAGGAATACTAATTGGTAAGTTCTTAGCTTGTTCTTAGCGTTTGCAAATGTCTGTAATAGGCAGACGAAGGCAAGATTGACTTCATATTCTTGAACAGCATCAAAAGTCGTTATAGACATATCCCTCTGTTCTGCTGTTGGTATGGACAACGAGATCGTGGAGAGTATGTTAGATAGTGCCTTCAAATTTGCATATTTAGATTGCCTTAATCACATACTAACATGCTAACATACCTATTAAAGGGGGACGGGGTGGTGTGAAAATACCCTTACCATGCAAACGTACTCTCCATTCTGATATAGATCGAGATCGGACCACTAAGAGGTGTAGCCCCCATAGAAATCGGTTCATCTTCTGTGGGGCTTTGTAAGAAATATATTTTTTTTAAGACCCTGTTGTTTTTAAACGAAATTTTCCTGAAAAATGCTGCATCCCTGAGACATTTAATACACTTATATTATCGATAGAGCTGATGGTGCGTGTATCAATGATCTCTACGATCTTCAGTATTACTTTGTGGGGGTTATATGCTCATGAAATTATTTATATCGCTGAACTCGTCAAAAAATATTCTTATGTCTTGTAGTCCTTGAAGCGAGAACATAGTTGAGTCTGTACTTTGTTGCCTTAAGCTGGCTCAGTCTCAGGCCATCAGCATGTGGTGAACTTTTAGAGAATTCCTGACACTGGTTTTTCTTTGATTTATTGCTAATATTTGGCAGCTTCGAACGACTGTATCGTCTCCCTTTATTTGTTACATGGTCGTATGGTTGTTTCGTATGGTCTATCATAGGTAAGCCATCAATCACTTATACATATAACCCAGAGTTGCCAGGTTATCTGTCGATACTTAGAAAGTTAGTTTAGTGTCTTAGTTGTGAATCTTTAAGTCAAATGAATCGTATGAATCGCTGGACAACTTTTCCTTATGGAAAAGGCTTTGTAAAAGATGAAATTGAATTAGTCACGAATGAGGATTGCTTTTGGACGAAAACAGATAATTGGTGATTTGTTTTGCCTTACCATTCTGCACCATACTTGTAAGCAATTTAAAGTTTAAAGGAATATTCTACTTAGTATGTAACCGTGCCATTTTTAAACATGATCCAATCGAAGACTATTGAATTTCCAAGAATAGAAACAGCAAGATTGTAACAACTCGAGAGATATCTTTTGAGGTGACAATACACACAAATCAAGCTCGCTTACATACAACGTGTTCGTGGTGATTCTGTGTACATATGATTGAGAGCTGAAGCAGCAAATAAGAGCAGAAAATTTATGTTTTTAAATTATTAGCAATTCATAAATGAAAAGTCAGCCTAAAAATATTGTCTTACATGTAAATTTAATGTTCCTTGGTGCAATATGGCTGGACACAGTGCTTACCTTTGCTCAAATCACTTCTTTCTTTAGCATGAATTCAACTCTATTTTGGCGTACATATATGCAATCCATGTTGTGTTACTCTCCAACAAAATTTAATTACCTACAATCGCATCAATCAAATGCCATAAAAATTATTAAAACGAAATGTTAATTATACGCCTTAATATGCTACTTGTGAGCACTGAAAAATGGGCGTGACGCGTCAGTAAGTGCAGATTTGCGTGCCAAATTTCAAAGGTGTAAAAGTGGGCGTTTTCATTCTAAATGGGCGTCCTGCACACAAAAAAATATTTTAACATGCAAAGCGATTGTTAAATGCATGTGAAATAAATTCATACGATTCACTTTAACAATTTTCTAAGAAAGGATTTAATGTAACAGAAATGAGTGTAAGCAAAGAAATATTAATATTTATTAGGCAATGCTATAGAAATTCTATGGCGTTAGGTTTTTTGTATGGTTAATGTATTCGTTTTATATGCTTATAGCTCAACACTCGTTGCCTGACATAACCTCTATTGTAGCCACAACGCTGTCAAACCCATTTTCAGCTATTGTCTCATTGTCATTTAACTATCTGTAGAAAGAAAAAAAAATATCTATGGAACTTGTTCTACAAGAAATATTGTCACTTATTGTTTTCCGTGTGCATCTTTTCTTCTCCATCCATACAAAAATCGTCAAAAAATAATTTAGCACAGCAAGACATCAGCATTGTTCTGATTTTATGTGCGTTTTCGGCGTATTTTCATTGTTCTGGATGTATATGCGCGCACTTTGCCTAAAAACTAGACAATAGTTCACATTTTTCTTATAAAGAAATCTTAGAATTGTGCTGCGTGCCTGAATTTAAACACAGGTTGAATTTAATGCGTGAGAAAAATAACTGAAAGCGCGTTTTTAATGTTGTGGGTTTCTACGGAGAACTTGATGCATTGTCTTTTATATGGCTTTGTGGTTTCACGATTTGTTGTGACATTGTCTCGAATGTTATAAACAATTTGTTACTTCATTTGTGGTGGGTGGTTACTTGGCCTGTCAGCAACAGTCTTCAGCTTACTTCTTCATTGCTATTGTGCAAAATTTGTCTGTGTCTAATGCTCAGAATCGCAGCATGAGTTTGGCGCCAGTTCAGAGAGTCTGACAAAATATATTTCAAAATTTGTCTAAAATCTTTTAAGCTGTTTTAAATTCAAACTCTGCAACGTGCTCTACATTTGCGCCATATAAACGGAAATTATTTAGCAGCAAAGCTTCAGCAAATTTTGCACCAACATAAAATGCAAAAGTTATGCATTTTTAAGGTGTTTTTATGTGGCAGTAGGCAAAAATGGCTGCAGCTGAGCGCAATATCCGTTGTATTTGAGTTTGAATAACATAAACGCAGACTCTGGAGTGTGCTGTTGCCGTATAGTTTGTCATAACGTTCACTTTTATGTTTTCAAGAAACTACAACAACGTCTGCACACGGAAAACTTCTTCTTCTTTTTATTTGGCTTGGATTTTTATTTGCTTCTTATTTCTTCGTTGAAAGTTGTAAAAGTTGATTGCATTTGGTATGTAAAGCAAAAATGCTTTTCATATGTGAAGATATTATGCGAAATTAGGAGAACTGTAAGGAAACGTGACAGCAGATGGAAGTAGGTTAACTTGTGCAGAGATTTACACTTGAATATTTAGAAAATTCAGCAATTGAAATGAACATTCGAGGTGTAAAGTTAGTCAAACGGTAAGGGAAGATATTTAATTGAAAAGCGTGATTAACAGAATTTTAAAAGATTAAATATATGATATATAAATTTGGTCAGCATCATAAATAGCCAGCAGTTCCAATAAAATTTCCGGTCATTAAAAGAAGAATCTCAAGCAGTCACATATCTGCTAGGCAATTGATAGTTTTTCATGGGATCACTCGCTAATAATCTTCAGCCTACTTAGTGGAAGGCTCATGTAAGCATACATGTAAAGCCGGTAACTAAAGTGGCTACGTCGATTTGAGATTATACTGGTAAGTGATCAAGATCTGATGAAGAAAATGTCGTACTGTTTGTAGCACATCTAAGAAATGTGTTCAAGACAAAATAGCAAATATTTTTGTGTTTCCTTCCTAATTTCGCACAAATTAACTGAAATCTTTCAGAATTGTCGTATATGATGTCAAGAACATCATGATAAAGAGTGTTTAATCTACATAAGGTAGACAATTCTTGATCCGATTTCTTCCAAAATGATCATTGAACTCCCTGATTCTCCCATTTTATATATCACAGCTTGGTTTAATGCTATTTTTAAATGTGGTTACTTCTCAACCCCACGGTAAAACCGGTTTCACGAAAGAATGAAACACAAGGAAGGACACATAGGTCCATGAACATATTAGCCTGTTCGTTAAAAAATGTTGCAAAAAAATTTTCTTTTAAAAATCGGCTCATACACACAATTTGTTCAGTCTACTCCCATTTCTCGGTAGGGTTCTTAAACGGGTACTGGGTGAGCGGCTGAATGTTTTATTTGGAGATTGAATGTCTGATAGACAATTCGGCTTGGAGGTATGTGACTGACAGTGTCGAGTATAGCACATTGAAGTATGTCCATGGCATTGTTGTGGATTTTAAGGGGGCTTTTGACTTCGGAAGCTGCAAGATTTAGGTTATGCGAAGATAAATCTCGCAGACCTATTTGAGTAATAGACAAGCGTGTGCAGTGGATGTCCTTCGTGGTTGTCCACAAGGCTATGCAATATAGAGGGGACTTTGACCATGCTTTTTAAGCGCAATTTACCACTTAGTTGGCCTCCTGTTATTTGTTTGGTTGAAAGAGAGAATGTGTTTCCTTCCTCATATTATGTATTGAGGCAACGATTGCTTAGTGTAGTGAACCAGTTGAGAAGTATTTTAAGGATATATTTTAGCCATAGGAGGCGTACTGTACGAGCGCACCGAGGTTATGCAGTTCCTCATCGGGTTTCCTTCTCTTGATATTAAAGTTGTACGTTGGATTTAGGATAAAGAGGCAGCTTCCTTTCCATGGTGAACGGTTGTCCGATGTAGAAGTGGAGAGTTTAGTTTTGTTTCAAGGGAAAGTACTATTTGGTGCGTTTATACTCTCAAGTTGGCAAGATAGGTGGGACAGTAGTGATAAGGGGATTTCGGGTTCAACCTCTGTATTCTTGCATAAAAGAGGCTAACATACCAGCTCTGCTTTGTTTAGCGAGTGTTATTTTTAGGATGCATCGTATGGCTGCAGAAAAAGGCTACGTCCTCTCGGATTTTTATTCGTTTTTCACCCATTTTCTTTGTTGGCCTAGGTGCCAGGAGCAAGCAGTCCCCGAGTTACATCGAACTCACTACAAGTACTTCGGGTACGAAGTCGTAGCAGAGACTTGTTTTGGGATAATTTTTTTTTTTTTGATAACTTCGTAGTTCTAGTTTTGTGGCATGATTTTGTTCTGCGGAAATCAGCAGTGGATTTTGTATCACTGATGATAAATCCAGCGCCTGTGGCTTTCTTCGTTGGTAACTCTTTAGCTTAATAGACTAAAGCAATAAAAATATCTGATACCATCTCTTTTCCCAGATCTGGGGAGAATGTATATCTTTCAATTCAGTCATTAAGTACTTCATCCTTTTAGAGAGTTGAAAGTTCCATTTTGACTTATTAGGTATTAAGAAAATCGGTTTCATTTCAAAATATATCATCATTGAATTGTTTGTTATTATTCACATAATCGGTGATATGACTCCTCATTGGAGGCTTTTGGCACTAAAATATTTCCTAATATGTAAATACATTTTTTTTATTATATTTCACTGCTATAAGCCATACAATTCCGCTCCACAAATTACTAATAAGGTCACTAATTACAAACTCATTTGCATATCTTATCAACAGCATTGGTGCAAAACCTTCGTCTGAACTGTAGTTAAACAAAAATAATCAGAATTATAGAATTTTTAATAACTATTTTAAGCACTGCTAATCTGGAGTACACCCCTACTCCACAAATTTACTAACATAATCTGATATGCATTTCTATGTTGCTTAAATTTTAGCACGAATTTGTACAATGTTGCTACTGGGTATTAAAGTGCCTCCCCTTTTTTGTTGTTGTTGTTGTAGATTTTATGACAAAATTCCATTTGCTGTGGCAAATTTATCCATAAAAATTCCTTCCTAGTGTGTGAGTACCATGTAAAAAGCCAAATACAAACTAGGTGTTTAGGCTAATGACTTTCGACATTTTCGCAGGAATTTTTTTTCGCGCCAGGTTCTCTTTTTTTTACACTACACAAATAGCGTTATAAGTGGTATATAAGTTTGCCAGTAAGTTTGTAATATTTTGAAGTTGCGCGTTGGAGGTGTAATCTGTACGATATATATACGAAATAAGAGAGATGTGACAATGGATCAAAGTTCGTAGCTTGATTCAGCCTTTTTTAAAAATCTCATTAAAATGGGGTATGGGAATATACGTATGCGACTGCTTACCATTCCCAATCCAATAATCGAATGTTGGCATACGTCTTTCCAGGTAACTAAAATATCTTTACACGAAATTTTACCCACAGTTCAGCAGAGTTGCTATGTGGAGCAACATAAGTGCTCCACATAGCAACTCTGCTGAACTGTGGGTAAAATTTCGACTTCCAAACCATTTTTTTTTTTTTTTTGAAATCTGCTTTCTATATCAAAAACGATACTGCCCAACATATATTGTTACATCGTTCCAGTATCGAGCCACATTCGAGAAGTAGTTTCGGGTTAAGTCGTCCAATTCCTGACAGGGTCTTCAGTACGTGTGTATGTCACTGAGATCCTCTAAAACGGCTGGACCGATGTTGATTAAATTTGTTGTATGTGTTTGCGTGGATCACTGGGTGTACTCTAAACTGAACCAGTTAGATGGAACTGCGATCGGGTTCTTTTTTTTTACTTAAACTGTTTTTCTTTATTTCTGTTCTTCAGATTTTTGCATATCAGAATCCAAAAATTTTACATCCCACTACTCCCGGCTTAACTCTTTTTTCATTTATACTCAGACCCAAAAAATCGTATTAAATCATAGCTCAAAACGTGCACTTTAAGACCCCTATGCGAAAGACCAAAAAAGGATTTTGAAAAATTGGGGGTAAACACCCTTATAACATGTCTCAGCTTTTTAGCTCGGACCAAGAGACATTTTTTTTAATTTACTTTTCTTCTAAAGTTCTTTAATCTTTTTTTGTTCTTCAAGGCCTTAGAATGCACCTTTGAAGCTCTATTTTAAGACCATGTGGAAGTCTCTAGCACGTCAGGTTAAAGAGAAAAAAATTTTAAACCCGCAAAAACAGGTTCTTGGGCCATATGCACCCTTTTTTCACAAATTTCTGACCTGATAGGTTATTTTAGGACCCAGGCCTGTGCAGTTAATCAAATGTTAAATAGATTTTGTGGAAAATTCACAATCTTCGAACTGGCTGGTCCAAGTTTGATGGGAATATTATTGGTAGCTAGAGGACTTCTCAGAGTTTAATAATATTATTTTGTCACCTTACAAGTCGAAAACCAAATTCATCATACCTCAACCAAAATTTAATGTAGAAGTATGAGCTTCGATAGTCCTTGGGAGAACCTCAACACATCGTATCTTAACTACATTATACCACATGCATGGGATTTGTTACATGTTTGTAATTGGTTTCCGCCAAAAAATATTAGAAAATCTAAGAGAAAAATAGTAAAAGGGCTGTCTTTTATATTTCTAGTCGAATAATGACAGAACATAAATGCATCACTGATATACAATCCATGAAGATCACTCTGCATTTGCATGCGTTTGAAGCCTTTTTACCACTCTAGAAGATGGTTAATTGCTTTGATAGGTTCTTTTAAAGTCGGAAAGAGTTGACTTCACAATTTATTTTTGTTTGTCGATAACAAAAAAACGAATTCAATGCATTTAGTGCCCAAAAACGCTGTTCCTTATGCGGATGTGTGCGATGAAGGACAATCCGTCTTCGGCGATTGATTTTCCTCAGTTTTCTGAAAACTTTTACCAAACATATTGTTTATTTATTTCAGAATTTACCACAACGTAGGTGCTCCAACGGAACAGTTGCAACATGGCAAGTTTTTCCAGATGATAGTTCCAATATTTTCTTAAGAACAGCTGCATCGATTTAAATAATTTTTTCTTAGTAATATTCCGGAAAAAGTTTTAATGGAATGAATTGAAAAAAAATTATGGGACTATAACTCACAATTTGATTGATGGATATGTGTAATTGTTCTCTTTTCTATGTTTTCAAGAATAAAATTTGAGATAAGAAAGTTGGGCTATTCTCCAGAAATCATAATCACGTTCATAACTGTCGATAGAAGTCACACATTTTATTGAAACTTTTTTCTTTTATTTTGCTACTCGAATGAAAATTTCATATTTATACTTGAAAGCCAATCGGGAAGATCTGAACATAACTAAGAAATATTTTATCTCTTAATTAAGGAACTGTGATATCTAAAAAATGCAAAATTTTCTCTTAAAGAATTTGACGCAGATGGAGTAGCTTCGCTATATATATACTGGGAAATATATGTTCCTAGAAAGATATGTTCCACTAGAAAATGGAGGTTTTGCAATACACGCCGGAAGTTTTAGTTTTTTTTTTTTGTATAAAATACAATATTTTGTGCAAAGGGTATTAACACTTCAGTTATAACCTAACTAAATATTTATCTTTTTCTTCCTTTATATATATTCCGCGCAAAAATGTTTCATGTGGTATTTGTCATGTGTCAGCGAGGCAACTAAAAATGTGTACTGAGTGAGGAAAAATGCGCGCGGAAAATGCTCGCCGGCTTTTGCACTTTATATTTCACTTTGACTTCAACTGATTTTATTTACAGTTAGTCAGTCAGTCTAGGCTAATGGACGTTGATAAGGCGTGCTGCGAATTTATGCAAATCCACATTTGACCCAAATTAGCACGAAAATTTTTCGTTAGATTAGGCGTTTTTCATTTCCGGTTTGTATACTTTGACTTTTTAGTATCGTACGAAATTAGAAAACGTGTAGCATGAATATTGGCATTTTACATACGTATGGAGCAGGCAGTACAATAGTATAATAATTTACACTTTGACTGGGTGGATGCCCCCCATTGCATGTGTTGGCGATTAGTTGGCGCTATAAAAATGAGTGCAACTCTTTGTATACAACTTCCGGTTTGCGTGTGAAACTAAGAAAGCAGCATTGAAATATGCAAATTTTTATGTTTTGTCATTAAGCGAGGCGCTGTAAATTATCAAATGAGAAATTTTTATTCAGTTAGATACTACACTTCAAGCCTTTCTCCCTAATGGTACACACATTTCAAAACATGCTTTTGACAATTTCCACCTTAGGTGGAAAAAAAAACATCCCGAACCCACATCAACTATTTCTCATACTCAAAACGCTTAAGAAAATTCCCAGCATCAATGAAAATTTACATCAAGCAGATACAGTGTAAATGTGTCCCTCGTTGCTTAATGAAAATAAATATAAAAATAAACACAATTTTCAGTTTCTGCATGACTTTGGCTCCATGCAATCAGCAGCAGTCAGGCAGGCAGCCAGGCAGCGACGCTTGTTCTCCAGAGGCACTTCAAATGCTTCGTTCATGCCACTCGTGGAGCAAAAAAATATGATGTAGAAAAATCCGTGACAGGCAGGCAGGCAGCACCAACAGCTTCTACTATTCAACTATATAAATACGTAGCGTAGTTCTGTGAATAGTTTTTAGTTTTGTGAAGTGGAGTTAAATTACTTTTTTTCTCGAGCTTCTCCATTTGGTTATTTGTATGGCGTAGGGCGTAGGGTGTAGTGAATTTCTATTTTATTGGATTTTATTCCCACAGTTGACTGTTTGTCTAACTGTCTGTTATTCTGTCTGATTTGACTGGCAGCAAATGAAATATTGCTGTAAAAATATTGAGCGTAAAATAGCGAAAAATAATCGAGCCTTTAGGGATGTGTACTTTAAAATGTTTCTTTTTTTTTTGGAATGATAATAAATTTTTCATTTGATTTAATGCGGCGCTTAAATGTTCTTAGTGTTAGTTAGCGGTTAAAATTGTCAAATAAATTGATTTTATAGAAAAACGAGGGATGGTGTTTATATTTTGGAACTCGAATAGTCATCAAACCGCATTGTAAAGTGTGGCTGTCAATGAGATTTCCATAAGCTTTTTCACTTATGCCAATTTATAAGAAATTTACTGTAAAGAAACGCTTCGCTTGAACGAATGCAATGGAGATTATTTTGAAGAGTAAAAAATGTTAAAAAGAAGCATATAAAACATTGTAAGTGGAGCTCTATTTTGTTGGTAATCAGGTGCGAGCTTCTTCCAATAACATAGCACGTCTACGAAAATACAGGCAGTGCGAGAAGCTCCGGTAGATAAGGAGTCGGAATTCGACCTCCTCCCATGCGAGCAAGACTCGGTGGATAATCTGAATATGGCATCGCTATATGACGATATGCCCATGTCAAATGAGGAGGTGGGGTTTGTTATTGCAATACGCCGGCGGGCAGCATCTGTTGTGATCGGTAGCTTGATCTGTGCTTAGTGCTTATCCGGGAAGCCTGGATTTATAAAGGAGGTATAAGAGGACTGACAAACCAAGAACATGTATTCTACATAGAAAGTATATTATAAGGATTTGTCTTTTACAATTTCTAATAGAAGATTTGTTCGCTATATAATTAAAACTGGATATCGGTGGAATCTTGCGCGAAGTGGTGGTAGCAATGCAGGCGACCAAACCGAAGCTCCAAACAGGTAGATGGAGGAACTGGTGCAACATTGTAAAACATGGAACCTACCGCTTATAATTTGATGAGATGACAACGCACACAACTATGTGTGAGGAAGCAGAAATACAAATTAAAGGGGTGAGTACTTACTGAAGTTTCTTCTACAAAAGGAAATTAATATACTGAACGAAGGAAATACTCCTACCTTTGTAACTAGAGTCAGGCAAGAGGCGATTGACATCAGCTTCTGCAGTGCTCTTAAGTAAAATTTTGTGTTTAACTGGAGTTTATCAAATGAACCATCTATGTTGGATCATGGGATTATATTACTGGATATTGCAGGTGCCTCTTGCTTGAAGAAAATTATTAGAAATCCTAGACGTAGTAACTGAGAAAGGAACGAAATTCGCTTTCAGCGTAACTTAGTAGACTTTAATAATTATAAGAGAGCCAACTCACCATTAACTTTGCCAAAGACACTTCCTGATGGAACAAGGATTTAGTAAGACCTAGGAAAGTTGTCCGGCAGTTCTTTAATAAATCCAAGCGCACTGGATACTGACTAGGGCATACAACTAGTCTTGCAGAATATAATAAAAGCATAAGAAAGGCAAAACGAGATAATTTTCGAAACATTTTGCAGCAACATTTTAGATACCAACCCTGCAACTAGATTATTAAGAGCTCTCTCCAAAACTAAAACAAGTTCAGGACTATGTCTGAAAAAGCCAGATAAAATACTTACGAAGGAGGAGGAGGAGAAGGCACACTTTTTACTCGAAACTCTGTGTGCTGGAGAAAAGCAAAGTTAACGTTTATTCAGAAGGCAGGTCAATAAGTCTTGCCTGATTAATGTTAAAATCTTTAGAGAAAATGATGGATAACCAAATCAGGGCCGAATACTTGATGGATGAACCACTTTATGGAGATCAAACTGCGTATATAGGTCTGGCTGATCCACTTAAACTGCCTTATACCAACTCAATATATCAATCCAGAGCGCCATAGAAGCCATACGGACAGCCATATGTGCTTCTATGGACATAGAAGAGCACTACTGGATTCAGGAATACACGTGAATAATCAACTTGATAAAAGTACCTCAGTGAAAACCACAAAAGGAAAATGGGAAGCGTTGAATTATGATGTCAAACCATGGGCAAACAGCTGGTATACAGACGGCTCCCTAATATATGAAGGAACTGGGGTTTTCGTACCTTACACTAAATTTTTTGAATCGCTAGGAAAATTTACCAGTATTTGGATAAAAAGATGTGCCCAATTCAACCTAAATAGTGGGTACAAGAACCAAAACATTGTCATTTTCTCCGTGGGCTATTAAAGCAGTTAGCTCTCCTGAGATCAAATGTGGACTGGACGAAAGCAGAAAGAGGCAGCATCTTGCATTACAGGTCTAAAGCTATTCTGCGGACTCGGACCAGGTACAATTAGAATCTTGGTAAAAGAAAAGATGAATAATGCAAGATACTTTTTCTGGGAGATATGTGAAGACTTATAATAAGAAGAGATCGGAAATCTACAATTGTCTTAAAAAGAACGATCTAAGAATAGTTTCGGGCTTCTAGACTGGACATTGCAAACTTAGAAGGCAGTTATGTAAAATTGGAATAGCGAGTGAAAGCATTTGCAGATTCTGTCTAGAAGATGAGGAAACTCTGGATCGTATCTTAGGGAATTCTCCAGCTTTGATCCTAACCAGACACAAGTATCTTGGCTACCTTTTTAGAGATCCGATTTGAACTTCTATGGTATATTTAATTAAGATTGGCATTAAATACACCAAACTTAAAAGCAACAACAAAATGGTTTTCATACTAATACCCAGAAAGGTGAAACAGATTTGAGTGAGCGCTACCACTTCTAGTGTTCCGAAATAAACTTAAATGGTTTATTTTATTAGAATTGAAGTAACAATAACTTTGTGTAAAATAATATGACCTTGAAGTGAAATTGTTTACAAAAAATTCGGGATAACTTCGAAGTCACACTGCACACCTATTCCAGAATAAGAATTTTAACTTACAAAGCGTGCAGTGTCCGTGATTTGACTTTATTATGTTCCTAATACAGTTCTTTAGTGTCATTACTCGTATTCTTGCCTTCCCCTATTAAAAGAAATAAGTTGCGATTGTGTTAGTTCCGAAACCTGTAGAAACGGTGACTATTGTTAGGATTGCTACTGATATTCTTCAAGACATTCGAATAAATTCTTCTTGGTAGATTGTTGGCAGCTCCAGATACAAAGCAGAGTGTCATTTTGAACCATGACTGACCAAAGCGATAGATTTAGAAGTCTGGTTATCGTATCTCCAATAGAAGCAAGTCTCAAGACACAAAATAACCCATAAGTATGGATTATGTCTTATAACTCAGTAAGTAAATATTTGACGAAAATTGACTGTGCCGATTTTTATAAATCGGAAATAGTTTTAACATGATTTAGGCTAAGAATAGGGCATTATATATAATTTATTTATTCTTTATTTTTTTGTGTTAAATTTTATTTTGAATTCGTAGTTTTCCTTGAATTATTTTTCTAAATTATTCAATACCGATTACTTGAGGAAGCGATATGTGACGGAAAAATTAAAAAAATAAAAAGTGAAAATTAAAAACTAAAAACAAGTAATGAAGGAGCTTCAGTACAATTTTTAGAAACTATTTTAAATAAGTTTCTAAAATTCTATTATTTTACCCGAACCGCACCATTACCAGATGTTCGGAATAACTTTTCCTCTAGTCTATATATCACATATTCAAGTTTTACTTAAAATATAAACTCAAATTCTCCTCGCATAAGTTTGCTAGGTACGCTAAGTTTTAACTAATGCCTTGTCACGGATCATATATGTTCCTTCCTTATATCTCAACGAAAATATATCACCGTTTAATAAATTAATGAAATAAAGCAATAAATTTAGTAAAACAAGTCATTAATAACACTTTGAACGACAACATTTCAACACCAACTAAAAAAAAAAAATGAAAAAAACTTTTTACTTTACAAACCGCTGCACTTCACTGACAGTTGAGGTCAATTCGAAATACTTCAGGGGGAAACATTAAAAAATGACCGCGCAATGTTTTTGTCACCCACAACAAAATGCAACAGAATTCCACGAATTTTGTTAAACTAAACTCATTAAAAATTAAATATTTTTTCAATCAAAAAACAAGTAATTCGTTGCGCTTCGTTGGCTTTTGGCGTATGGCAAATGACGTTTATTTATTGTGCATAGTTAGGAGATATGCATTTGTGGAACTGTGTGTGGTGGGGGAGATTATTTAAAACTTAAATTAACAAACAATAAACAGGCATTTTGTAAATCATTTTTACAATACAAACCAAACCAAACCAAATTTATATTTATAGCAAAATAGAAGAAAAAGCTATAAATTTATAAAAATATTTTAACAAATTAAATTTTATTTGTAAAACATACACAAAGTGGAGCAAAACGTTATACGGGTACAGGGTGTCGCGTGCCACTTTCACCGAATTTATGTAGGAATTTATCTATTTCGAAATTTATTTAACGATGCTCGGCAACAATTTGTTCAATTGAAAAATCGTAAAATTTAAATTGAATTTTATGTCGAAATATACATTTAACTAACTATAAAATATATTTACGAGACTTCGATTTCAGTTGCTAATAAACACTTTTATACACTTCAGCTGTTGTATGGAATGTGTATTTGCAGTGCATTGGAAATTTTGTAACATATTGTCGTTGGCTTGGTTCAATGAAAGGAAAATTTTAATTTATTTTTGAGATTAGTTGATATGAGATAAATAAGTTCGATTGTCTTAATTTGTTTTCAAGAAATTGGGCGAACTGGTACAAAAGATGTACGAAATCTCCATACAAATGTTTCAGCCGTATTGAATTTAACGAAGATAACTTAATTTTTTTATCTTTTGAATTTGAGTGTTTGTTGAATAATAATAGAAAAAGCGTCCAAATCATCATATCCTGAGTTCCTGGTGGTGAATCTTGCATAGGAATCCAACTTATTGTTCAAACAAGAGAATTTTTATTGTACTATGGCAGACTAATAAGATCTTTCAAAAAAACATTTTGTTGAGGCGAAAGTTTTCGCAGTAATGAAAGCTGCAGAAGGTACTCAATGGACGTATACCATGCATGTCAATGGGTTCGAGGGAAATATTCTTGTCTGAAAATTTTAGTTTTTGGATATAGGTTGATTGCAAAATGGTTTCGGGCATTCTCTTACTTTTCCAGAATTGATTTGACATAAAGGGCTGCAGTTTATATACTTGGCTTCTCCAAAATGGTGCACATCTTTTGAATATCCAATCACTATAGTATATATACAAGAACGAAACGGCGGACAGTCTAACAAAAAAAAATATAGGGCTAGATCTAGAAAAAACCAATCTCCCTTTAGAAGGTATATAACAATCTGAAGCAGGTTGAATGGATTAAAACTGATGAGAAGTGGAAGAACACTACCATAATAATGAGTAAAGTGTCTTGCAGAAATCTCTCGCAGTATCGCAGTTCGAGATGAAGATACGAAATTATATAGAAATATTATTAATATCAAAACTTTAAGTATATAAAAATATTCATTATGGTTCTTTATAATACAAAGCCTTCAAACAAACTGATGGACCAGAGTCGACCATTGAGGAGAGAGGGGAAACTTTATTATTATATTGTGCGATAAATTTCAAGTCATCAATATCAAATAGCCTCAGACTATATTTTTCTAAAAGTATAACTGGTCTGAAAAATTGGTTCTGGGATAAAGGATTCTTAAAAAGGAGTTTATTTGTACGAAAAAGTATAATTCCGGGTATATGAAAGATCCCAAATGGTCTTGAAAATACTGAATACCTTACAAAGAGTTCGAACTTATTTTACAAACTACCATGGTTTCGCCTATGGTGCACAGTGTTAAGAGAAGTCGAATTCGGTTTAACACCAATATCGAACCATTATTACATATTGACACGGATCGTAGTATTATATCATATAGACTATGTATTGATTATTATATATGCTAGTTCTACTTTCTACACACGGAATCTAATTAAATTTTTTTCGGTTTTATGGAAGCATCAGAGAACCCGTAAATATGATTGTTTCTTCATCAGCTCGGCATGTCAAGTCATTCTAGTGATATCTCCGTACATTTGCGCTCTATTCTCACTCAACAACATACAGCGGAAACCGCCAATGCTATATAATTATTTTGTGGAAAATAATAACGCTTTGGACACTAATTAATTTGGAGAAATCAACCCTAAGGTCAATATGGGGTGCAAAAATGTTGTATGCGGCAACAATTTGTGTTCCTTCGATGGTCTTCAAACTCGAAAGAAATAATTAGACGCGTTTTGACGAATTTCGGAAATTTCACCCACAAGAGGGTGATGTGT
This sequence comes from Leucophenga maculata, assembly GCA_035044805.1. NCBI lineage: Eukaryota > Metazoa > Arthropoda > Insecta > Diptera > Drosophilidae > Leucophenga > Leucophenga maculata. Next base: position 927,541 of record JAWNNP010003331.1, read on the forward strand.
TAGAGGATGATTACTAAATTAATTGAACCACTTTTTTTTTTTCATTTGATCGTGTTGAGACTCGGTTTGTATACTTTATACAAAAAATAATTATACACTTCCTTCGCCGATATTGAAAAACATTACTCCAAAGTGGTTCAAATGGTGATTGTACGGTGTGCATTTTTCTTTGGACCTTCTTACTACACTACACAAAAAATTTGTTTCAGCCCTAATGATTTAAGGGGCGATCGCAGTTGAAATGATGAAGATTTTTATTTTCGAGATCATCTTGTACTCGAAAATTTTACCTCGAGACGCAAAATGAGGGTCTAGAACGGTTGTTTCTCAAGTACCAATAAGCGTCGGTGGTTTTAAAATTTTGATAGTTTTGCAGTATGCTGATGTTCGATGCAGATGTAAAGTCTGAGATGTACAAGGAGTAGAGAAAGGATCCAATGCACTGCCTTGTAATATTCCAGAATATATAATTTAAATAGTGTTGCGAACGTGTGCACATCTTTTTTTATCACGCATTAAAAGCTTGTTCAAAGAAAGCATCATTTTAATAGAGATAATAGTAACCTCTAATTACCACCTTTGCAATTATATGTTCAAGAATTCCAGTACGTTGTAGAAATTCAAACGGGTGGCTAGGCCGAATGTCTCTATCGATTAGTGGAAACACTCTCCGAAGAAATATTCTTTATGATGTTATCTCATTTTCTAGTTTACCAGGGTTAGGGATAAGAATTATCTCCTGAAGCAGGTATTAACAAAAGAGAACGTTGGTGTCAAGAGGGTTCTAGTGCGTGGTAACCTTTTCCTAACTATGTTTTGAATTATAGTTTTAAAAAAACTTTCATACTATAACTCAGAAAAGTGGGACAGATTTATTTTGGGGCTTTCGCTTTTACTGATCCAATCTGGGCCTATATGGAATATTTGATAAGGATTAACGTAAGATAACCCAATTTTTTTTTGCCAAAATTAACAACTGGTTAACATATTTTTTTTACAATAACTCAGAAATTGGTTTAGATTGTATGGTAAACTTCAACTCCCCTTAAGGAGGGGTTTAAGCAGTTCCTTGAATACGTGATATATGAAGAATTAATAGGAGAACCTAACAAGAAGAATTTAAATATAGACTCTATGATCTCGATTTTCATACGGATAGCCAGGCAGACGGACGGACGGATGGATAGACGGTCATGTCAACTGCGCCTCCCAGTTAATTAACGGATCAAGAATACTTTGTGGGGTCTTCCACTTCTCCTTTTAGCTATTACATAGATTTGCACAAACGTAGTATACTCTCCTTCATCCTATGAGACAGGGTATAAATCGAATCACCAGGGGAAGAAGAGTTTTGTGAGAAAGCGTTTGCATTCCATTCTATGCGACAATTTTTCGGAATGAAGAGAATTTATTTCAGCATTTAGTCGTCTAGTCTATCCAAAAAAATATTTGTCGTTGTTTGGTTGTGTACCTTAATTAGCATCTAATAAAGTATTCCTTAAAAACTCTAGCAGCTCACTAGAACGGTTGGTCGATCCACACAAATCTGGCTCCCATTTTGAGGATTTGTTTAAATTTTTTAATAATAAATCTTAGAAAAAATTGTTTATGTATCTCTGGTATATGTTTTATTTCATAATGCCCAATTTTGTATCCAAGGTCACTTTTAAGGTTGGTTTTCTTATGTATTCAAACCCCATTTTCAAGTTTAAATATCAAAAAAAAATTTAAATATAAACAGGATTCAAACTGTTCGCGCTCTCTAATTTGGACCAGAACTAATAGGGTTACTTTTTTCGATCCCATTTATATGTATTCCAAATATCATCTCTGTACCTCAAATGGTTGCAAAGACATGACCAAATTTGTTTATAGCTTTTATGGTGGGTGGAGTATCACCCTTTGCTCCTTCGCTCTTTGATTTTAATCAAAAGTAGCCTATATTCTTTTCTAACTTCCAAACTATTTCTATTTTCAAAAATCATCCAAAAATTTGTTTAAGTTTTTATTTTATGTCTAGATTTATTTGAATTGCACATTGGTGACTTGTATGAACCAAAACTGATCATTTGTTTAAATAGGCGTGACATGAATACCATACGCCAGTGGGCGTTTTGAAGTTTTCTGGATTATGGAAGTATAAATATCTCATTTGATGGGTTCAACACTTATAATATGTATTGTGTGAAAAGTTTGGTTGTTCCAAAGTTTCTTCTGTAGTTTATGCAAACCGATTTTGAAGACTTTTAACACCGCTGATACTATTGTAAAGATATCACCTCTCTAGCATTAGCGGTTTTAGCTGTGCGATGGACGGGGGAACATATTCTCCCTCTTCATTTAATTAAAATTCTTTCAGTTTCCAACTTTGCGTCTTTTATGATCCACAAAGATTTTAACAGATTTCGCATCAGTAAGAGTTTCTATCCAATTTTATCCTATTCCTATAAGTACGTTGAAGAGTATATAGCTTAGATTCTGCTGAATATATCAAGCTACTCTCTTCTTTAAACTAAAATTCTTTTGACTTTCTAACTTTGGGTTTTCTATGTTCAACAAGGATTTAAGTTTCCCTCATTTCTATGCGCTATCAAATTTTCTGTTGAAGCGTAACAAATATTCGTTGCCACCAAAGCGTACCATTCTTCTTCTAACATTTAACTTATTGAACTTTTAATGGAACATTGAAATTTATGCGTTCTCTATTTGATTTTTATGAACGATTTTTATGCCAGATTTTTAGACAAAACTCTTCAATGTTAAAGTTTAAGTGGCTGACAATTAAAGTTAGAACTCCCACAAGAACGCCTCAGAAACAAAGTATTTACTGGCACACGTTCGTTGAGGAAGTATGTGCTCGAAATAGGCTTTGGCGCTGCTCACCACAATTAATATCGTAAGAACCAACGCAGAATGATATTAATCAACCACATATCGAATTCGAATAAGGCACGTTCCAGGCTCGTTCAACGTCGGACTTGCCCAAAAGTCACACGTGATAGTTAAAGGAAATAATAGTATTTCTAGGCCAGTCTACGCGCCATGCACAAGGGATGTAATAAAACTTTGTATCTATCATGTGTTGTCTGTGTGAAAGTAGCAAAATGGCAGATACTAATAGTTCACGAACACGCAATGTGAAATTGATGTTAGATAATTTCACTGCTGATAAGCTTAAAGGTTATATTATATATCATTTTTATGGTAAACATTTAGTGTTGCAGGCAAAAAGTTAAATAGTAAGCAACGCTTGCGAATAACTTATTAATAAAGAAATTAAATACATGCATCATTGATACAGTTCAATGTAATCCTTTTTAAGTTCATTGCACGGCGGCATGCTTTCACTAGAGAAAATAATACTTTGTCAGCCAACTTCCTGCCTGCTGTAACTGATGGCACATGCTTGCAACTCAAAGATATTGTATCTATTTGAAAATTTATATTTCGCTTGCAGCGCATAATTTAAAATGTCATCAAGCTGTCAGCAACGGAAGCAGCCAAGCCGACAAAGGCGTTAAGCGAATCGATTTGACTTGAAAGAAAATATTCAAAGAAAAAAATGACTGCTTAAATAAATAAATACGAATTTCGTGCACATCAAAGGCTTAAGTCAACTTCTTATAAAATAATTCAATCAGTGGGTTGCACAAAGTGAAAAGTAAATGAAATATTTCGGAAATATTGAAAGAGTTTATGCTGCAATATAATATTCATCAATATATGCGCTGTATTGAGTGAGTGCAAAAGTTATGTCAGTTCAAAAGGTGATGCTCTTTTCCATTAAACAAATATCAATATATGATGCGACTGCGGTTGAAGGTCAAACTGTTGCACAAAATTTGGCTTTATTTTATTTTAGATTTTGTTGAATTGGAAGCAAATTAAATGCATTTTCAGCATCTACCTAGCCCTTTATATCCTTTGGTTTACACTGACTATAATCTAGTTGTTAGTAGATTGGAAGAAAGTTTCTTAACGGTGCGCAATTCAACGCCAAACATTGGTTGTGGAGCAACTTTAGAGCGAACGCGAGGTGCAGCTGCTTAGAGGAAGTAGTTCTAAGCACCTCTGCCAAAATCCTGGCTACCGGACAAACTATTCACTTCCTATTCGCATAAGGAGACAAGCGTACCGCTCTAAATTTATTTGTCTTCAATGTCTTCAATGGACCAACTGCCCTAAGTGATTACTTTTATTATCAAGGGACTACTGCTACTAAAGGATAATTACATGGGTACGTTTCGCTGGAAACTGGAGGATTTTTTCGAACTTAGCCACGAAATCGTTTATCCACAGATTATCGAAGATAAACATCTTCATTAATAAGTTGAATACAGATGTCCTTATTGATACATCCGAAAGCATTTCCCTGCTATATAGCTGATACGGCTGTTGGCGAAGTTGAGACTTTAGCGACCGTACTGCCGCACCAGACAGTATCTACCGCAGAGGTGTCAATAGGATCGAAATACTGCTGGCGCCGCAGAAGAAAGTAGATGCTGAATCGATCGTGTAAAATGTAACCACAGATGCTAGCATAAAATACTTCTTATGAACTCTAACGAAGTGGTATAAATATCATATCTCTCCAAAATTACCGATAACGATCGCTGATAGTTTCTGGACTAAATTACGTAAGCAAAGAGCGGAGGCATTCACTGAGAATCTGAAATTCCGCTTCCAGCTATTTGACTACAGCTTAGAGCGCCGCACTTGCTTGGGTCAGAGAGTATGAAAGATGATTTGTTCCTCAAGTCCGAAAAGAAGATATTTATTCCGACCGACTTTTGAGCCATTGATGAATATACCAATTGCAAACTAAATATAGTGGGGAAGTTTGTCCCATTGTGATCTAATAGGAAACTTTTGTTTATTCTTCCAGATATTCTATCACATAACCAAACTACCAAGCACGCAGACAACGATAGGTCCTGCGAGACATGATATATTACAAGCGGACCACAATGATGCTGAAAAATCCTATGGTACTATTTGGATTTATTAAACTTTGGTCAAAAGATTTATTCATCCATACTATACTAAGTTATTATTTGTCCTATTTAACATATAATTAAAGCTGGTATATATGCATCAAAAATAACCTTGAATTAAAAACAAAATATTTTATGTGTTAAACAAACAATTTTCTAAAAAAACAAACTCATATTGACAAAGCCAATTCCTAGGCCTAAACACGAAATCGGGGTAAAGTTGTTTACCAAGCAAATAGGCTTATTTTAAACTAATGCTTAAATATAATACCAAAAAATTTGTATCATCACGGAGTAGTCTTCGAAATTTTTTTTAAAAGAATATATTTATATGCTACTATTTTAAAAATATTTAACAGATATTAAAAGCTAAATTGTTGTCTGGCAGGGTTGGATTCTCTTTTCATTTGCATTTTCTCCGTTCCGGATGTTCCTTTGAATGTTTGGATTTGCAGTCGTCATCACTTAATTACGATTATTTCTACGGTTATTGCGACGATTATTGCGACGATTGTTGCGACGTGGTCTGTTGACTCTGCCTCCTCTACGAGTACGTTTGACCTTGAAGTGATGACGAGTCTTCTTGGGGCCACCGCTGCCTGGGGTGCCTGGTGTACCAGGTGTGCCTGGTGTTCCTGGTGTGGCTGGTGGTGTTGCTGGTGGAGTTCCTGGTGGTGTAGCAGGTGGAGTTCCTGGTGGTGTAGCAGGTGGAGTTCCGGGTGGTGTAGCTGGTGGAGTTCCTGCTGGTGGTGTTGTTGGTGGAGTGGTTGGTGGAGTTGTTGGTGGAGTTGTTGGTGGAGTTGTTGGTGGTGTAGTAGGTGGTGTAGTAGGTGGTGTAGTAGGTGGTGTAGTAGGTGGAGTTGTAGGAGGTGTTGTAGGAGGTGTTGTTGGTGGAGTCGTTGGAGGTGTTGTCGGTTGTCCCAAGACCAGTGCGACTAGTACCGCCAGAACAGCACAAGTTGTTAATCTTTTTAATTGTTTCATTTTATATATGTTTACTATATTACTTTGCGATTCTGTCTGCCTAATTCTGATTTCAATTGAAGTATTTATACAAAATTTTTCACATATTGCTGTTCAAAAATAATCCTATTTGCTTGGTAAATACATGACATTGCTCCAATTTCGTTCTTAGGCCTATGATTTAGTTCTTAGTAAACTTTGCGACATATGTTCTAAATGAAGATATTTGACTAACACAAATAATATTATTTTGCATGACGCTCATGTTTCCATACGTGGTATATATTTATGTTCTCTTATATGTCTAATCACGATATATATTTATATATTTATTTTTGATTTTTAATAATTTTGTTTTTTAATAATTGGCAAAGGTGGTTCCAGTATAATCGAATAATGCCCTTATGCATCTATCTTTGCTTTTCACTTTTCTTATTTTAAACCTCACCCCATTATGTTTTCAAACATTTAACCGAAGGAAATTGGGGTGTTTCTTAGTGTAAACTTCTCAAATCCAACTATATTTCAATCTTTTTAGATATTCTATCACATATCCCTACTATCATGTACGTTGGTCAAAAGAGTTTATTCATACATACTATACTAAGTTATTATTTATCCTTTTTTGCAAATAATTAAAGCTGGTAGATATGCATCAAAAATAACCTTGAGTTAAAAACAAAATATTTTATGTGTTAAACAAACAATTTTCTAAAAAAACAAACTCATATTGACAAAGCCAATTCCTAGGCCTAAGCGCAAATTCGGGGCAATGTTGTTTACCAAGCAAATAGGCTTACTTTAAACTAATGCTCAAATATAAGGCCAACAAATTTGTATAAATACGGAGACTTCAAACCTAAACAGACAGAAAGCATCACAGCTTCAAAGTAATACATTAACTTATCCAAAAATGAAAATATTAAAAAGTATAACAACTTTCGCTGTACTGGCGGTACTAGTCGCACTGGTCTTGGGACAACCGACAACACCTCCAACGACTCCACCAACAACACCTCCTACAACACCTCCTACAACTCCACCTACTACACCACCTACTACACCACCTACTACACCACCTACTACACCACCAACAACTCCACCAACAACTCCACCAACAACTCCACCAGGAACTCCACCCACAACACCACCAGCAGGAACTGCACCAGCTACACCACCAGGAACTCCACCTGCTACACCACCAGGTACTCCACCTGCTACACCCCCAGCAACTCCACCCGCTACACCACCAGGTACTCCAGGCACACCAGGTACACCTGGCACTCCAGGCAGCGGTGGTCCCAAGAAGACCCGGCATCACTTCAAGGTCAAACGTACACGCAGAGGTGGCAGACGCAACAGACCACGTCGTAACAATCGTCGCAACAACCGTCGCAATAATCGTAACTAAGTGACTTCAAAGGAGTCTCGAGAACTTGCATAATGCATTAATGTAGAAGAATCATACATATATTGGTGGACAACATAGCACCACATGAGGATTTATTGTTGATAACTTTTTTATTTGTTAAGTATTTATTAGAGTAAATACAAATTTTTTAAATTTAAAAAAAAATCTAAATCTTTTTTTGTTTCCTTTTTTGAATTGCTTTGTTGGACAGTTTTTATGCTGAATATTCTTGATGAAAAGTCGAGTCTATTTAGACATGTTCGTCTTTCTGTTTGGCTGTATGACAGTCGAGAAATTGGAGACTTTAAGCGGTAGAGCCTTTATATTTTGGATTTATAGATTCTCCAATTTATTCTTCAGATCACTTGTATTCAATGAACAAACTAGCGCCCTCCCGAAGGAGAATTGACACTTACTGAACAAGCCTACTCCTTATTCTGTGTCTAGGTATGAACAAAATTTTTTGATGTTTTTAATTCAGCTTTACATCAATTCTTTGAAAGGGATACTCTCCATTCAATAAGTCATTGCAGACATATCCATCTGTATTGCTGTCTGTATGAACATCAAGAACTTGGAGACCATAAAAGTTAGAGCTTTTCAGTTTATATATTTAATGTCTCTCAACTCGTTTACAGATAGGCTGTATGTATTGAACGTGCCAAACCTTCACTAAGTGTTAAGAAGAACTTTACTTCTGATGTTTGGTATGAAAATAAAATTATTTTTTCGAATTATTTTAGCTAAAAACCTCAGATTTGGTATATATTACGTCAATCTTAAACAAATATTCCATATAGATTTAAATCAAAGAACAAGAAGGGTTAGCACCTGCAGAAATATGTGCCCGCTTTCTGTTTTTTTGTAAACTGTATGGTTAACTGATTTTATTTTGTATTATTTTATATATTTTTATTTTATTTCGAAGGTACAAGCGCCTATTGGGTTTGTGCAAATGTATATAACAGGTGGAAATAATAGTCGGAGATCCCCCATTTGGTCAGGAACGATAGAGGAGTCAATATAGCCATGTCCGTCTGTCCGTTCATATGAGTGAAAGGATCTCAGAAGCGGTAATAGATAGAGACTTTGTGTTTTTTGCATTCGACTTGGACTTCGCCGGAATTTCACGAGTTTATTCTAAACTTTTGCACCTAACACCCCACTTCCCATAAAATCTTCCTCAAGGCTAAAAATTTCTTCGGCACAAAAAAAATTAAGTATATCTGTATAGAGATAAATAAATTGAATTTGAACGACCTATGATGCTTCCATCCTCTATTTTTCTTTTCATACAGTGAGTAGTGGGAGGAGCAAAATAATATTCGTCAGAAACATATTTGTTATTAATTTCCTACCTTTTTGTTTTGTAGCTAATTCGAGCAGCGTTCTGTACAAGGCTTCTAATTTTCTTCTTTCTTTTAGAATATCATCGATGGAGAGAAAGTGGCAAAGTTAATTTTTTTCGTCATATATTACCATTGTCTGAGAACTTTATAATTCTGCAACATACTTCTTATGATAATTGAAGAAGATTCCTTCTATTTTATGGGTTTTCTCCATTTGTGTTCAGCAATGAACATTACTTTAAATATTATACTTAGAACCATTTTTGCTTAATAAACCGGTAAATTATGAAAAAAAAAAATCGCTCAAATCTCAAAGGGTAGATAGGGGAATCAAAAATATTTCTGCAATTTGTTTTCACCCCATCATCTTCAAATTCGGTTTGTATACTCTACACAAAAAATAATCAAATAATGTTTTTACCGATTTTTGAAAATGAATCTTTGAAAAATGAGAAATGGGGTTTAAATATTTAATGGATCAATCGAGTATATATTCAATTTCGTCGGTTTGTATATTATACGCAAGTATTAATGAAACATGTATTTCGCGAATTGTTTGGCGGCTGGGGGGTGTTCTGTGGGATCATTTACTTTATGACAGAATGTATCGCCTGTGCGTGAAGGTTTATTTGGGGTTATATGAAGTAGTTCGGAAGTTTGATGAATTTATTTTCATTCCAACTTTTTACAACTCGATTTGTTTAAATTCTACTTCAGACATTGCCGGAATTAACTGCTATTCAACATTATACGAAGACATAATACTCTACGCATAGAGCTAATTATTAGCTACGATCTATTTATTTCACTTAACATACAAACGTTCCTCTGACACACAGACAAACAAGCAACTTGAACACAATCGAGTTTTCCTATTTACAATATTGAAAATAGATTCTATAAATCTTTACTACAAGGCAGCTCTGTGAGGCAAGCAATCACAGAGCTGCCTAATCAAATACACATTCAAATAATTAATGATGCCAACAATATGCCCGAACATGAGTAAAGAGAGAGAAATGCCCCTATTTGCCAGCGTTTGCTTTAAGATTTGTCAATTTTATTGATTTATGATTAAATGATGTAAATTTCCTAAAATACATCATGGCTAGAGGACAAGCAAGATAAACTTACATTTCTTAAGCGGCGTTCATATCAAGATGTCCATCAAATCATGATAACGATTATGTGAATGAACTGATGAAATGATTGCTTATGGGTGAATTTGAATGGAATGAATCGAATTGAATTGAATTCGGCTTTATGTGACCGGCTAAGCAAGCAAATGGCCTTTGTTTTGCTATTTACGATATGATTTTATGATTTTATGACTTTGTTGCTGCAATTAAATAATAATTTAGTTAAGAAAGTTGTAAACTGAGAGGGAAATCATTTGATAATAAGCAACAATTTGTTGATTTATGATTGTGCAACATAATTTGTCATGCACGATTCTAATTTTCTTGTAGTTTTTTCTTTGATTTTTTTTGTTGATGATGATGATGTTGATATAGATTTATTATGACAGGCGTCTGCATAAAATGAACATAAAAATCGAAAAAATTAATTATGTGCATTTATTAAGTTATATAAGTTGTAAAATTTATGTTTGATATTGATGCGCCTATGTGGGTCTCTTAAATTCCTTAAATTCCTAACATTAAATCAAATGAAATGCAAAAACTTTAACAAAAACCGCAATTTAAGTGACGAGACGTGCATAAAAGTTAATCAATGAAATTACTTTCTACATGTCTGCTCAGCAAAAACTTTTGCCACAAGTCCCTAAACAATCAGCTAAACACATTTCAGATTGCAAATGAAACCTGGCACATGAAGACGAACGAGTACTCGTATCTATTTCATTATCGATAAAATAGTAAAATTAGAGTGAAAATGGCAAAGTACACTCGACGATGCTGTGAACGAGAGCGACTCATTCGCACCAGCACATAAGCTCAGTGATACATTTTCATTTGTATTTATTGACCAGCAGCAGCAGCAGCAGCACCATCAGCATCACCACTACCATCTCATTTACTCCATGCAAGTCTTCAATGGAAATCATGATTGACAACGTGGGTTTGCCGCCAATCAAGCAGCAAATTTACTTTATTTTCTTCATTCGCATGAAGTTGACCAGTGGTCAGTTTGATTTTCATACAAGTTGCGCATCGAATTTTATCTGCGCTGATGACACACTGCTGGACCATCATAAAATTTAGTGTCTGCCTTCATTTCTACATATTGGGGTAGTTCTGCTTTTTTGATTTGGCTTGCTTTATTTTCTGTCGACCCTTTCCTAATATGTTTTATATTTGCTACTAATTTCTTAATTCAATGAAATGTTCCTTTTTTCGTAGTCTTTGTGTAGTCTTCAGTATGTCATCGGTCTCCAGCGTGCCATAAAACTTTAATTTCTCATTATGTGTGGTCAAATTTTTGGGTTTCAATCTAATTAATAGTTTTAATTTTATTGAAAGCAATTCATTTGCTTTAGCATGATTTAGTGTACCATGTGGAATTGTGCAAGTATGCTGGATAGTTGATGAAATGTACTTGAAGTACTTTTGAATGAAGTCGATGTATAGCAATTAATAGAACAGAGTATAAACTGCTAAAAGAAATCCCGAATAGAATTTTTCGCTATAGACACATTAATTCACATCATAGTATTAAGGACAAGTGACCTTTGCATGGTTGTCGGCTTGTACTCAAGTCTAAAGTTTTGAAGACAGGTGAATATAATGCTCTGGAACACCCTATAAAGCTATTCATAGTGAAAGCTTTCCGGCCCACTCGTTCATTATTGATTCCCATTACTATTTAGGAGTGGACTACGCATGAAAGCACTTTAGTGGCTAATATTCTACCGAAGAACATAACATTTTTGTATACCAATTGTTTTTATCCAATATAAGATGAGAGGCTTTTAGTGTAGAGCAATAATTGGGTGTTTATTGTTGGAGAGAATCTGGCTAAGATGATTAAAACCAGTAATTGTTTATGAAGTTTAGATTTTATATTGACTAAAGTCGCCCTTTTCCTTGCAGTCATCTGGAATGGTTGCAGATATCTATGCCTCACAAATAATGGGATGAAGGGTTTTGACTAAGTGTTATCGACTTTGGATAACTCCTTACAGTTGTAAGCCTGGCTATGCTCTCCACATAAGCCTCAAGAGCCTATTGGTTTTTTGCAAATATATGTAACAGTTAAAAATAATGGTCGGAGACCCCCCAAAGTTACCCCTATCATGGTCAGGAATGATAGAGGAGTGATATAGCCATGTCCGTCTGTCCGTCCGTATGACCGAAGGGATCTCGGAAATAGATAAAGACTTCGTTCTTTTTGCATTCGACTAGGACTTCTACGGAATTTTACAAGTTTTTTTTAAAATTTTGCCCCTCCCTCCTTCCCCATAAAAATTTCTTCGGCACAAAAAAATGCCAGTGTAGAGATAAAGTTCTTCTAAGCCAAAATCCAAAAAATCGGATAAGAAATGACGATTATATAAGCATTTAAATTTTAACGACCTATGATGCATCCGTCCTCCCTTCTCTTTTCATACATAAAAAAATGTGTTATAAGGCACTTATTTGTACATTGATAAGTGGGAGGAGCAAAACACTTTTCTTCAGTACTATATTTCTTATTAATTTGCTATCTTTTTGATTTGGACTGCTTAGTCATAAGCTAGGGAAACATTTAAGGTGTTTGTTTGGCTGCACTGATACAGGGCCTCTTATAGTCGGTTACGCCCGACTGTAATTTTCTTACTTGTTTAATATGTCTTTGCACTTCATTTAATGATTGGCGAAGGGCAAGTAGAGGACAATTGTTGCTCACATCGATGCTTACAGGCTGTCCATGTTGAGGATCTGCTTTCGTTTTTATTGTCTTTTGTTTCCTTCTGGACGTAGATGTAGCAGCGATCGATCAGATTGTTATCGCTGTACACATCGGCTCTTCTATGCCTCCAAACGTCCATGAGACAGTTGAGGAATCGCCTGCTAATTCCAAGTGTATGTACGGGTATCAAGGTGCTCTGTTGTTATTCCGACCATGAACATCTCAATGTTGGTGTTGTTATCGCCAATCTTAGCATTAAAGTCACCTAGTACAACAATGATATCGACAGAACTGATTGTAAAATGGAAAATCGTCCTTAGAATCGTTTGAGTTTGCTTTGGTAGGTGCATAGCATTGGATGATGGCTATATTCCGGAACCTGCTTTTAAATCGATCTGTTGTTATGCGGTCCGATATAGGCTTGTACTCTATTAACGCATGTTTCAAGCGTTTACCTATTATGAACCGCTTTACCTGACTCATCTGGTTTCAGAAAGTCCGAGAATTTGAACGCTCCATCTCTCTGAAAGACTTATAGAAAGCTACCTAACTTTCTCAATTATACCAAATAACTTTCTCGGTCGATATAGGTTTATTATAATCATCAGGTGATGATTCTACATGCTCTGCAGTAAATCTTCATACGTGTCAATGTCACTGATGGGCTATTTAGCCATGAGAATACCGAAGTTATGATCCATCGCGAACTGCGTATGACCTGTAAGGAGAAACTTCAATAAAATCGTTTTATTCAATTCTTGAGTCACTCGTCATTGTAGATACTATAGCAGAACATAATTTTTATTTAGTTCAACGCAATTGTCACCAAACAGAACAAAAGTTTCCGATGTCTTCATAGCTTTGCCGGTAATAGTGAAAAATCTGGCTTTTAAAGGACCTAACTTACTTTCCATAACGTTAGAAAAAAAATGGGAAGATTTTAATAAGCATTATTGAAGAATATTACTGGAAAAACATATTTCACTTAAATCATTTTATTTCTACCGAAGATTATATCTGGAAATATTGAAAAAGAAGACACAATTCAATGTCACTAAGTTTGATATAACCTGGAATAATCACCTTGATATCGCAGCGATTGTCCGCCGATCACATTGCTATGTACTTGGCCCATATGCGCAAAAACTTCCTCTACTCAAATTCGATTCGTCATCATTGAGGGAAGTAATGTATTTTCGTTAAATGGAGGACTTTGTCTCGCTTAACAAATAGGTACGTGGTAGAAGGTAAAATCGTTTTATGCCTCGTATCTACTCTATCCTTACTTTGTCCATATTCCAGCAAACTTCGATTCCGGTTAAGATGTGACTTAATATTACATTTCTTATTAAGGGAAATTTGGTTACTAGCTCCTCTTCATCAACATCAGATAAATTGATCCTAACGAAACTTTGTTTCAGATCATCATCGCCATCATCATCGGATTGTTTATTATTTTAAGGGGAATATTGATTGTGGAAAGCACTCATTTCTCTGAAAAAGACCATCAGAAACGATGATATTAACGGTTCTTTAGGGTTACTCGTTTGGAAATCTGAAACTATATTCCATGTAAAACAGCACTTGACGTCGCTCCAGACAAAGCGAAGAAATGTAAAATAATTTAGTCTTCACTCATAAGAGTTCAACATGTCACTTGCAACCTGAAGGTTAGGTTGCAATTCCTTAATGAGGCCAAAAAGTGATGGAGGCAAATTATGACCTATATCACAACGGAGTTAATGTGGCTTAAATTGATCAAACTAATAAGCTCTTCACACTGATTATAAAGGAACTTGTAATAGCGGAACGCATGCTGCCATGGAAGCATTTCATCGTTTTATTCCACAATGACTTCTGCATTAAATAAAAGTTGTAAGAAAAGCCTTGGGACTATCAAGAATTTGCAACTCTATGGAGTTTTAGAGAAATAAACTTGGGTGAAGAATTGATTGTTACTTTCCTTTATCGACTCCAAATTGTTTTTAAATCTAACTCAAACTAAGGCTAAATTAATGAATTGGATACATGTTGGTATCACAATAAATATTTTTAAGTCCGGTTTGGTTAGTCCGCCAGTTGCTAGCTTCATTCATAGTGAAATAATATAATATTATATAGTAAGGAGAAACCTACTAAATTTTAGTAGCCAAAGTAAATTGTGGAACTTGACATAAGCATATTTATCTCATCGAGCTGATAATATTTTGTGTGTTACATCTTAACTGAATAAATTAATATACCATTCACGAAAGCATATAGAACAAAAACTTCTGTAAAATAAAACTCTTACAGTGCTCCTATTTACCTCATTGCTCACATTTCGTTTTTCAATCACATTTCACTGCATTAATCTGATTTTTCCAATTAAATAGGTGCAAGTCATATATGATTTGCCTTTTTACCTTGTCTTGTCCCAATGCAGAACTTCTACTATTTCTAGACTAATCGGCTTATCGTTGAAATCTCTACAAATTGGCTGATTTCAATTCAGAAATGGATGTCATGGAATGTCATGCAACAAATTGAGAGAATTGAATGCCATAAACAAATCCAATCACATGATGCGCAACTGATGATTGCTGTGTATGGCAGCTCAAATCATTGATAATGACATTTGAGGAAAAAATTTTATAAAAAAATGAGCTGAAGATTAATTTTTTTTTATGGTTTATGACCGTTCTGAAGCATATAAGGGCTTTCAACATGTTGACTACCGCTAATTGTGCATTTGATTGACAATTTTTGAACGTATAAACAATTAATTTATGTTGGAGTAAATGCGCTGAGAACTTTCATTTATTTTTTTCGAAATGCTGTTTGGATTTTAGAAATATTTTTCTGAAATGCAATTCAATGAAAAAAAAAACAAGCAAATGCGGGTTGGTATGTGTTGATGACTTTATATACAATTTTTTATGGGTGACTTGGCATGTGACATATATGAATGATTTAAGCAATAAAAAGGTGGTGGTTTGAAGTTTTTACTTAATTGTGCTGCATTTGATTTGAACAGTTTTGAAAGTCAATTGTAAATAAACAATTTCATTTATTCATTTATCATGATTAAGGTTTGCGTTGCGGAAAAAAAACGAACTACAATTGTCGAAAAAAAAAATCGCAATGGGTGTGGCTGCAGCAAACTATTTTCGAGCTAGGTAGGTGGTCCTTCAATGTATTGCAATAAATAGAAATGAAATTGCTTTATAGAAATTTATTTTTTTTTTTGAACAAGAACTTGGCAGCGTATATACAAGTCCTCTATACACAACTGTAGCTTTCAGACTTTACACCTTTTGTCATGCACAATTTTTCCAGCTACCAAAAGCATTTTTCCTGCTACAAAGCCAAAAAATATGCAATACCAGCATAAAAAGCAAATCACTGGCTTCGAAATTTTTATGCTCTATGTGTGCCAAAAAGTGTGGTAACTGGAAGAAGAAGATGCAACTTAAGAAATCAAAGTCAATTACAAGCGTTAAGTCGAAAATTGCTGAAGTTGTAATTGCAAGGGTAGCAGCATTTCTCCCCCTCCTCTCTCTAAAAAAAAAAGACGTGCTAATTGCAAAGTTCAGGCAAGTTTGAAGAAAATTAAAGAATATTTCTTGCATTTGCAGTGTATGTGGCAATTGAATGCCATGTTGCAACAAGCTACAATACCAAGCCAAGTTTCTCTCTATTTCTCTCGCTCTGTGTATCTCGGTTTGCTATGCTGCGGCCAATAATTAAAGTAATTGCTACATTCGCCGGCTTGTCCGGTTTCTTGTTATACGGCGGCAAGAGGCAGTGCGGTGTGTTGTGCTGTGTGTCGAGAACGGAAGCGTATTGCAGCAAACCATTTTGAGTAAGGAAAACTACTTTGGTTTAATTGCAAAAAGTCCTTAAGTCGTCGCATTCAAGGCATTCGTTGTGCTTCATACTTCTTTTTGGGCTTCTGTGCACTCCTTCCATTACTTGGCTCCTGGCTGCGTGCTACGACAACATTGTTAAATGGGTGTGATATTTTGGACAGAAGCGGGTTTAGGTAAATAATTGTAGAAATACATCGAAATACGCAATATTTTGAGATACTATGAAATAACCACATTGAAATTACGTTTTTTCCATTTGAAATATTTTATATTAAAGACATCATTAAGATATAATCAAAAGTTCAAAATGATATTTTAAAATATATCATCAGCAATATTTTTTTTATATCAATAATAAAAAGTTCCATTATAGTTTGATAAAAAAAGTTAATTTTTAGAAGGAACGACACATGATATGTTTCCATACATCAAAATGATATTCTCAAACATATATCACTTCACATCACTTTGACAAGAAAGTTCCTTTTTCTTAGTTCAACATATTTCAGCTCTCACTCAGTATTATTTTTTCTCTGCATCCATTTTTGTTTTCCTATTTTCAAGGTAGCAGATGATATGAATTCAGTTCGATGTAACATTATTCATATAAACTAAAAACTTATATCATTTGTGATATTGATATACAAAAACATCACTGATATCAAGTTCATTCAATTCTGGCCAAAAATAGTCTTGCAACATGGCACGATAGTGAACCCCATTGTACGCGATTATTTATATTGAATAAAAAATATTATTTATTCACAATTCCACCATGAAATCAAGACCAACCAATCACATTTTGTGGATGCAATGAAGTATTTCTAAGTACGTGCATATTGACGGAGTAAATAAGCCAAAACTGAGTTTCATCATTGAAGATGATTTTTCGATGAAATTTGTAATTTTCTTCAAACTTCTTCGGATCATTATCGAGAAGCTTTAGTTTCTGAATTATTTTGATCCATGCAAAATTCGTCACAGTGCGGTTTTATAGATTCATAATTCCTGTGAACGGTTTTCTAATGTTAGGTCGAGCATACCCTATACTGCCGATAGTTTGTGTAACACCTTTTAAAGCTGAATATTCTAAAGCTTACTTAGAATCAGTTTATACTTATTAGAATGAAGCAAATTCAAGCGATTATAGAGAGTTTTGTATGTGGTCCAATCAGTATTTCACTGTTGTTACTCAAGCACCTTGAACCCATATTTCCCAATTAATTGCCCTAAAAATTTCGAAGTTAAAATCGATTATACCACTTTTCAACCCTGTTTGAAGATGTGCGTGGATTAAGAAGAAGTTCTCTCCAACGTTCGACCTGTTGTCTTACATCAAAAAACTCATTGGCCAACAGTTCAATTCTCAATGATATTAGATTCTCAGTTAGATGAACGGACTTGGCTTTTTTCTATTTGTGTCGTCTCAACGCCGTTCTACCCAGGATACACTCTCTGGACAGCTGTTTGCAGCATAGTTTCTATCAATATTTTGACGCCTAGGTATCAAGATGAGGTCACTTTTATAAAGTGTACCCTTAAGATATGGGCAATACTCGGAAGTGATTATTGTGTTTCTATTAAAATAGTTTAGTATTTTGTGAGCTGCTTGTCTATGACTGAAAACGTATAACTATTCTTTGTTGCATGGCCTCTTGAATGGCTATCACTTCAACTTAGTACATGCTATAATAATAAGGGGACTATAAAACTATCTTTGGTCCTCAGTTCCATAAAGAATATACCTTTCGACCCTTCGGTTTAGAGCCATCAATGAGAATACGAGTATTCTTCCATTATTTTTTGGCAAAAGTTGTAGTTGGGACTCAAAAAACCGTGTTGAATGGTGCTCGACTATCCCATGGTGTCACAGCGCCAAGAAGAAGTTTTTCGCAACTGTAGATTTATACTTATTACTACCTATCTTCGCTGCAAAGCGAGGGCGGTAAGCGGAACATGACTTTTCGTGCGTCCGTCGGTGTAGTGTGTGTGAATGATTAAAAGTTTTGAACTACTCTGGAATCCTTGCATTTGCTTGAGGCTCCATCTTGCCATCTTTTACGCTGACCACAGGACGCATACTCCATAGAGCAATATCTGAGAGAATTCACATCTTCTCCAAAAGGTTTTTTACGGGCAAATATAGATCAGTATTATTTTACTCGTTCTTCTACATGGTCGCTTCATAAGAAAATTTTGTATTTCTTTTTTGGAGATAGGAGAGAATAGGAACTATGTATTTCTCAGTGAAGGGTATAAAGAAAAGGCTATCCTTGCTGTATTAACTTCCCGACTGTTGTAGAAAGCACCATAAATATTGAGCAATATCACTACGATGTAATCCTGGGCTTCTAATGATTTGTCCATATTTTCCATTAGAGAAAGGCTGCTTCAATACATATCTATCACTTTTCTAGGGTTTTTAACTTTTTAATCGGTGGTTGACTTCTTTCTCTTTGGATAGGATGCGATTTAGCTTAAGGCAACTATAGCCAGGATAAACTATGCTTTCTTCTAAAGTTTCTTTCTTACTAAAAGTTGCACTGGCTGAAACTTTTTAACAAAGTTTTTTTCCAAATATCGTTTCATCGATTAGCGAATATGGAGGATTTACCGAAATCTTACAAGTCCATCTCTTTTTTGTTGTAAGTCTATAGATTAGCAAAGAGCCATACAATATTTTACAATATGTGCGATTTTTAATTTATTATGATAACAAAAGTACGAATGGATCTGCTGTGTTCTAATGAAGTCTAATAAAATATAATTTCCGGCATACAATCTGAGAAATGCAGTGGACACATCGTATTGATATATTTTTATTGTGTGTCTAATTCTATCTTGAGTTGAATTAATTTCCAAGATATTTTTAACGAACTTGAACCAAAGTTTTTGCATGCAATTGATTTGAATGAGAAACATCGCCTTTGGTATACAAGTCGTGCTTGTCGTATATGATGTCATATAGAAACATATTGCTGCTGATTGGTGCAAACTGTTTTTCAAAGAAGCAAGTGATTTCTTTGACGATTTGCTGTGCAACGGCGAATAAGACAAACCTCTGGAAAATAACTTGTGGAGGTTTACTAACAAGATCAAAAGGCATCCATTGCGTTCAAACGGAGAAAAAAACTTGTGTCGTTCTATGGAGGATAAAGCTGTAACTTTCGTTGACAATCTGGAGAACGGATAAAAGCCTTCCAAATTGACTTCAACTGTTAATGTTGCATGAGACATGCCACTAACGAAATATATATTCTATTTTGAAACTCATCACATTCCACAATAATTCCGAATACATTCTACAGAATGTTTAATTAAAATTAATTAGTTTAAAGATTGAAAGATTATGTTAATCTGCTTTGATACAAATCGCTCTTATGTAGCTACTTGACTACCCTAATCCACTCCTGTTTAGCCTTATGCATTGTGGTGCTTATGCTCGATGGCTTTAGCTGCTGCTTCTTGGCTTGTGAAATGCGAAATGTGCTGCGTGCAAGTAAGCTACTTAAAATTGTTTATGTCTCAGCTTTTGGTCAAGATACTCAAACCCATCGTGCCGCGTCGAGTCGTGCCGTAAGCCGAGAGTGTGAGTGTTTAAGATGCTTTGGTATGAGTGTTAATGATTACTTGTGGTTTTCAGGGTTTGGCTTCGCTCCTGTACTGATGTGCTTTGAATGTCCTTTTGTGGTATGTAAAAATCAATGTCAGCTCGGTTAGGTTAGGTTAGGTTAGCATGTGCAATGTGTGCTCAACTGTTGAAGGGGATGGGCATATATTTTGCAACGACTTAAGTAGTTCTCTGTGGTTTGTGCGGTTTTAAAAACAATTTGTATGAAATGAATTTCAAAAATTTAACTTTCTGTCCGCATTGAAATTTAAATGGAATGTTTCGAATTTCTCACAAATGATAGTTGCAACTGCACTTATCTGAAGGTTGCCTCCTTGCCACTGTTTTGATATTTGCTTAACCATAAGTGCTTAATTATCTTTATCAATTGAATTGCTCGCTACTGTTCGATAATAATTTCCGTTGAGTGTTTCCATTTCCACTTTTCCAAGAGGTGTGCTTATCGCCTGCCACATGACGACCGACGAGTGTATTGCAAGCAACCCCCTGTGAAGCAAATTATTTTCAATTGCTCTGGGAAATTTATTTTCTGCTGCTACGCCTTTTCATTTCATGAAATCCTTTTTTAAACGTTCGCATTTGTACCCTTATAATTTTATTATGTTGCATCAGATTACACTCAGTTCTCTTCTTGTAAGTTAAACGAAAATTATGCAATTGGATGCTGCATTCATTTTGGTTGCAAGAAACCCGCATTGCATACAACAATTTCTTCGATTGAAGAAAAATATTTATTTTAAATTAAAAAAAAAAGAATTTTCATAATCGATTATTAAAGATGTGCATGAAGTTTGCTTTGAGTTTTGGGTACAATGTGGAATTTATTGTTGTCTAATAGGTAGTTTATTGCTCGATAGGCTGAGGCATTGGTACTCTTAGTGCTTTCAGAAGTCTGATTCTGAGAAGTCATAAAGATCACAAATAGTTGGACGCTTAGAAAGTATATAGGTGCAGAAAATTTGAGTGGGATAGGTAAAACCTCATTAGGAACCGTGTATTTTTTTTTTGTATTCAGAATCATCTATGTCAGCTTAAAGCATAGATATGACTTAAAATCTTAAGCAAACTTGTGCGCAAGAGAATGATATAGACTGAGCGAGACAGAAAATACAAATTTTATATGTCATGGGACACTCATAAATAGCGCAGCTACTAAGCGAGTTCATCTCTCTTTGGCTCACCACGCACAAAGAAGAAATGAATCATGTTTGGGAAAAAGAGCAACCAAAAAATGCAGTGAAAGAAATATTAACAATAATTAAAATTAAAAATGTTTTAGTATTCCCCTACTGCAAAGCCCGTCCGAACCACTAAGAAAATTTCCTGAATAATCAAAAAAGTCGTAATTTTTTTTTAAAGAAATATATTCATGTATTTACTATTTTAAAAATATTTAACAAATATTAAAACTAAATTGTTGTATTACGGCCGTCAAGGATTAATTTTTTTTTCTTCGCAATTGTATTTAATCAGTTCCGGAGGTTCCCTTGAATGTTTGGATTTGAAGTCGTCATCATTTAATTACGATTATTTCTACGATTATTGCGACGGTTATTGCGACGATTGTTGCGACGTGGTCTGTTGACCCTGCCACCCCTACGAGTACGTTTGACTTTGAAGTGATGACGAGTCTTCTTGGGGCCACCGCTGCCTGGAGTGCCTGGTGTACCTGGAGTGCCTGGTGTTCCTGGTGTGGCTGGTGGTGTTGCGGGTGGAGTTCCTGGTGGTGTAGCAGGTGGAGTTGCTGGTGGTGTAGCAGGGGGAGTACCAGGTGGAGTAGCTGGTGGAGTTCCTGTTGGTGGTGTTGTTGGTGGTGTTGTTGGTGGAGTTCCTGGCGGAGTTGTAGGTGGTGTAGTTGGTGGTGTAGTAGGTGGTGTAGTAGGTGGAGTTGTAGGAGGTGTTGTAGGAGGTGTTGTAGGAGGTGTTGTTGGTGGAGTCGTTGGTGGTGTTGTTGGTTGTCCCAAGACTAATGCGACTAGTACCGCCAGAACAGCACAAGTTCCTATACTTTTTAATTGTTTCATTTTATATATGTTTACTGAATTACTTTGCGATTCTGTCTGTCTAATTCTGATTTCAGTTGAAGTATTTATACAAAATTTTTCACATATTGCTGTTCAAAAATAATCCTATTTGCTTGGTAAACACATGACATTGATCCATTTTCGCTCTTAGACCTATGATTTAATTTTTAGTGAGCTTTGCGCCGTATGTTCTCAATGAAGATATTTGACTAACACAAATAATTTTTTTTTTGCATGACGCTCATATGTTTGCCTATGTGTCTAGTCAAAATATATCTTTATATTTATATATTTATTTTTAATTAAATATTTTTCTTTTTTAATAATGGTCAATGGTGGTTCCAGTATAATTTAATAATGCCCTTAAGCTTTTGCTATTGACTTACTACAATGGATTAAGTCTTATTTAAAACCTCGCACTCAACGCACTCAGTTTTCAAACATTTAACCGCAGAAAATTAAAGTATTATCGGTTGTTTCTCAGGATAACTTTCTCAAACCACTATATTTCAATCTTTTCAGATATTCTTCCAGATATTCTATCACATAACCATGCTATCATGTACGCAGACAATAAAAATCATACACAAATCTTGCGGGATATGATTTATTACAGGCGGAACTCAATGTTGGCGAACAAAGTTATGTCACTATTTGGATTTATTAAACGTTCGTCAAAAGATTTATACATCCATACTATACTAAGTTATTATTTATCCTCTTTTACAAATTATTAAAGCTGGTATCAAACTTAACCTTGAATTAAAAACAAAACATTTTATGTGTTAAACAAACAACTTTCTAAAAAAACAAACTCAAAAGCAAATTCCTAGGCCTAAACGCAAAATCGGGGCAATGTTGTTTACCAAGTAAATAGGCTTATTTTAAACTATTGCCAAAATACAATGCCAAAAAAATTGTATAAATACGGCAGCTCCAAACCTTAACAGACAGAAAGCATCACAGCTTCAAAGTAGTTCAGTAAACTTGTCCAAAAATGAAATTAATAAAAAGTATAACAACTTTCGCTGTACTGGCGGTACTAGTCGCACTGGTCTTGGGACAACCGACAACACCTCCAACGACTCCACCAACAACACCTCCTACAACACCTCCTACAACTCCACCTACTACACCACCTACTACACACCACCTACTACACCACCTACTACACCACCTACTACACAACCTACTACACCACCAACAACTCCACCAACAACTCCACCAGGAACTCCACCTACAACACCACCTACAACCCCACCAACAACTCCACCAACAACACCACCAGGAACTCCTCCTGCTACACCACCAGGAACTCCACCAGCTACACCCCCAGGAACTCCTGGCACACCAGGTACACCTGGCACTCCAGGCAGCAGTGGTCCCAAGAGGACTCGTCATCACTTCAAGGTCAAGCGTACACGCAGAGGTGGCAGACGCAACAGACCACGTCGTAACAATCGTCGCAATAATCGTCGTAATAATCGTAACTAAGTGACTTCAAAGGAGCCTCAAGAACTTGAATAATGATTTAATGGAGAAGAATCATATCTTGGCGGACACAGAACAACATGCGGATTTATTGTTGATAACTTTTTTATTTGTTAAATATTTTTAAGAGTAAATAGAAATTTTTTAAATTTAAAAAAAATCTAAATCTTTTTTATTGTTGCATTTCCAAATGGCTTTGTTTGGCAGATTTTATGCTGAATATTCTTGATGAAAAGTCGAGTCGATGTAGATATGTTCGTCTTTCTGTTTGGCTGTATGACAGTCGAGAAATTGGAGACTTTAAGCGGTAGAGCCTTTATATTTTGGATATTTAGATTCTCCAATGTCTTCCTCAGATCACTTGTATTCAATGAACAAACTAGCCCCCTCCCTAAGGAGAATTGACACTTACCAAACAAGCCTACTGATTATTCTGTGACCAAGTATGAACAAAATTTTTTGATGTTTTTAATTCATCTTTACATCAATTCTTTGAAAGGGATACTCTCCATACAATAAGTCGTTGTAGACATATCCATCTGTATTGCTGTCTGTATGAACACCAAGAACTTGAAGACTATAAAAGTTCAAGCCTTCAAGTTTGTATATTTAATGTCTCTTAATCCGTCTACAGATAGGTTGTATGTATTGAACGTGCCAAACCTTCTCTAAGTGTTGAGTAGAACCTTATTTCTGATGTTTGGTATGAAAATAAAATTGTCTTTCCAATTATTTTAGCTAAAAACAACAGATTTGATAGATTTTACGTCATTCACAAACAAATATTCCATATAGATCCAAATCAAACCACAATAAGGGTTAGTAAATGCAGAAATCTGTCCTTGCTTTCTGTGTTTTTGTATGAAAAATGTATTGTAAACTTCTTTTATTTTATTTTGTTTTATTTCATTCTACATATTTTTTATTTTTTTTTATTTTTAGACCCTGTACCGAAAGTACAAGAGCCTATTGATTTTGTGCAAACGTTTGTAACAGGTAGAAGTAATAGTTGGAGACACCTCAAAGTTACCCCCACTTTGGTCAGGAGCGATGGTGGAGTCGATATATTCATGTCCATCTGAACGAAATGAAATCGGAAGCGGTAATAGATAGAGCCTAGATCTTCGCCGGAATTTCACAAGTTTATTTACATTTTGTTTTTGTGAACTATGAGATTCAAGTCTTTGCGAAGGTTTCATTTTGAGACCCCATTGTCACTGCAATGGTCTATCGTGGTGTTCCCTGGATACCGATTTGAGTTTACATAATCGGGAGCTAATTCGAACTGTAGTGGTGCAGGGCCTCTTACAGTTCGCGATGCCTGACATGATTAAGAATGCAGTAGTATTAAAATACTGATCTATTCTCTCTCTCTCTTTCACTCTCTCTATTGATAGACTCATAGAAACATTATAAAAATTTCTTAAATAATCAAAAAATTCGAAATTTTTTTTAAAAGAATATATTTATATGCTACTATTTTAAAAATATTTAACAGATATTAAAAGCTAAATTGTTGTCTGGCAGGGTTGGATTCTCTTTTCATTTGCATTTTCTCCGTTCCGGATGTTCCTTTGAATGTTTGGATTTGCAGTCGTCATCACTTAATTACGATTATTTCTACGGTTATTGCGACGATTATTGCGACGATTGTTGGCGACGTGGTCTGTTGACTCTGCCTCCTCTACGAGTACGTTTGACCTTGAAGTGATGACGAGTCTTCTTGGGGCCACCGCTGCCTGGGGTGCCTGGGGTGCCTGGTGTACCAGGTGTGCCTGGTGTTCCTGGTGTGGCTGGTGGTGTTGCTGGTGGAGTTCCTGGTGGTGTAGCAGGTGGAGTTCCTGGTGGTGTAGCAGGTGGAGTTCCGGGTGGTGTAGCTGGTGGAGTTCCTGCTGGTGGTGTTGTGGGTGGAGTTGTTGGTGGAGTTGTTGGTGGAGTTGTTGGTGGAGTTGTTGGTGGTGTAGTAGGTGGTGTAGTAGGTGGAGTTGTAGGAGGTGTTGTAGGAGGTGTTGTTGGTGGAGTCGTTGGAGGTGTTGTCGGTTGTCCCAAGACCAGTGCGACTAGTACCGCCAGAACAGCACAAGTTGTTAATCTTTTTAATTGTTTCATTTTATATATGTTTACTGAATTACTTTGCGATTCTGTCTGTCTAATTCTGATTTCAGTTGAAGTATTTATACAAAATTTTTCACATATTGCTGTTCAAAAATAAGCCTATTTGCTTGGTAAATACATGACATTGCTCCAATTTCGTTCGTAGGCCTATGATTTAGTAAACTTTACGACATATGTTCTAAATGAAGATATTTGACTAACACAAATAATATTATTTTGTATGACGCTCATGTTTCCATACGTGGTATATATTTATGTTCACTTATATGTCTAATCACGATATATATTTATATATTTATTTTTGATTTTTAATAATTTTGTTTTTTAATAATTGGCAAAGGTGGTTGCAGTATAATCGAATAATGCCCTTGTTAGCGCCAAATTTGAATTTGTGGTGTGTAACGTTTTTTACCACACCGCGCTAATTTGCTACTCGTCTTGTTCATCTACTCGAACACTAACTCTGAGAGGAGAGAGGAGTTAGTCAGTTATCAAACTACTGCAAACGAGTACGCTACCACTTTGTGCTGTTAATATTCGACTTTTTGAATTTTGCGCCAAGTTGTTTATACCCCGTTTTTAATATACACTGGTGTTGTATTTAATAAAACCGAGCGCGCTATAATTATTTATTTTAACATACAAACGCGTGTTTTATTTATTGTTTTTCGTGCGAGTGCTTTACAGGCACTGACGACCCACCCCCACCTGTCTGCGCCAGCAACTACAATTCTTATATTTTGGGTGTTCCAAAGCCTAGGAGCGGCAAAGCGAACATTTTGGTCCTTCGCAGCCTGGATTGAGCAGACAGAGCGTTTTTTTTAAATAAATAATTGTACCCTACTTTTTGAGTACATGCATCAGGTGCGTATAGCATTGTTGTTTTGATTTTTTATTCCCCCTGCGTGCGTTTGCATTTTTTGGTTTGCCAGTTCCGCAAGTTTTCGGTTGGCATTTGAGTGTTTTTGTGCATTAGTTTTGTTGTGCAAATATTCTTCGCCTTTTCTTTGGCGCACTCATAAAGTTATACATACACACACTCTTTTCGATTAGAGTGTAGAGTGTTTTTCTTTGCAGTGTCTTTCTATTTTTTATTAACTTGCAATTCCAGTGCATTAGAAAACGGTTTTGATTGAGACGATCAAAACAAACAAGAAAAAAGAGAAGAAGAAGCAGCTGTATAAGCGCATGCTGCAGTGGTAAAATTACAACAATAAATACATTTTAATAAATACCTACATATATATATGTACATACATATATGCACCGTTGCGCTTTTGATTTGCATTTATATATTTTTTGTGTTTGTTTGTTTGTTTGTTTGTTGTAACCCCGCATCCCGCATAGTCTGTCGCTAGCGCTATTTGGACGGACAGACAGACAGAAAAGTTAGGAACAGTTAAACAAAAATTTCTTTTGTTTCTGTATACGACCAATACGTACCAGGGTCGATATCAAAGTTCCATATTATTTGTTTTTTCGTGCGATTATATTATATTTCAAAATATATCGTTTTTCGGGCTGCATATAATTATTTCAAATAAGTTTCACTGTTTTTTCCCCCTTCTTCGAAATAATTTATCGCAACGCCGGTTCAATAAATATAAATTTTATACGCACATTTTATTCAAAATCGAGTCTTTTCAAATTTAATTTAATTTTTTTTGATATTTTGGTTTTTTGCTTTTGCATTGTGTTTGGTATACGATCAATATTGCAAGGGTCTATATCAAAGTTCCGAGTTACTATTTTTTTGTGCGTGTATAGTTTTTCGGGCTGTGCATAATTATTTCACAAAAGTTTTATTGTTTTTTCCCCCTTCTTCGAAATAATTTATCGCAGCGCCGGTTCATTAAATATAATAATTTATACGCACTTTTTATTTAAAATAGAATCTTTTCGAACAAATTTAATTTAAATTTTTGTTCAAATTCTCTTTGTTTGACTTTTGCAACCTCATTTTTTTGTTTCATTAATTGACTAAGTTTTTAAAAAAATGGCCGAAAATAGATTCAATCATTGTGCTGACGAACTTCTTCGTTTCGCGGCACAATGTAAAGAAATGTGCCCAGAGGAACAAACATCCTTCACAACAAAATTGTTGAAGGATGAATTGAAGAGTCGTGCGCGGTCAAGGTTTCTTACGACAAATTAATGTGTCAGAAACCAGAGGGCTTGGACAAAGAACTTATCATGGCAAGGCAAAGTATATGTTTGAGTGCCTATATGACATGTGGTTCCAT
The DNA here is from genome assembly GCA_035044805.1 of Leucophenga maculata. NCBI lineage: Eukaryota > Metazoa > Arthropoda > Insecta > Diptera > Drosophilidae > Leucophenga > Leucophenga maculata. Next base: position 955,465 of record JAWNNP010003331.1, read on the forward strand.
GGTAGATAGGACTTGTTCATTTTCAGATCATCTTTCAGAGCATTGTGGAAGTAGAGATACCCCAAATGTGTCACATAATATTTCTTTACCTCCATGTGACACAGACTTATTTTACGGTGATTATAGCACATGGCCAAGTTTTCGTGATATGTTCACGGCCATCTATAAGTCGAACTCTAGACTACAACCTGTTGAGAAGTTGTATCACCTAAAACAAAAAACTCGTGATGAAGCTCGAGATATCGTCAACAGATCTCCGCTAACCAACGATGGGTTTGAGTTAGCGTGGCAGAATCTGGTTGACCGATATGAAAATAAACGAGTGTTGGTAAACAGTCAGCTCAAGGTATTGTTTGGTTTAGAGCCTGTAGCTTCTGAGAATGGCGCGGCCATTAAAAAGCTACAGCGGGAAATCCACAATGCAATTGCCAATTTAGAGTCCAACAGTATCATCATTGAAAATTGGGACGCTATACTTATATTTCTGTGCTCTACCCGTCTTCCAGATAATACTCTGACGCTATGGGAGCAGTCTTTGGAAGACAAACGAGAGGTTCCAAAGTGGAAGGACATGGACACCTTTTTAACAAGCAGGTTCCAAACGTTAGAAACGGTCTCAAATCTTCGTAGCTCTTCGGAGTCCGTTTCTGTTAAGCCTTCCTCAGATTTTAACAAGTCGATGCGTTTGAATACTTTTCAAACAAAAGTAGCATACCAGTGTCATATGTGCAAGTCTTCGGAGCACAATTTGATCAAGTGTCCGAAATTTTTAGCCCTCAGTCCTAAGCAGAGGACAGATAAAGTGAGAGAGAAGCAACTTTGTTTTAATTGCTTGGCTCACAGTCACATGAGGAACAAATGCAAAAGTTTACATAAGTGTACAAAGTGCTCAATACCCCACCACACGCTGCTCCATTGGAATACTTCTGCCAATGTTTTCAATTCTAACCCCCCTTCTCCGGCAGTTCAGTCGAATTCCAATGGACATGCAAGTACGTCGCAAGCAACGAGAAGCAATAGTTTGCAATCTTGCTTTGCATTTTCAACCAAGAGTGTGCTCTTGGGAACTGCGATAGTGCAATTAAAATTTAATAATATGGTTGTTTCTGCTCGAGCACTGATAGACTCGGGATCTGAAGGTACGTTCATTTCGGAACGTCTTCAGAGGCGCCTAGGTGTGCGATGCGAACGAGTGCATGCACATGTTTCAGGGTTAAATACATCTCTAGCTGCTAGTATTAACAGGTCTTGTCGTTTGATACTGGAGTCCTCACTCGATCCAAGTTTCAGATTGGAAACGAGTTATTTTGTTTTACCCAAACTTACTGGAAATTTACCCAGTAAGAATATTTCATTGCCGTCAGATGTCAGTTTTGATTTCCCCCTGGCCGATCCTCAATTTTTCAAGAGCGATCAGGTCGACATCGTGATAGGCAGGATATTTACCCTCAAATCGTGAGAGAGGGTATAAAACAAAATATTTTGGGTTCATTGCTGGCTCAACAAACTGTTTTTGGGTGGATTCTTACAGGTCACTCTCTCCCCCCACCAGGTGCAATACGATTTCTATTGTATCCTGTTTTACAAAGTTTAGCTTGGGTCAGCAATTAGAGACCATTCCCAGTAGGGCTTTTCAGAGTGTTGAGGACGAGTTCTGTGAACGAAATTTCGTCAACACCACTCAAAGCGATAGTGACAAGAAACATGTGGTCACTCTTCCTGTTCGCCCTAACTATCAGTGTGAGCAGCCTCTTGGAGCTTCACGCTCTGTAGCGCTAAAGCAGTTCATGCATAATGAGACTGCGCTTTTCCGGATCTCAGAGATTAATTATGATGAGGAAGTTAATGAGTGTTTGACCTTGCAGCCCTCTTGTAAGGTAACCCCCCTAGATGTCAATGAGCGACATCATTTAACTCATTATACATATTTAAAACCGGTAAGCACCCCTACTTTTTTCGTGGAGAAAAGTGATTCGGCTTTACAGAGAATTGGTTTTGGTTCGTCTGATAAAGCTGAAATTGAAGACTTCGCGTTGACTACGGTTATTCGGAGTCAATTGTGCCCCTTACGTGGCCATTCGGACTTTACGTCGTTTGGCAGATGACATCCAGGATAAATATCCGCTAGCGGCAGAGAGTCTGCGCTCGATGGTGTATGTGCATGATGCACTTGCTGGTGCTCATGATGTAGCCACTGCTATTCGCTCACGTGTTGAGCTGATGGTAGCATTGAATCCCGCAAGGTTTTCAATGCGAAAGTGGACTGCGAATCATGAAAAAGCATTAGCAGGGATTCCTAGCGATTTTTTGCTGTCAATTTGTTGCTTGTCAGTCGCTAGGTTGTTTGATCCGGCAGGCTGGTTAGCCTCAATAGTCGTTTCCACCAAAATTTTATTGCCAAAAATTTGGTTGGAGAAGACGAATTGGGACGACTGTTTGTCTGCATCTACACAGCAGTCTTGGATAACTTTTTTCGAGGAAGATGGCGGATAAAATATATCCAAATTTCTCGATGTGTGAATTTCTCCCCCATGGTTAAATGTGTGTTCAATGGCTTTTCAGACGTTTCTGAAAAAGCTTATAAAACTTCTTTGTTTTTGAGATTTTTATGGAAGTACCCACAACCGAATTCAGAGGTCGGACATATTGTGGCAAACCGCGAGAAAAATCTCCCCCCATATGAATGTCGAGTCTGTCGAATTTTTCAAACGTACGCAGGTAGGGACAAAAAAGTCAGACGAGCTGATGTGAAAACAGGTCGTGGTGCGATGACGCGTCCTGTTGTCCAGCTACATGCGTTACTCGAGCAATTTTTAACTTTTTGTTTGCTTCAAAAAATGAGATTTTTTACAGCATCTATGAAGATGGAGAAGCAACCACAAAGGCGACCACCCACGAAAGTGCCCGGAGTTTTTGATCATGAGAGACAAGCAGCTTCACGGAGGCCACAACCCCATCAGGCGGGTTAAAGCATCAGCCTCTACAGTACCCTCAGCCTCTCCACCACGCCGGTCTACTGTTTTGACCAAAGGCGGCGGTGAGAGAGAACTATCTCCCTTTTTGGAGATAGATGAGGAAGTGGAGGTTGAGTCTGCAGTGGCAGAAGCTGCGCCTGGGTCGCCTGTATCTACAGAACCCAGGTCACCTTCAACCAAAAAATGAAAAACACCACTGGGATGAAGGGAAGGATCTCAATTCCCACCCTGAGCGTACCTCCGTCACCTCCGCGCAAGTATCGCACGCCGGAGGGACGTCGAGCGCTCTCTCCAGCTTTGGAGACAGCCAAACCGCGGTCAGCTCCTCCGCGCAAGTATCGAACGCCGGAGGAGCGTCGAGCGCTCTCTCCAGCTTTGGAGACAGCCTAACCGCGGTCAGCTCCTCCGCGCAAGTATCGTACGCCGGAGGAGCGTCGAGAGCTGTCTCCAGTTCTGGAGATAGACGAGGTGGTTGAGTTGGATCCGGAGGCTGGGTTACTTACTGCTGAAGTACCCAGGGCTCCCGCTCCCCCCCAAACAAGTGAGAGACGTGGTGCACGTCGGCAAAGAAAGCGGCCAGCTGGACGCCGAAACCGCGCTCGACCGAAATCGTTCCCCGGTGCACAAGCGGCCTCGGCTGTCTGGTGCACTTGTGGTATCACAGAACAATCGGAGAGTGTCGGTTCGGCGTCAATCCCCGCCGACGGAACTAATCATTCGCAGTAGGACTGCGTTGAGACCTACTGCGAGTATCAAGCTTATGTTCACGGGCGCTCAATTATCAAACGAGCGCTGCTTGACCCGTGCATGCCCACCTGCGAGCAGGAAACCACAGTTATCGTATGTTGGTTTCACTGTAGAGGTGTGGCCCCAGTGCGGTTTTGAATGTTGTGGCACGGGTCAAACGAGAAGTTAAACTGGACACTGCCTGGAAGGTCCGCGTGTTTGGCGTCGCTGACAGCAAAGTGGTAGCAATACAGTTCATTTTTTATATGAGCTAAATTTCGATTTGTGCTGCAATATATTTTTATTTTGCAGGGATGCTGCAAGGCGGGCGGTAATGTTAGCGCCAAATTTGAATTTGTGGTGTGTAACGTTTTTTACCACACCGCGCTAATTTGCTACTCGTCTTGTTCATCTACTCGAACACTAACTCTGAGAGGAGAGAGGAGTTAGTCAGTTATCAAACTACTGCAAACGAGTACGCTACCACTTTGTGCTGTTAATATTCGACTTTTTGAATTTTGCGCCAAGTTGTTTATACCCCGTTTTTAATATACACTGGTGTTGTATTTAATAAAACCGAGCGCGCTATAATTATTTATTTTAACATACAAACGCGTGTTTTATTTATTGTTTTTCGTGCGAGTGCTTTACAGGCACTGACGACCCACCCCCACCTGTCTGCGCCAGCAACTACAATTCTTATATTTTGGGTGTTCCAAAGCCTAGGAGCGGCAAAGCGAACAGCCCTTATGCATCTATCTTTGCTTTTCACTTTTCTTATTTTAAACCTCGCGCTCACCCCATTATGTTTTCAAACATTTAACCGAAGGAAATTGGGATGTTTCCCAGGGTAAACTTCTAAACCAACTATAACTCAAGCTTTTTAGTTATTCTATCACATATCCGTACTATTATGTACGCAGACGATAACAGTTCCTGCGGCACATGATTTATTACAAGCTAACCTTAATGTTGGTGAACAAAGCTATGATACTATTTGGATTTATTAAACGTTGGTCAAAAGAGTTTATTCATCCATACTATACTAAGTTATTATTTATCCTTTTTTGCAAATAATTAAAGCTGGATATACCAGCATCAAAAATAACCTTGAGTTAAAAACAAAATATTTTATGTGTTAAACAAATAATTTTCTAAAAAAACAAACTCATATTGACAAAGCAAATTCCTAGGCCTAAGCGCAAATTCGGGGCAATGTTGTTTACCAAGCAAATAGGCTTACTTTAAACTAATGCTCAAATATAAGGCCAACAAATTTGTATAAATACGGAGACTACAAACCTAAACAGACAGAAAGCATCACAGCTTCTAAGTAATACATTAACTTATCTAAAAATGAAAATATTAAAAAGTATAACAACTTTCGCTGTACTGGCGGTACTAGTCGCACTGGTCTTGGGACAACCGACAACACCTCCAACGACTCCACCAACAACACCTCCTACAACACCTCCTACAACTCCACCTACTACACCACCTACTACACCACCTACTACGCCACCTACTACACCACCTACTACACCACCAACAACTCCACCAACAACTCCACCAGGAACTCCACCCACAACACCACCAGCAGGAACTACACCAGCTACACCACCAGGAACTCCACCTGCTACACCACCAGGTACTCCAACTGCTACACCCCCAGCAACTCCACCCGCTACACCACCAGGTACTCCAGGCACACCAGGTACACCTGGCACTCCAGGCAGCGGTGGTCCCAAGAAGACCCGGCATCACTTCAAGGTTAAACGTACACGCAGAGGTGGCAGGGTCAACAGACCACGTCGTAACAATCGTCGCAATAATCGTCGCAATAATCGAAACTAAGTGATTTCAAAGGAGTCTCGAGAACTTGAATAATGCATTAATGGGAAGAATCATATCTTGGCGGACACAGAGCACCACATGAAGATTTATTGTTGATAACTATTTTATTTGTAAAGTATTTATTAGAGTAAATACAAATTTTTTAAAAATCTAAATCTTTTTTTGTTACATTTCTGAATTGCTTTGTTTGGCAGATTTTATGCTGAATATTCTTGATGAAAAGTCGAGTCTATTTAGACATGTCCGTCTTTCTGTTTGGCTGTATGACAGTCGAGAAATTGGAGACTTTAAGCGGTAGAGCCTTTATATTTTGGATATTTAGATTCTCCAATGTCTTCCTCAGATCACTTGTATTCAATGATGAAACTAGCCCCCTCCCTAAGGAGAATTGACACTTACCAAACAAGCCTACTGATTATTCTGTGACCAAGTATGAACAAAATTTTTTGATGTTTTTTAGCTTTATATCAATTCTTTGAAAGGGATACTCTCCATTCAATAAGTCGTTGTAGACATATCCATCTGTATTGCTGTCTGTATGAACACCAAGAACTTGAAGACTATAAAAGTTCGAGCCTTCAAGTTTGTATATTTAATATCTCTCAATCCGTCTACAGATAGGTTGTATGTATTGAACGTGTCAAACCTTCTCTAACTGTTATGTAGAACCCTAATTCTGAAATTTTGTATGAAAAAAAAAATTGTTTTTTCTAATTATTTAAGCTAAAAACCTCAGATTTGGTACATTTTTCATCAATCATAAACAAATATTACATATAGAACCAAATCAAACTACAAGAAGGGTTAGCACCTGTAGAAATCTGTCACTGGTTTCTGTGTTTTTGTATGAAAAATGTTTTGTTAACTGATTCTATTTTATACATTTTTATTTTACTTCGAAGGTACAGGAGCCTATTCATTTTGTGCAAATGTATGTAACACGTAGAAATAATGGTCGGAGACCCCCCCATTTAGTCAGGAGCGATAGAGGAGTCGATATTGTCAGGTCTGTCCGTCCATATGAACGAAAGGATCTCGAAAACGGTAATAGTTAGACACTTCGTTCTATTTGCTTTCGACTAGGATTTCGCTGGAATTCCACAAGAGTGAAAAAGTATTAAAATACTCTCTCTCCCTCTATCTCTACTTGCAGACTCATTAGAAACATTATAACAAATTTTTAAATAATCAAAATATTAGATTTTTTTTTAAAGAAATATATTTATATGCTACTATTTTAAAAATATTTAACAAATATTAAAGACTAAGTGGTTGTATTTTGTCCGGCAGGGTTAGAATCTCTTCTCAATTGCATTTTCTCCGTTCCGAAGATTCCTTTAAATGATTGCATTTGAAGTCGTCATCACTTAATTACGATTATTTCTACGGTTATTGCGACGATTATTGCGACGATTGTTGCGACGTGGTCTGTTGACTCTGCCTCCTCTACGAGTACGTTTGACCTTGAAGTGATGACGAGTCTTCTTGGGGCCACCGCTGCCTGGGGTTCCTGGTGTACCAGGTGTGCCTGGTGTTCCTGGTGTGGCTGGTGGTGTTGCTGGTGGAGTTCCTGGTGGTGTAGCAGGTGGAGTTCCTGGTGGTGTAGCAGGTGGAGTACCTGGTGGAGTAGCAGGTGGTGTTCCTGGTGGTGTAGCTGGTGGAGTTCCTGTTGGTGGTGTTGTTGGTGGTGTTGTTGGAGGAGTACCTGGTGGAGTTGTAGGTGGTGTAGTAGGTGGTGTTGTAGGTGGTGTAGTAGGTGGCGTTGTAGGAGGTGTTGTAGGTGGTGTTGTAGGTGGCGTTGTAGGAGGTGTTGTAGGAGGTGTCGTTGGTTGTCCCAAGACCAGTGCGAGAAGTACCGCCAGAACAGCACAAGTTGTTATACTTTTTAATAGCTTCATTTTCTATATGTTTACTGAATTACTTTGAAGTTGCGATTCTGTCTGCCTAATTCCGATTTTAGTTGAAGTATTTATACAAATTTTCTATTATATTATTCTAAAATAAGCCTATTTGTTTGGTAAATAACCTTGCGCTGATTTTTTTGTGTTTAGGCCTATGAATTTTTTTTTTGTCAACATAATTTAATTTTGACGCAAAATGTGCGGCATATGTTTTGATTGAGTTTGTTTGTTTAACATAGATATTACGGCACATATTTAAATATTTACTGTCCCAAAATCTATATTATGTATACAGTCGGACATCATTATGTTGGTGTATATTCAGATTATATTCACAGGGACCTTCTCCGATAGCTGGTCCGCTCGGAGAGTAATTCAGACATTATCGTGTTACTGGGTGCTATGACAAGATGGACCTCATCACTCCTACACTTGTGGAAATACTTATGGACTTAAACAAAATTAATATATTAATGCGGAATACTTCTGGCTCTAAACTCGCCAACAGGCTAGATGAAATTCTCAAGGTCGAAAACCTTCTGTGCAGATCAACGCCGAAAAGCAGTGCAAATCTTAAGAGCACCAAAGACGAAACGCCCAAACGTTTTACTGGACATGGAGCGCATGGAAGCCTTACGGACCCCCTTAAGAGATCTCGTAGATTCAAGCGTTACCTATTTTTTGACACAATTTTTGGCAAATTGGATTTTTTGAATTTTGAAGAAGTAATTAAACTTTCATTAGAAAGCAATTGGAATGGTGTTTCCACATTTCAAATATGGCATATACAGCATTAATTACTTCTGCATCAACAGGTTCCCTAAGCAAATAGCGAAACTGTAAACAAATTCTGATGCTTTTCTCCACCTCAAGAGTTAAAAGTGCGCCGAAGACATGCTACCCTACCTTTACTCAAACTTCATAAAGTCTTAAACAAATGACTTAACATAATTTTAAAGAAAGTACTTCACTCTAAACCCAAACGAATGCGCTTTTTTGATAAAACGTTTTGAGGTTAGTTGTTCTTCATGCCAGCAGCTAATTGAACATGAGTAGCTTGAAAAAAAAAAAGACAAAGACTTCCTTGAAATTTTTCAATGTTGGAAAAATCTGTAAAACAAATGAGAACGCATTATTAATTATGATTTCTGTATAATGTGCTCCAAAGAAGAGCAATTTGTACGGTTTACTTCGGCTTGACAGCAAAAAATGAGCGTAACTTTTCTATTTTTACAGTGAAATGTGGAGAAAATTTAAAGTAAAAGCTAAGCATAAGAATTTTCCACATAGGTAAGAAAAAAAAAGAAGGAAAATTTGTTGCGCACTGTGTGGGGCTCAATAATTTCTTTTCTACTGTTTGGAGCACATTTGTGGTTAGAGTTGGGACAGCACATCATACACGACCGGAGGCACTCACCATTTTGCCTTTGTGGCTTAGATCTTGAAACTCTGTCGGTTATAAATTCAATTTAAATTAAGCGTAAAATTCAATCATGCTTCTTAGGTGGTAAATTGTTTAAAAGAAAAATTCTTTTCTAGTGGATTATGCTTTTGTTTTTTATTTTATTTCTTTTTTTTTTCTACAATGCTTCTGCGAAATTAAAGGAAAAAAATATCAAACAATAAAGAAGTCAATTTATATAAAAGGCGCAAACGCTCCTTCATACACAATATATAGGTAGTTCTATGTATGCACGCTGTGTGTTCCTCAGATTACAATGCAATTTACTGACTTGATTATATATTTTCTTTACTTTGCCTTTGTTGCGTGTATTCCTTGCGCCATTGTTTCATCGTGAAGGCTGCCACTTCTTTTTATATCTAATGTACTTCAAAATTAAGAGTAGCCCTGTAGCCCGGTAGCATATGTTTTGCGGTCGACTGCGATTTTATAATAATGCAAAGAAAAACCTTAAGAAAAACAAAGCCTGTGGACGCGCATTAACTCAATTTGTTGTAGGCTGGATTTGTAGACAGTCTTCAATCAAAATTATGTTGTTTTAATTTTATAAGGATTTGCGTTGAAAATTTATAATAAATGTTTTTCGCATTTTGTGTGTGTTACGAGTGCGTGAAGAATTCTTAGACAATTCGGCTTTTCTCTTTTTTTTTTTTTTCTTTTGGAGATACTTTAAATGTCATGTGTAGGTTATTATGATTGGATATGCTGCATACAGCTGACGCTTTTACCTGGTAATATACTTAAATTACGAAATAATGACAGTTGTTGCTGCAAGGAGTACTAACAGACTTTGAATTGGTGTAAGGAATTTTAAAGTGGATCACAAGCTTCTCAGAATAATGTCATGCCATGTTAGTACTTATGGTGATTCTGAAAAATATAGCAGTGCTTCTGTGATTTAATCCACCAAAGATTTGCAGTCTTTAAAAAAGAAAATTAATCAATTTAAATCTTGTCTTTACTAATAGTTCAAAATATCTAGCAATGATTCTTGATATGAAGTAAGACTGGAGGGAGTATATAATAGAAATATATAGAATGCCAATTTAGCTCTCTTTCAGTACAAAGGACTTAGGGCATATCTCTATTCATCGTTCATCCCTGGCTATGCTCAGCCGCTGTCAAACCGAACATGATCTACGATCTATTAGTAGGCATTAGAAGGGCCACCATAAAAAAAAAAATGCATCGGGTTCAGTAGAGTATACACACTAAATTTACTTTTCACTTACTACATTTCAATCTAATTAGAAAGAAGGGAAGTCGGCGGTAAATAGAATCCTCTATTTATTGATTTGGCACCAACGAGCACACGGGGAGATTCCAGCTCCAATATCTCTTCCCATTCAAAACGGTTTATAACATTCAATAAGAAATATGTAGTCGCAATCTCAAATAGATCTCATTGATAATTGGTAGGGATACCTATGGCTTCATTCAAGCTACTTATCTTATTAAATAGGATAAACATTGGAATAACTTATTGAACTTCGAAACTCACATGGTTGAACCATATATAACCGCAAAAATAGGAACCAAAAGTCGACTTACGGCCCCAGAGGTCAGTCCACATAAGTTAAATGTTTCTGAGGCGCTGTATCTGAATCCGAGGTACATTAAACCACATCATCTCATAATATTTCATACCGATATTCTGGAAAATTATACCATACTACTTTATGACTCAAGCCTTCCACTCTAAGTCTAACTAAACAAGTAGCAGAAATTTATCTTAATGATATCCCGACCGGAATCAGCCGATCCACCATTGATAACTTAGTTTGATTTGCGTGATGTCGTTAGAGGTTTAGGTTTACCAAAAGATGGTTGTGAAATACAAGCATCGTTTCTCAAAAAAAAAAAAGGAACATAAATCTATTGGTTTTTTTTTTTTTTATCAAAACTGGAGTTTTGGGGTTACGGAAGTTTTTCCATTTCAGTAATTAGCTTCTCAAATACTCCTTAGTTTTACTATAATACAGACTACCTAGGATTGTTTCTCTTGGTTATAAAGCTATCATAATGGAAAGATAAAGTTATGGTATCACAGTGGAACATGGATCTTGTCGATGGCTTTTAAGATGGTCGTGAGATTAATTATGTAGCATTCGCTGAGAAGTGTGTTTCTATTTGAGTAATTTGGTAGCAGATATTGCTTAGCTTGCCGAATTCTAAGATACCATAATGAGTTTTAAGAGGAGCCTTTCTGAAATGGGTGCCAATGATTGTTTTAGAAGAAGCTCAACTTAGAATGCAAGAGGGTTGCGGACTTATCAAGGGAGTAATAGACTCCGAACTGGGTAGCCTGTCTCCTAATTTGTTTTCTTCAAAACTGCTATGGTCTGTTACCCAGCAAATGGTGATTTTTTTGTCTACCAAGATATGGAAACATGGTTTTCCTTACCTTAATGAGAGTTACCAGTAGGTTTGTGATTTGATTGTAGCTTATCTGTCTAAATCTGATAGTGAAATTGGCCCCCTTTAGAAGTTCTATCCAATATATTTTATATCCGTTTCATCATCTGTAAACCACTTAGTTATCAATAGGACCAGGCCGCGACAACCTAACAGTTAGGTAGCTGAAACATTGGAGCTATCTCATTAAAAGTTTTATTCTTTGGTATAAAGTTGTTCTTAGTTATATAGGACCTTAAAAGCGATCTTTTTTATTATAGAAGCTTCCATTTTTTATAAAAGACGTTAACAGATCAAAAGAGTCAGAAGCCATTTTTAGTACCGATCGTAGTTAAGTTGTTTATTTTTTCTAGGGTTATTTTTTTTTTTTTTTGAGAAGGGCACTAGTAAAGCTTAAAAAGGATTTATGCTGAGGTCTTCGTTGGTTCCCCATTCGCTCGGCACTCGCAGGCAAACACATTGCATCAGAGACGGAACAACCAAATTTCACAGAGTTAGTGACGACTAAGTCATATGCATATCCTACGCTAGTGTTCATCAGGCAATCGGGATATCATCTAGAACTCTTTGGACCAGTACTTGTGTCTTTGAGCTGTGGCAAGTATTTTCAAAAGCGTCCTCAATGTCCAGAAATAGAAACAGAACAATTCCTTTCAATGGAAGGTTCTTAAGATATGGTTCTTAAGAAAATAGTTCATCTGCTCTTTATATAGACTAAGGGTAGAGGAAAGTTTAAGCTGAATAATTCGTTCATTTGTCTTCTGAATGAAAGATAGATCTATAATGTCGTAGTCCCATTGCCCTGTTCGGACGATGGTTTTTTGTAACCCCCATTGAGACTAGCGCACATAAGGAATATCATGAGGTCGATTAAAATGTCTAAACAACTCTGTAGCTGAGTAAATTAATGTAGAATGTCATCAGATAAATTATGGTGTATTTTGTTGTGAACCTGATTATCGATAATTGGGTGACGCCAACGAGCAGTGTTGAATAATTGAGCCAGGAAAAGAACTCGAAGTAGATATGATAAATGTTTTCTGCCGAGTGGGTCTCGGTGAAGTCTGACCGTCTGTGATAACTTTAGATGATGATGATATTGTTCGCAAACTTTCGCAGTGATAACTCAAGGAATTACGTTTCGAGGGTTGATATTTTTGATTGGTTGGTGGGGATAGGAGATTGGTTGGAAGATTGGTGGAATATTGGTGAAAGATTAGTGGAAGATTGGTGAAAAATTTGTGAAAAATTGGTGAAAGATTGCTGGGAGATTCCTGGAAGATTGCTGGGAGATTGCTGGGAGAGTGCTGGGAGAGTGCTGGGAGACTGCTGAGAGACTACTGGGAGACTGCTGGCAGACTGCTGGGAGACTGCTGGGAGATTGCTGGGAGATTGCTGGGTCTACTAAAACTACTTCGCTTTTACAGATTAAAATTTTTATAATTCGCAACAAGTTTATATGAATGTTTGCCAAATGTAGAATAATATAAAGAGAAAACGTGTTGAGAAGTAAATTGGCAAATGGAAAAATTACGGGACGGTTGTAGGTTAGGCTGGTGCAACATATATTGTTGCACCAGCGTTAAACTACTTTAAACAATATCTTCTAAGCAAATTGTTAAGCAATTTGACATATAAGCAAATTGACATATAAGAAACTAAAATCAGTTTCAAATGCCAATTATTTATTAAACACAAATAAGTTTTTCTGAGCAGAACAAACTTTGCATAACTTCGGACAGCTATTAAACGTCCATAAGATGCTTATAGATTTACAACACATTGCAGAACTTTGACGGGTCATTTTAATGGTTGAAAACATAAAAAGAAAATCTGCTTTTTCCAATTCGTTTGGCGCTTTCATGTCTGAGTGCATGTTTTTCTTATTTTTTTTATTTTTTTTAGCTTGGCTCCATCTGTCTTTCGGTTTACTTGTATCACAGAAATGTCGCAATTTAAGCTGTTTAGCTTTCTTTTTCCGCCACATTGGCATATGGTGTCGTATATGTCAAAATTAATGTCAAAGTTTTATGGAGCAGATTATTTTACTTTGCTTCAGTGCCATAAATGTGCGAAAATTGAACTTGATGCGTTTTATGTGCTTTGAGTTTCTGAAGGGAAGGGGAAATTACAAGTTGTATCTGATTTACAGTGGCTTTGTGCTACAATTTTTGACAGTTTGAAGTATTGTATTAACTTAAATTCTATTTTAATAAATAAAAAAAAAGTAGAACAGAGTTTATACAAACAAAATAAATATAGCAATTCCAAACACGCTACACGGAAATGCACAACAAAGTTTTATTTGCGACATTTTGTCATACGTTGTGTCTGCTGTCTTCAGGACAATCAAAAATAAAAGTAAAACGCTCTGTCAGGAAATGAAAAAAAAGGACAGACGGACATACAGTTGAAATGACAGTCGGGAAAACCACAGAACTTTTGCGTGTCACAAATTCGCCATAAAAATGTCATAGCATACAAAAGACAAGCACACATCACGCATCCTGTGGTGCGTATAAGGAGTGTTCACTCTGGCTGTGTGCACTGGCTGATAAAATTGTACGCCAAAATGTATTTCGAGTTTAGCTAACTTTAGTCTAAATCTTTTAAATGCCTTTATTTTGGGTGCTGGTGGTGAAGAAATAAAAAAAAACATTAAGTCGTTCTGTGGTTATTTTTTTATACACTACATAATAGTGTGAAAAGTGTTTGAACAGTTTGGCGGGAAGTTTGTTGCGCATTGGAGTGTGCATATTTTAGAGCAATGCAGCCCAGATTGGCTATTTTTACTTGCTTTGAATCAGAAGAGCAGTGTCAAAGACGTAAGAAAGGTAGAGAAAAATGGAGAAAAAAACATTGTTTGCTGCTTCTTAGGAAATCATGAACAAAACTTCCAATGGGGAGGACATTAAACGAGTAGAGAAAAAAAAAGAAGGAAAGAAGCAATGCTGGTGTTAGTTTTGGGTAAATTAAAATCAATGAAGTACTTTAAAATAATAAACATTTTTTTTAACTAAATTAAATTTGGATTTGTAGTAGCTTTTAAGCTATTTACTTGCAGACTTGACGAAGTGAATTAAACTTTCGTTGACACTTAACATTTTTTCTTGTTAAACTTTTTTTTTTCGCTCAAAAGCACTGCGCTTTAATGTTTCATTCGCATGTAGAGCACTCAGTACGAATTCCCTTACAAATGCTCAATAGCTTTGTCGCGTGTCCTGCCAAGCTGTGCTTGTTTGTTAGCTCCTTCCGCTCTTTCGCTGTCTGTGTATTTTAGTACTGTCTTATATATATGATTTGTAGGGACAATGTTTTGTTTTGTACTAGCATGTAGAACCTCTCCTACAATAGCTTTGTTTGCGGCATTTGTTGCGTGTTTAGAGGCTTTAATGTTTAACGCGTGTAAATATTTTGTTTAACAGCATTAAATGTACATAGGATATAGGTATACGAGTATATGTTCGTATACAGACCGTCCAACCGCAGACTTTACTCTATGGCTGGCGGCTCGGTAGGTGTCTCAATTTTGTTGACTTGAAAAGGCATTTTGTGTGTCACACACACAGTAGAGTACATACAACATGCAGGACTTGTATTGTATAAAGCGCAAACAACGAAGTCAGCTTTTGGATTTAATAAAGTGAGTAAGTGTGGTTTTTTGGTTAAGCTATGATTAAATTGTTCGCTCTAACATTTCAAATATATATTTTAACTGAAGCTTTTTGGCTTTTAATTCAAATATTTTAATTGAAGCTATATTTGTTGCATTTTGTGGCAAATTAACTCATTCAACTTTACCATCTCTAATAGTAAGAGAAATTTTCAATCAGTTTTGATTGTCCACATAAACAAAGAAGGGAGAAAAAAAAGGCAAGAAATCAAAAGCCCAAGATTGTTACTTAGATCTTTCTGTCTTTCTTGCACTGACGACTTAACTGCAAGCCAAGTTCACATTATGTAGGGCTCATTTAGAAGCTTCTGAGAAGAGGGGAAAAAAACATTCACGTTGCATATTGATACTAATAAAAAAAGTTTTACAACGAACATGAAAGAGTCCAACGGCAACTAATTAGGGAGATACCTACTAGCACAGCCGATTTTCAATTGAAATTGCCGGAATTCCTTCGTGAATCAAAAAATTTGAATATAGTTCAAATTCCAAAAAATATTTGTAACTTTCAATTACTTTTTTGATCTGTACTTCAAATTAGATTTAAAATATTGGTTTTGAAGAACAAGCTGGAAATACTTTCAATACCTTCAGTTCGTCCTAAATAAATGTAATCTCAGTGTCCACATGGGGTTAAAATTTTGCGTAAAATGAGCATATTAATCTTCAAGTTGGGTTGGTAATACATATTGTCGAAATGAAAACTTCAAAATATTTTTATTTCTCTGTAAACCTTCATTTCCGACTTTTCAGAAAACGATGTAGAACCAACACATCATCACTTACAATGCCAATACTTGCAAGGTTTGGTGGATCAGACACTGGTGGAAACAAATTGTTGAAACCCAATTTCATGGTTTTTAAAAATTCTATTTCATTAAAGTTGGAAAGGACATAATGCGCCAACTTAAATTCGAAAAGATTCTTAAACTGTTCGTCCAATTTATTCTTGACCGTGAATCCTGACTTTCGCATTGTTTGCTTTTAGAAAATCCACCCTATTTTTATTGAAACTTAACATTTATCATATGAGAACCTTAGTTTCAAATCCAACATATTCTGGAGGTATAATTGGCTGGAATATAAGTCTGTAGATGTAATAGCTAGTTCGCTCTGCCTCAATGAGCTGCTTGACTATGGAAACCATTCAATTCAAGCTGCGATAGTTTCTCATTCAATTGTTCCATTATGCACATGAGTGCTGGATGGTTAAGACTTCGAAGCTACTACATCATTCAGCATATCAAACATTGCTCTATTATAGTCTTGTCGAAGTAACGCACTAGGCTCAGTGTAGTGCACGCCGCACGTTCCAACATTTAACGAAAGCTAAATGTCGGCAAGCTGCAATCAGAACCGAAACTCAAACACAATCTCCCGACTGCTCCGGGAAACCACTCCGTCTTCTCAAGATATATGTGAGCAGTGGAAACATATCACCCGCTCCATATATAGGGCTGCCTTGGAGGTCATTGGTTAAACAAAACCTGTGACCAACTCTTGGTACGATGAGACGTGTTGCAATGCAACTGCAGAGAACAGTGCGTGCTATCAACTAACTCTGCAGTCGGGAGCAACGCGAGCTGTTAGAGAGCGATATCGAGAGAAACGGAGAAAGGAGAAACGCCTTTTAAGACGGAAGAAAGGCGTGAATTTGAGTATGTTGAGAACTTATGTGACAGAATTGAAGCTACAAAATTTTATCGAAAGGTCAAGGTCTGACCGAAGGTTTTAAGCCCGAAGTAACTTTCTGTAAGGACGAAAATGGAAATCTGGTTACAGTTGTTGAGGAATCACTGAGATTATGTAGGATTCATTTCTCTAACCTGCTTGGAGGCAATGAATTGCACAATACCACCGATAGAGAAATAACACCGGAACCACCAGTAATTGATGGAAGTATAGTAGAGCCAACGGGCTATAACGAGGTCGATTCGGTTATTAGAAAATTAAAAACTAATTGGCTGTCAGCAGAAATATTCAAGACCGGCGGCAAAGAGTTGGTTAGGAGTATGCACCAACTTTTATGCAAGATATGGTTCGATGAACGCACACCCAATGATTGGAATCTCAGTGTTCTTTGTCCTATTTTTAAAAAAGGAGACCCCGCCTTTTGCATCAAGTAACGCGGAATAAGTCTTTTTTCCATCGGATATAAGACTCTGACGCGCGTATTGTGTAATAGGCTGAAGATATATTTAGGATTCACTGATAGAACAGATAGACTTCAAACCAAAAAGGTCAACCAGTGACCAAATATTCACATTACGACAAATTTTGGAAAAGACCTGCGAGTTTTAGGTACATACCATATACAATCGAAGTTTTTTGATGCCCTGTCTGCACTAGTTATCCCGGCAAAGATCTTTCGTCTTTGCATGACGACGCAATCACACACAAAGAGTTTTCAGGGTGGGGAAAAACCTCTCCGATATCTTTGATACCAAGAAAGCTTTTAGGCAGGAAATATGCTCGTACATACGGAATATGTCGGGCTCGATCTTCCTAAAGTAAGAACGGCGAGTCAGCCAGACGTTCGCAGAGATTGAAAAACAGTCTCAGCTCATGGGTCTAGCGGTAAATGAGGACAAAACGATGAACTTGCTGTCTTCTCTCCCACCTTCATCGATTCTTGAACGATCAGTGACGAAGGAGAACTTTAACTTCAATGTTGTTTAAAACTTCGTCTATCTTGGATCTGAAATAACCAGCAACAACAACGTCAGCCTGGACTTCAGGCGAAGGATCAAGCTTGAAAATAGATGCTATTTTGGGCTGAGCAAGCAAATTCGAAGAAAAGCACTCACTCGGAAGACGGAAATCAAGATCTATAAGACGTCGATACTCCCAGTCCTTTCGTAGGTATGGACCGTGATTGATTCAGATGAAACTGCATTGGAAGTCTTTTTGAGGAGGAGAAAGAGAGGAAGTCTTTAAAGAAGATTCTCCACAGAATATATGGTTCTATTAGAGTCGGTGACGAGTTTAGGCCCCTCATGTACCGCGAGCTGTATGAGCTTTTCAATGAGTTTGATATAGTTCAGCGCATAAAATTCCAGTGGCTTCACTGGGCTGGATGAAAGAGGGGCAGCACGCATGGTTTACATGGAGGTGCCCAAATTTGATTGGAGGACGCCGAAATAGAGAACGATCGGGCACGCGTTGGAATGACCAGGTATTTAGAGATTCTTCAGTTGTTTTGAATGCCAAGTCAGACAAGCGCACACAAAACTACAGCAGTTGGTATGCCTTCCTGATTGCCGCCATGACCGATCGTCGTTGAAGGCCATCTAAGTATGTATGTATGTGTAGTCCTCAGTAATTAAGTCCATGTTAGTGCCAAGTGATTTAAAATATTACCATTGACAGCATTTTTTCTGTAGACTGTATTGCGCGTATGGCTAAGGATATCCTGCATCCCACTAATCTACATTATGTATCCAATAGTAGCCATATAAGACATCAGCATATGGAAGCCTATGCATATGCTTGTGGATGAATAAAAACAAAGAGAATTGCAGGAAGCCACAATCTCTCTGTTTTTGTACGAGTGATTGGAACATGTCAAAGCAGAATTTCTGCTCACCACATCTACATTGAACTGAATGTATAGTCTTGAGGAAGGTTTGGACATAGTAAATTTTTATTGAAATGATTGATAAGAGGTTAACTTCTGCAAGAATCCGTACGACCCTGGGACGTTGAGGCGGCTTCTTTACTATCTATTCAACCACATGACCAAAATAATTTCGTTTTTTAATTTACGCAAAATTTAGTCATTCGATATAGTTAGGGCAATAAATTTTTTGCGTTGCAGAGATTTATTTGTATTTGCGGCTAAATATATTTCGTATGCAATCCTAGAAATCCTACGCCTTAAACGAACTGACAAAAGAAAAATCTAGAAAATCACATATAATAAAACTTCATCTAAATAACTAGCTTCAATTAGTTTAACCAAGATAGCAGCTGTTCACCTACCTAAAAAACTACCCTATTTCTTTATAATATATACTTACCATAGTCAAGACAGATACACAAACTGCAACCAATTAGCTGACTTATAAATCAAACATTCAAGAACAAACTCCTACTGTGTAATTTAGAGATATTTATAAAAATTACATAATATTTACAACTTGTATATCTCGTCTAGAAGATCTCCGGCTAGGCTGACTGCTGCTTAAGGTCAGTCAATTTAAATAGATTAGTATACAAAAAAACAAAAAAAGGTTACAATAACATTTGCTACCAGCAAAATGAGAAATAGAAGCCCACGCACAAAAAAAAATTACTCCAAAAAACAAAATTCTATTTTTTTTTGTTAATGAGTCTAATAAGTCAAAAAAGGGTAAGCCTATAATTTCATAATTATCTAGACAAAGTCGACTGGCTGACTGAAAAATTGAGCTATGCAACTTCAAAAGAATAAAAGAAAAACAAATGCATGCATCGCCTACTGCGGCCATTTATTTTCTAAGGGCACATCATCCATGAGAACACATTGCATGAAATGTATTTATGTAGGTAATAAGTCAAAAATTGTTTGCAGTTCTAGTTTCGTTTAGAAGTAAGAAAGGTTGCATGTTCTCAATAATTTTCCATGCCACAGATATAATTATTGTGCATTCTCTTTTTAGAGTTTTTTAAGTTCTGCCGAAGTCAGTAGCAATTGCTGCAGTTACCACCTCCTATAGAGACATCAACATATTTTTGACATTTTGATTTGTGGTGCAGATGCGAAGATACACAGATACAGTTGTTACTTAATGAGACATCCGCGTGACTTGCAGTGGAGACTATGCCAGTTGACATGTGGCGATATGAAAACTCATTTAAATTCAAATTATTTCACATGTCACTAAACTCTACAAATCCAATTTGCAATTTTACAAAAGCTTTTGTTTAAAATATATTAAAACCGCAGAGAATACATTTGTTACAAATGTCCACAAGTTGAGCAGAAATGTCAGTGCCAGCTTAAACCGCAACAAAGCCAAGAATTTCTTTGTTGAAATAAATGTAAAAAATAATTACAGATTGTATAAAATTTCGAAGTGGCATAGAACTTGGACAGCAGGTAGTAAAAGCTGGAAAAGTGGCAACATCGCTTTGAATTTTTATTAAGAGATGTTCAGCATATATAAGGCTGCTTTAAATTATTCCAAAATGTCCGTCCGTCTGTTTGATGATGTTTAAGTCCTACTCTAATGATTAAATATCCAAGATCGGCATAATAAAAGGTAATAAAAGTAAACATCAAAACCTTTGTGAGGATCAATTGGAAAGTTTTAAATATTGTTACATCTACATCATCTAAAAAAATCTCTGAAGTATAAGAATCTCTAAAGCACAAGCATCTCTAAGGTACAAGAATCTCTAAAGCACAAGCACCTCTGAGGTACAAGAATATCCGAGGTAAAATAGTCTCTGAGGCAAAATAACCTACGAAGTAGAAGCATTTTCGAATTACAAGAATCTCTAATGTAGAAGAATCGCTGAAGTAGAAGAATCTTTGAAGTAGAAAAATCTTTGTAGTAGAAGAATCTCTAAAGTAGAAGAATCTCTGAAGTACAACATCTTCATTCGTATAAAAACGACCGTAATAACAGAGAAGTTAACAATGCAGTTGCTGATCCGACAATGAGCTCAAACTTTTAAAAACATCACAAAATGGACCTCCGCCAATTATTAGTATCATCTAAAAGTCCAGCATTGAGTCGACATTCACCGAGAAGACCACCGAAAAATGGGCTACTGCCAAATGGACCACCACTCAAGGATCTACGACAAAATGAATGACCTCCACGGAGTGTATCAAATCCATGTGGACTATCGACTAACGACAGAATGGATCACCTCTCCTGAGTGTACTATCGACAAATTGACCACCGTCAAATGGGCTATTGTGAAAACGACCAGCACCAAATGACCACCGCTAAATACTATCGACGAATTGACCACCGCTCAAGCAACTACGAAAGAATGCATCACCTCCACTGAGAGTATCAAGACCAAGTGGACTATCGACAAATTGACCACCGCCAAATGGGCTATAGTTAAAACGACCAGCAGCAAATAGACCACCGCTAAATAGTTCACCATCAAATGGAAAACCTTGTGCGGTGGAGACTACCACAAAATGCACAGCCTCCACCGAGCAGACCACCATTAAATAGACTATCGACCACCGCCAAATGGGTCAGAACAAAATGGATCACCACCGCTAAATGAGCCATCGTCAAATTGGCTTTTGCCAAATGGACCACCATTTGAGGGACTAGCACAAAATGGACCACTTCCACTGAGTTGAACACCACTTAATGGACTTGTACAAAATGGACCACCACCGTGCCGACAAATGTGCTATCACAAAATTGCCGCTGCCTCAAAATAGACCACCTTCCAATGGACCACCACCGAGCCGACAAATGTGCTATCACAAAATTGGCCACCCCAAAATAGACCATCTTCCAATGGACTACCGCTTCCGTAAAATTAACCACCGGCAAAAGGGTCAGCACTCAATGGTTCACCTCCCAAGAACACCTCCACTGTCAAATGAGCTACCATAGAATTGACCACATCCAAATATACCACCTCCCAATGGACCACCGCTACACAAAATTGACCACCTTCCAATGGTCCACCGACTCCACAAAATTAACCACCTCCCAATGGACCACCGATTCCAAAAAAATAACCACTTCCCAATGTATTGCTGCTACCACAAAATTAACCACCACAAAATAGACCATCTCCACTCCATCGTCGCTAAATGGATATCGACAAAAGAACCAGCAAAAAATGGATCACCACTATATAGGCTATCACCGTATGGACCAGCTCTTAAGGGACTACCACAAAATGTGCAAACTCCACTAAGCGTTCCACCGCCAAACGAGGGTCCGATAAATGATTTTCTACGAAATGAGCTACCGCCAATTGAGCCCTTACACAATGGAACACTACTAAATGCTTAATGGATAAAGTCAGAGATACAATGCTACTATTTCAGAAGTATTTAATTTTTTATTTGATGAAAATATGTTGAAACAAGTAAGAAAATCACAGTCGGGCGTAACCGACTGTAAGAGGCCCTGTACCAGTGCAGGTCGCCTAACAAACACATTAAATGTTCCCCAAGCTTATGACCAAACACATGACCACTTCTCACTGCACGACTAAGTGCCTTTTAAACCATTTTTTTATGTATGAAACGAAAAGGGGGGTCGCTCAAATTCAATTGCTTATAAAATCGTCATTTATTATCCGATTTTGATGAACTTTTCGGATTTTTGCTAAGAAGGACGATATCTCTATACTGGCATACTTACTTTTTTTTGTGCCGAATAAATTTTTACCCTTGGGGGTGATTTTATGGGGAAGGGGGGAGGGGCAAGTTTTTAAAATAAACTTGTAAAATTCCGGAGCAGTCCTAGTCGAATGCAAAAAACACGAAGTCTCTATCTATTACCGTTTCCGAGATCCTTTCGTTCATACGGACGGCCAGACGGACAGACGGACAGACGGACATGTCTATATCGACTCCTCTATCGCTCCTGACCATAATGGGGGTAACTTTGGGGGGTCTCCGATTATTATTTCTACCTGTTACATACATTTGCACAAAACCAATAGGCTCTTGTACCTTCGGTACAGGGCCTAAAAACTGAAAATTGTAAATTTTTCTTACTAAAATATTTAAAAAGATTTCCTTTTTTTGGAAAAAGTTTTTTTTTTTATAGATATTCGTGCTTTGTTCTACGCTTCTCAGAGTTCTCCTTACTATATCAATTGATTTACAACTTCAACTATTTGTACAATCCCCTTCATACCTAATAACTCTTCTTAATGAACTGTTGTCTATAAACAAGAGCAATTAAAGAAGACTTCAACTGCTTCGTACAAAAACTCAACACTTTCATTAAAAAAAAAAAAACCGAAAAAAAAAATGCAAAGCAGACTCCATAAAAAAATACTCCAAAAAAGAAACAATTAAATTACAGACAATTTATAGCATTGAAAAAATGTATTTTTAGTACTCGCATGCATACTTCTTCAAGGGAACACCGCCTCCACTAAATCCCTACACGAAAAACTGTCATAATTTCAAACAAACAAAAAAAATCTTCTCTTTAAAAATGATCAAAAAATGTGCATAATTAAATATGACTCAAATGGATAAAAATGTCAGCAAAGTGTCAGCAGATGACGCAGAACGGGCGGAACTACACAGCTACAATAGAGCTAAAGAGCATCATCCCACCAGCTTCGCATGACTGTGTAAGTTCCCCTTTTTATGAAAAGTTTTTCTTTTCTTTTTTTGTTTTCTCTTTTTTTTTGTGGCAAGCTTAGTTGACAAGTTGTTAAAAAAATGACAATAATTAAACGCACGGGACACATTTCAATGCCACAGTCTGAGATATTTTATGCCGTAGCATGTTGATATAAAAAAGGGGTATTTAGGCGCATGGAGTGTGCATTTTACAGACAGTGAGTGAGGAAGTGCATATGTGAAACTCGATCGAATTGCGCACAGCAGGATCATTTCTTTACACATGCAATACAGTCTGCGATGCAGTACCGCCTGCTTTCCATGCCTTCATTTGATGCATGATGATTTATAGACGCTGCCGTATTTCTTGCGATACCCTACATTTATAATTTGTAGTGTTTTATGGTATTGCAGTTTTGACAGTAACTTAGCAATGTCAGAGTAAGAAGAAAACTTTCCGAGCCTTTTGAAACCGGAAGAGTTTTTAGGTGGGATGATGAGCTAACACATGTTCTCAGATATCGAAAATCAGTCTCGGTGGATGGACTCAGCAATAAAAATGTGAGTCTAGAGAGCAGACGAAGATTCACGCTTGCTACTTTCTGCTCAGCAAGGTGTTTAGAAGTAAAGTCCTCCCTCAAATGACGAAAATTCAAATCAATGATTTTTTCCAGTCCCACGCAGAAGCATGATCCCTGATTGAATAAGATAAAAAGCCTTTGCGAATTTTCGAGAGAAAGATGCTTTGTCAGATTTATGAAACTAGTATGGAACCCGTATGAACCTTGAGATGTATGAGCTTTTTTATGCAGTTAACATTGTTTACCGCAGAAGCTCTTGGTTATGTAGTTTATTTAAGGACAAAGGCTTAATTGCTGGAAATGGCCGGACAATCGTTGGAATTTTAGATGTCCTCTTTATTTAGGTTGCAATAGATTTTCCAGTTTTTTTTCATGGCTCATAATACCCTATAATGCGCTTTGATGCTGCGTACATATATAATAACGGTTTTTACATGGTGAATATCGTAAGAAATAGTTTCAAGAAAGAAAACGTTGTAGCTCAAGGCCTGGGGATGGTGAACAGCCGCCGTATTGCTATCAGCTGAACTACAAGTAAAGAGATAAAGTGTAGCCTTTCGAGCCTCCGTATTAGAGTTGGCATTTACCAGTGGTCTGACCAAACGATTCTTATGTGCTAACAGACGTTTATTATATCGACTCGTGTGGAAGGTGATCTGGTCCTGAGCTGCTGGCAGATTCCAGTCACTGTGCATGGTTCAGCAGCAGACGTACCATGTGCATTCTGTCGATTGAACAATGAACTGCTGTTCTAAAGGACTTGCACGCTCTTTTCAATTGGGTTTTGCAGCGATTCACCATATCGAGAAGCCTTATCTCCATTTATGGAAAATAATTTGGGCGTAGATTGTAAGCTTCTTCCGATATGCAGCCAGTAAAGCCTGTTTATTTTGGCTCTGCAGCTTATTGATAGAGATGTGATGTGTCAATTATAACACCTTACAATTTTACCATCTTTAACTTGTCGCAGAGATTCACAGCCGCTGGAACATTTCTCCGCTTCTGTTGAAGTTTATTCTTATCTTCCAATTCGCAGTGGAAGTTATAGAAAATACCAAAGTCGCATAGTGGGGCCTCAGACCAATAAGCATTGCAAAAAACAAAAATTTGATGAAAGCACTGAATAAAATGAAAGAATGCATCGGATAGAGAAAGAATCAAAGATTAAGATAAGATATTTGGAGTAGTCTATCACGAATTATTGTAAATTTTCAGAACTTTGGACAAATCTATGGGCTTCGTCAGTCCCGATTTTGATCTTCGGAACTCATAAAAGTTGCAGCAGGTGACATAAAAATTATATTGGAAATATAAAGCTAAAGAAGAGAAGAACTAAGAATATGGAATTACTTCATTGCAGTTTTAATTAGATGTATGGAGTTCATCTTGAAGCTAGCGTATTCACTTTCGCGAGATGGAGAACCTCTTGATAAAGACCATTCATCTAAGAAGAAAATCTAAATTAAAAAGAATGTGCAAGATGCATTTTTTAAAATGCAGGAACAAATAGTCTGCCCAAAGTATGCATACGGAATTAGCAACGAAGGAAATACCTCCCGGGAATAAAAGCTGCTTTGGGGAACTACTACCAGGACAATACAGTCTACGGTTTAACAGTATAAACGACGTCCCTCCAGTTATTATTGAATACGTCCAAAATAAGGTGAATAAAGAGAAGACTATACCATGGTGAAGAATTTCATGTGTCACACTCAGTCGAAAGCCTTCTCGAAATCAATGAAAAACGCGTTGCAATACTGCTTTAAGTGAAATGTTTGGAGGATGTGGTTTGTTACTTGGTGTTATTGGGTAGTGCTATGATCAGCTCGAGAACCGAATTAGTGGTTGGAAATGAGTCCATTTAACTCCATGATAAGCTTTATACTGGAAGTGAGCAATCTCATATAAATGATCGAGTCCGAAGGTAGGAGACTGATCCGGCTTACCTTGCATATATATTATTGATAGAATAACAAACTTCCACATAGTAGGGAAGTATTACACGCTTAATATCAGGCCATATGTGTTCTATTACAGAACCTTTCGATTACCGGGGCTTTGATCTTCTTCAGACTACTTATAGTTGTGGATACTTCCGTCATACTGAATGGTGGTGATGTAAAGTACCAATAGGAACGATTCTAGTTTGTCTCTCATATTTTTGTGTCGCCTTAAATAAATATATGCAAAATTAAAGATTATTTAAAAAGGTTAAGTTAATAAATTTTTAATACCATTTAATAATTTTTTTTGGGTTTGTTTGCATATAAGACTGCATAAAAATCTGTGTGCAAATAAAATCTCAGTTGGTTTTGTATAATTCAAATATTTATTAAAAAAAAAAGACACGTAACTTCGCGCTATATAAAAGCTGTTAACTGATCACAGACAAAACGCAGTGCTTGAGTATAAAAATGTTGCTGAAAATACATTTTATTGTCATACTTTCTGCCGGCTGCTCATTTGCGCCAATTACCAGTGAAACTTCCTACTTTTGATGGACGCATTATTGGCGGCAAACTAACGAAAATACAAAACTATCCACATCAGGTGTCCATACAGCTGCATGAGCGACATATATGTGGCGGCGCCATAATCAGCGAACGTTTCATACTAACCGCAGCACATTGCATTGACGACACAGCGAATGCATTGAGTTACGCTGTACGTGTTGGATCTTCGCGTCATGCAACTGGTGGATATTTGCTTAGCATTAAAAAGCTTATTAAACACGAGGAATACTCTACAGTGACACACGATAATGATATTGCTTTGCTGTTGCTAAATGCATGTCTAAATTTTACTACACTCAATGCGAAGTATTTAAATTTAGCCAGCTCGCCACCCACAGCGCATACACGTCTCTACGTCAGCGGTTGGGGTCTGACAAATGAAAGCAATGAAAGCAGTTTGAGTCCGGTATTACGTAGTGTTGAAGTTGATTTTGTACCACGAAATATCTGCGCTAAAGCCTATCAAGAAGTTTTACCCATAACTGAGCGTATGCTCTGCGCTGGTGTGGGTGGAGATCGTGATAGCTGTCAAGGTGATTCGGGTGGTCCACTTGTGGGATATGAGCTGGATATAACGAAGTTGTCGAAAAAGTCAGCTCTAAAGTTGTACGGCATAGTATCATGGGGCGTTGGTTGTGCGCAACTTGGCTATCCGGGAGTTTATGCAAATGTTATGAGTTTTCGAAGTTGGATTGATAAGCATTTAAAAGATTTTTGATTGAAATTAAATAAAATAAAAAATGATTGAGTTTATTTTTTCATCTTTTTTACATTTTAAGGTAGTCTTGTATCATACATTTAGCTACTCATAAACACTCATTCAACTAAATGCTGCAACTTTAACTTATCATCAAGAACATGCGCGCCAAGTAAGCATGTCGGAAATTTCTTGTATCTTTGAAAAATTTGCACATAAGTATCTGCTTTTATTTGACTGCCTGCTAAAAAACAATAATAAATTCAAGAAATAAAAATATTTTGCCGCCTTGCCACCAGCACGATTTATTTTCACACATATGAACTGCGATTTTTTTTGCGAATTGAAATGGTTTGTGTAAATATCAAAACGTATCTTCGCACCATAGGATGCATTGAATGTCTGGCCCTTTTTTTTCGGTGGGAGTAGCCATGCCTCATTGCGTATTCTCACACTCTGCTGAAATGTTTAAGACAAAAAATTTTGACTGCTTACGCTTTTTAGTATAGCATCGAAATGAATGCTTCCTGGCGAGTGTATGAGCAAACATCTGCATTTGCTTGTTTTTGATTTATAGCTACTTGAGGCTCTTAATTATATTTCGTTCTTTTGGCAGTATTTTTCTTACTTTTCGCGGTATTTTTTGTAGTCACGCAGCTAAGATACAATGTGGCATGAAGTAGTCGTTCGTTGAGTTTTATATTTTAAAAGTCACCTGCGGTGTTTTTTATGTTCCAAGTTGTTGCGTTGTGGTATCGAATTTTTATTATGCGTTTGGAAGTTCTGCTTTTTTTATTTTAGAAGTGTTCTTTGTTTCTGTAGCTTTGTAAGGCAACACTATTAGCAGACATTCAAAAGTTTGTAGTTGCAGTTTTTTCCCCAAAAATTGGTTGGTTTTGTTGAATTTGGAAATAAAACACATTAGAATGCTTGGCAAGGGTGATAGTGGTTGGCTAGAATACAACATAAAACTTCCCATTTAAAGTCACAAGTATTTTATTTTTAACTATATTATGAGGAATACCAGCAATACCAGTTGAAAGACGGCGGATGTTAGCTCCCTTAGTAGCGCTTGTTTTTTTTTTGGTGCTCCTCTGGAGACTTTTGCTGTTTTATTTTGAATTCCAACCCTTTTATAAGCTAAAAACTTTTGGTTTGCTAAATTCGCATTAGAGGGGGTCCTACTGGAAGACCATCAACAATGAATGTTCTAAGACTTCGATGATTCAGTTTGTGTGGTTTACCCTTCCTCATTGCCATGCATAATTGACAAGAGAAATTCCAAGCATATAAATTGGTGACCTATAAAATGGAATGAATCGCCCAATTTATTACAGATTTGATTAATATAGTTCCGACATCTTCATTTCATATTTCTTGAAATTCTGAAATTCTTTTACTTCCAAAAAATTCAAGATACATGCGACAAATAATCTCCATCATTATCGGAACTATCTAGTACTTCGTTTGTGCGGTAAAAATTTTCGAAAAATAGAACAAAACAAGTAAGAAAATACAGTCAGGCGTAACCGACTGTAAGAGGCCCTGTACCAGTTCAGGTCGCCTAACGAACACATTAAATGTTTCCCGAGCTTATGACCAAACACATGACCACTTCTCACTGCGCGAATATGAATGAAAAGAAAAGGGGGGTCGTTCAAATTCAATTGCTTATAAAATCGTCATTTATTATCCGATTTTGATGAACTTTTTTGATTTTGGTTTAAAAGGACGTTAACTTTATACTAAATTTTTTTTTGTGCCGAAGAAATTTTTACCCTAAGGGGTGATTTTATGGGGAAGGGGGGGGGGGGGGAGGGCAAAATTTTAAAATAAACTTGTGAAATTCCGGAGCAGTCCTAGTCGAATGCAAAAAACACGAAGTCTCTATCTATTACCGTTTCCGAGATCCTTTCGTTCATACAGACGGACGGACGGACGGACGGACAGACGGACAGACGGACAGACGGACATGGCTATATCGACTCCTCTATCACTCCTGACCATAATGGGGGTAACTTTGGGGGGTCTCCGACAATTAGTTCTTCCTGTTACATACATTTGCACAAAACCAATAGGCTCTTGTACCTTCGGTACAGGGCCTAATGATTGACGGTGTTTTGCTTCAAAAAAAATCCATACTTCAAGGTCAACAATTGTTGATGAAAAAAAAGTCATCAATAAATTATTTTTTCAATTAGATCAATTCGGTAAGGTCATTCAATTAAGCCCAATCCGTCTATGCGTTTATTAAGTTTTTCAGGTGGACTGAAAAGTTTTTTTTTTACCATGGTGGCAGCTTGACAAGTTGCATATAAAAACTAAAACTAACTTAACTAGGAGATATTTATATTTTCTAATATTTAAATATGAACATTTTAATTATATTTCATTGTTAATAATTTTATTATAGTTGTGTAAGCTAAGGAAAAATAATTTAGACGAGGACTCTGGTGGGCAAGTCTTTGTTCTGGAATAGTTTTAATATTCTTTTTCTGGCACTTCGGCGAGGTCTTTCTCAAATTATCCGCATTGCCAGTGCGTTGGGATGAGCCGCGACCCGCTCTGCATATTTTTCAGCAACTAGTTGTAAGACATCGCCTACTTTAGGGACTCTTAAGTCTCTTTCGATGTCCCTCATTCGCATATACCAAGGAGGCTTTGCACATTCTCCTAAGTATTTTGCTCTTGTCCATGTGGCTTTTTGCAGAAATTCCGTATACCTGCAGGGTATATTTCCAAATTGGCCTCAGGACGCATTTATAGATAGCTACCTTGTTAGACAGCGATAGCTTGTTATTGGCATATAGGAGCCACGATATTTTTTCCAGCTTTGCTACGGACCATTTGCTGAACAATAGCTTTATGTCCAAGACAACACCAACGTATTTGTAGGCAGGCTTTTGTTATAAAGGTGAGCCTAGTACTGATATGTCTGGAAAAGTACCTTTTCTGTTGGTGAATGTTACGCTGCTGTTGATGCCTATGTTCCACTTGGAAGCCCATTCAGTACAGCTGTTAATGTACGCCTATAACGCACTTGCCGCAGTTCCGTTTAGTGGACTGCGAGTTAGCACGGCCGTATAGTTTGCGTATGTGGCTATGAGCACGTTGGCAGTCTCTAATGTAGTTACACTTGCAGGTGTTGGCATGTGTGCAGTGTATATTGTGTAGAGAGTAGAACCTAGGATACTGCCTTGTAGTACACCAGCGCATATTAGTCTTCTTGTCAATGGGATGCCGTATACAACAATACAAAAGGATCGACCATTCAGAAAGTGGCTAACTATCTGTGAGAGCTGCGGTGTTAGTATATTCTTTAACTTACACCGGAGGCCAGCGTGCCACACTCTGTCGAAGGCTTGTTAGATGTCTATGAACACCGCTACAGCATACTCTATGGCTCTATGGCTTTCAGGGCGAAGTAGACCACACGGTGCTCCAATGCGTTTAGAAAAGCTTAATACGCGAATCAACACCATTTGCCATTTGTTACATAAGATTCCAAATAACTCCCACGACTAATTTTTTCAAAAATTATAATCATCAACAAATTGAGCGTAAAAACGCAGAAATATTATATCAAAATGGAAGAACGTGCGAAAATAATTAATAGACAATTTTCAAAAATAAAATAAGGGTGTTTCAAAACGCACAAAACAAAGCAAAACGAATTATAAAGTGCGAAACGCATGCGCATGCAATACTACTCTTATGTAGGGTACATCTATGCTCAAGAACAATAAAAATTATTGCAATTTGTGGTTGATTTACAAATTGAAGCGAAAATTCTTGTGAAAACATGCAATTGCACGAAAATATTATTGAATTCAAAAAGGCTGGGAAATTGTGTAAGCGCAGACCACCCCGAACTGCAGCTAGTTTGCCTTATAAAACGGAAACGCACTCCAGCCAAATAATCAATTTTCTTGATATATTAACTAATTACGATATGCCCAATTAGCTGCATTTAGGGTGAGGCACGAATAGTGACACTGAAAAAGTGGAAGAGTGGAAAAGGTGTTCCAGCTGCTTGGTTGTTTATGTGGGAGTTTATTGAACGTTGTGAAAGTTTTTTGAATCCTTTCGATTTTTCGTTATTTAAACAGCCGAGGGAATGTGTTTTCCTTTTAATGCTAGAGCAAGCTACTGGATCGACATTGTTGTTTTTGTTGTTGTTGTTGCTTTTGTAATTGTAGTTGTTGACATAACCCATGAGGCACTTACAAGCGCTCAGCTACACAGATACTCAGATACAAAAACACATGAAAAACAACAACAGCGTAAAATTGCTATTTACATATGCCAAACGTATGAGCAGTTGAATCGCATTGCAACGTAATGAATCGATTCCTGGAATTAACAATTTCAACATTGGTGGTGCCTCTGTTTGTTGTCCCCTTGTTTCGATACGTTGGAGATTGAGCTTTACTTTTCAGCATTTATTTGATCATTGGGCGTCGACGGCGTCGCATTGCAGCTGTTTTATGCCCATTTAACACCTTCAATACAGTGGCTCCGCTCCCCCAAACAACATATACAATTTTCATTGTCAGTTTCGACCGCGGCATTTTATTTACATATACGCGTAGCACTCGTACACCAGTAGATGTCTCTCTGGGCTATATTATCGCTTGGCAATCCGTTCAATTGTCCGGCCGTCTGTCCGTCTGTCTGTTTGTATCTTTGTGTCTATTTGCTCGTTTGCTTTTTGATTGCCTCGGTACTACAATATTTTTGAAGTTTTTCCATACGTTTGCTGTTCTTTAGCTTGGCTTGGCTTGGTTTGGTTTGCTTTACTCGTTTACAGTAGCTGAAATGCGACGAGCTCTTCAAATAGTGAAAAATTGTAATTTCTGTAAACATTTCCCTAGGCTGGCATACATTCGTGTTTGTTGGTTCTGTTTAAATTTTATGATAAACAGCATGATGCATTGCTTCTGTTTTGAGTTACAGAAAGTATTGATTTCGAAAATGATTTACTCTTTATTTGTTTTTTTTTTCTACTTTTTTGGGTAAATTACTTGGACGGTTTTCAAATTTAATTGAAATATTTTTGAGTATGAAGGATATAGGCATAAACAGCGCAAATATAGATTATTGTGGAATAAATAAGATGAGCTATATTGACTTTTGATACATTAAAATCTCTAAGAATAGTTAGTATACTTCCAGCATTGCTGAACGAAGTACCTGAGCTAGTCTATAAACTACAGCTCTAGGTAATTGTCGGACTTCATGAAGAAGATATAGTGTTGACTTTATAACTAAGACGGTGCAACAAAAATGCAATATTCTTTCGATCTTGTCGGAACCATTGTCAACCGTGAAAGATTCGATCATGTATAAAAATCATTAAGGACTTGCAGTGACATGTTTTCGCAACCAAATTGACGACTGTGTTCATTATTGGTAAGCGCAGTAAGCGATACATTTCGATACCAAAAGAGATTGGAGTAAAATTGAGCATCTTTGAAGAAGGCTTAGCCTGCAAGACGCATTAAAATAAATTATAGATACTAGAGGACACAGCTGGTAGTGGCTTCTCAGAGGAACAACAGTCTGGCTGTCGGCTAAACTTATTGGCAACCGGCAGGATTCTTCAGGGAACTTACCAATCGCCTTACCGAGCAACTCAGTTAAGAATGACAAACGACTGCGCCAGCATTGGATCAGTCCTACCAGCGGCAATGGATGATCACAAATCTTTTTAGTAGCTGCTTTCAAGACCACCGAAGCAAACACCTAAATTTCTTAAGGCCCAGCTTGTTGACGAGAGTCCTAACAGCACCCCTGTGACATTGGTATAAAACAATGGCTGCATGCCCCTGTTAGCACTACTGTTTTTATGTTGTGAAGGTTGTTGGAAATGGCTTCTAGTAATACTATATAATATCTTCACCAACTCTATTGGTCCCAGTTGATCAGAAGCTTACATGTAACTATGGGATAACTACCAGGTTCTGTCTGGATTTTATATCTGGCAGAATTGCTTTAAAACTGACCTTTTGGAAACTTTAAACCGAGAAGATATTAATGAAACGCCATTCTATCGACATAAGGTCGCAGTTTAGTGAGGACTGTGTTACTGCAACCTTCGTATATTGAGTAAAAATAGCATACGATGCCAAAAATATGCAGATGACATAGTCATTATTGCAAGTAGGAAGTTTGAAGAGGACTAAACCAAAGAGGACTTAAACTCCTTCAAAGCGCTCAGTGTACCAATAGAAGTTCTAAGTAAAAATAAGAATAATACGAGGTTGGTTTCATACGTCAATGATATTTTGAACAACAGAATTTTTTTCTGCAAATAGTCTTCTTCTAACTCGATACATTTCGACAGATTTTAAAATTGTTTTAGTCAAAAAATGCGCTTGTTTTAGTGATGACCACTTGATTCTGGCCGTTTATTTAAAATATACATTGGAGACTAAATCTGAAATATATGTTGCATGGAGAAGCAGTTTGTAGATCATTTGTTTTGTATATTTGCCATGGTGACTTCTCATGGAATTATTTTTTCTTCGTCAAATGCGGTCATATCTGTTTCAAATCAATATTGAATCTGTCCAAAAGCTCTGAATAATATTCGCTGGTGAATGACATTACGTGCTTCCCAAAAAACTTTCATGACAATCATCGATAGAAATGTTACTCAAATTGCCATACATTGGATTTTTTTCACCAAAAAGTTTGGTGATTTATTTATGTCCAGAAATGTTGCTCCAAACTAGCCAACAAGAACGTGTGATTTCTATATTTTCTTCTAAAACCTTTAAAGTCACGCTTATTTGTTTGTACTACAATATTTCCCGAAAATATGTTACACAATAAGAAAAACCAACTCGACGAATATTTATGTTCAACACGTTAATCTGTAAATACGAAAATACAAACTGCAGATACTTGAATCCGTAGGAAAATACGAAAAACTCAACCGGCAAATGTTATGTTTATTTAACCACCAACAACAAAAAGCAATGAAATATTACATTTTCACTGCATTGCAATGCAGTGAGTGCACTTTTTGCTTGTAAGGTTCTACAAAAATAAAAATAATATTCATGCTAATGATTATTTTCACTGAGTCATGGCTGCTTGACCGAAAGTAAAAAAAAATAAAATAAAATGAAATAGAAGTGAAATGAACAACGAGTCAGCGAAGCGAGTGACAAGTGTGGTTTGAAAATGCTACTTGAAAATGATTTAAAGAAAAACAAACTTAATGAAAATCCCAACCAGTCAGCCAGTCAGGGAGTCTAAATAAACAGTAGCCAGCAAAGAGTGGCAGTTGTTAGGGATAGTTGGATATTGCGCTATAGACAAATTGGGAGCGCATTGAAGGACGCCACACAAGTGCTGAGCTGCGCTTGTCAACGCATTTTCTTTGTACACAAAAATTTAACTAACGCCTCAAGTGCACAAATTGACAGCTCAGTCTTTGACTATACAAAATGTTGTAGGTTTCCTTCTGTTAGTTCTATGAAATCTGACGCGTCAGAGGCGGTTTGGAGAAAAAAATGTTAAAATAAATAAAAGAAACTCTGTTACAGAAAGTTCAATTTGTATATAAAACAAAAATATTTTTTTTTTGCAGACTTTTTTTTGTCTTTTTTTATATTTTTTTCTTGCTGACTGTTGATGTGACAAACTGAGTTTTGTCTGCCACAGTCTCAGTTTTTATGCCTGTGTGGTCCTGTGGCAATATAAAGATGCCATAGAACCAGTGACTGTCTGACCGGCATGAAGTACTTGTGGCTTTGTTTGTGGTTTTTATTTTTATTTTGCTTTAACGAGAAAAATAAACGGAAGTCTTTTCAAACACTTCCTACTTGAGCTGCTGTACAAGTTGCCCGAGGTGGTTTGTGCTCTAGTATTATTATATTATATATATAGAAAGCAGACAACTAATTAGCATATTTTAGACATATACACTAATAGCTATAGAACTATTGAATTTAGCATTCAAAGGATATTTTCTCTACATATAAAGACAAAGTGTTTGGAATCTGTTAGTATTCTCGATACTTACTTTGTATAGTACAATAAACGTATTTTTATCACAGAGTTCATACCGATTCAAAGAATGTTTTTTGAGATCAGTTGGACTTATATTCGAACTTGGAATTTATGTTTTGATATTGCGAACTAAAAAACAATATTAAAACTCCTTCGGACAAAGCGAAGACTTGAAAGACTAACCTACAATAGAGCTACTGCTGAGTTCAAAGACATGCTCCACTCGAAAAGCACAATTTTTTAAACAGAACCTGGAAAGGATAGCGCGACAATTCTCTTTGGAAGACAAGGCAAGAAAGGGGACTAAAAGGCAGGCTCTCCGGCTGGTCCCTGTTGAGGATGCGAGGAAGAGCAGGCTAACAACTTTGCAACCATATTGGAGGCCAGGTTCACACTGTCTTCAATTGCTGACGAGAATGACGTGGCCAGAGGTGCAGTTCCTTGACATAATAGAAGGTAACAGAGCTTGAGATCTATTAAAGGCGTGGTCATGGCACCGTTTAGCAAGTGAACTACATATCAAAGGCGTTTAATGTAAAGGTTTGGAGGAAAGGGAAAGGAAGCTTTTGACCGAGTATGACAATCTGATATATTACCGAAAATCAAGGCTATCCTTCCATCGCCTTCCTTCCATGCGAGAGAAGGTCTCAACTGTCTATCCCGTGAGAGCCGGAGTTCCACAAGGAAGAACATAATTTTCATCCTAATGCTTCAGAACTCTACAGAAAAGCCAATGTCAAGCATATCTGTTCGAGAGAACTTAAATTCGTAGTAGTGCGCACTTTGCTTTCTTTAAAGCAGGTTTTTTGTTTGGATTTAGCATTACATCTATATAAACTGAGCACACACATATGCCGAATTTTTGGCTGGCTCTGTTTGTAACGAAGCATGACTACGAGAACCCCTAGGTGCCGCAATTTTACTTATTAATGATGTTTCTTTCATGTCACGTGTTTTAAATTAAACCAAGTTCATGAAAAACTTCCAAAAAATATCCGTTAAAAATTCCTTAACTCCAAGGAGACAATAAGGAGCATTCATAAATAATATGTTGACAGTTGTAATTTCCAAAAGTAATCAAGCAAAGCTAATTAACAGCACAACACTGGCGCCTTCATATATATGATATGAGGTACATATTTCTATATAAATGAAAGTAGGTGCTCTCGAGTGCAAAAGGGCGTGCGCATCCAACAATGTCTGTTACTAATAATAATAATGATGATGAACTGAAGAACAACCAAGTACACAACAATCGATGCACATGATGTCCATGCATGAGACCAAAAACAGAAAAAAGACAAACGCTTTTAAATACTTCAATGAGCGGAAGACAACGACTTCGAGCGCTAATGAGAAAAATATGACACAATTGTAATTATATGTCTGGCAATAGTCTTGTGAAAAGATGAATGAGCATGAATTATAAAAACATAAAAAAAATGTGTGTGGAAATTTTACTAGTAGAGGAAATAAACTAAAGGAAGCGCCAGCCCAACACAGCCGACTAAGGGCAGCTGAAATTTATTTCTTTCTTTTTTTTTTTTGTGAAAATTTGATGTACGACTGGAAAAACAGAATTTATATTACATATTTCAACTTGTTTACAAGCAAAGCTGAAAAACTGTACACGTATGTGAAAAACTATTATGCTAGACTAGGGCTACTTGCACCTGCTTGTTTCTATTGCCAAAGTGCTACCTACATATCATATTAAAAATGAAAAGTTATGAGGGTTAAATTTTCCTTGTTTGCGCTTTGAAATAACAATGGGATTGGTCTCACCGCTTTTAACCTTTTATATCTGTTTCGTTTGTTGTGCTATAAAATTTCATTAGCCGTGACATATGAATATGCTTATTAGATTTCATTTAAGCTTTGCTGTTGCCGTTTTTATGAAACATATTAAAACAAAACTAAATGCATAAATATAGAAAAATTCTAACCAAGTTGTCCGGCATTGCATAGAAAAATTGTGGTATAGAGGACTAGTAAGAAATGCTATCAAATTGTTTGATGCAAACGTTTAAATGAGGGAATGCAGGCACGTATAAAAATCTGCCTTTTACCGACTTTAAGGTTATCGAATAATGGGCTATGTTTTGATTAAGAATTAAGGATTGTACTAATGTCACCAATTATTTTAGATACCTTTCATACCTTCATGAAGGCCAGATGGAATGACTTAACATCACAGTTCAGCACTGAGACACTTTTTTTACTATGGTAAAGACCGAAGTACTTATCTAGCATTGATCTCATGCTTATAAAGGACATGCCTTAAATTGTAATATCGTTCAAAATGTCCCAGCTACCATAATCTCAGGGCATTTAACATCAAGGATCAGAAGTATATCTACCCTACAAGGTAAATCGTCCACTGAAACTGCTGCTGACGATGAAAAATATAGCTTTGCTGTTTGTCATGGATCATTTAAATGCGAAGATTGACAGAATAGCATTCCATTTGCAATGTTAACGCTATTTTTTTTTAACTCTTCCGAAGATGAAGACTTCGCGATATGGAAGGAACTTCTCGAAATTTTAAAAAATTCCATCATCGAAAAGCAGTTAAAGCTGCACACAGAAGGGTGAGTAACAGATGTGTGTGTGTGTACATCTCCACGAATCGTTGAAAAAGTAGTAGCAGCAAACAAGATGATACTCAATTAAGGCCTCAGATCACTGCTGCAATTAAACCTCTTCTGATAATTTCTTTTGTGAAGCCAAGCTAGTAAAAATGGGCAAACTGAAGCACTGCAGCAACGTATCCGTGTACTTATGATTATTTCTGAGTCCTTAACCAGTATTATTCTGAACCGAATAATGGAACATATAGATTGCTTTGTTAATTTTGATGAAGTAAATAGACAATAGTCTGCTTTATAACAAGTTGGTCAAACATAAATGCTTATTAGTGTACCATTTTTAAGATTAGCCTCCATACAATATCACCGGACAGACGGACAAAGCCCATTAGTAGATTATGTCCATCTCTCATAAACCATTTTTTAGGTCTATCTGCGCGGACTAGGAATTCAATTTAGACCTATGGTTTCTTGACAAAATTTTCTTAGCCTTTTCCGTAGATTTATTTTTTCATTTTAAATCGACCCACCTTAATATTAAATAATATATAGAAACCAGCATTCCTGTTTCAAGTGGCTTGCTTCACAGCTTTGTTTTCTAATAGAAATGTAAGCCGTTACCTCTACAACCATGAAGAGCTGTGCAGACATCGTTTGACAAAAAAACAACAACTTTTTAAACTTATTTATTTGCATTTCTTTGCTCAGTTCTAGAAAGTAATTATTCTACAATTTAGCTAAGCGTAAACGTAACCAAAACTAAAGAATTCTGCCTTCATGATTCGACTCTTCACCATCAAAGATAGGATCACCTAATATGCAGCTCTAAGTTTTAGCAGGGGTCAATCAATAATACGAACGTATAATTGAATACTTTAGGCAAGTCTGTAATTGATCTGCTACGCTCCAAAAGGATATGTTTGTGCATTTATTTTTAAGATCTACGGAAACCAAAGTTCGGTTAGAGCTCTTCTTGCTATAGCCTGTATCCGAAGAGTAGGAGGTTCTATTAAGTTTTTACAAATGAATGTAACAAGCAAAATGAGTCAAAGCACTCTCCATACAGAATATACATTTGTGATCAGCAATAAAAATCGAGTTGGTATGAACATGTACATTTATATGAGCAAAGAGAACTTTGAGACTACTAAAAGATAGAGCGTTGAAATTTGTATATTTAGACTCTACTTTTCTCTCTGCAGATAACTAATATTCAATAAACGTGCAAACTTCTCTAAAAGTGGTAGCCCCATACAAACCTTTTCCCTCTTTCTGAACTTATTTTGGAAAAAAATTGTTGGTCTTAATTCAGATTGAGCAAAGATTGGTGAAATTTGGTACATACACATAAGTTAGAGTCAATGGACGGTACGCGAAACTATCAGAAGCGGATTAGATTAGATTTGGTGCATATGTAAAGGGCACCGATAGAAATAAGAGCTATATATTAGGTGACAAATAAGTATCTTGAGTGGAACCTTATATTTTATTAGAAGTATCGTTCATCGCTTGCCACTAATATATCCTACCTTACTAGAGCTATACAGACACCGCTTAGGAAGATTTCTTCATCTAGGCTATCTTCTTATCTTTCTTAGGCTATCCACGAATCGACCCAAGTTTTTATATCATTATATTATGTTAAGTCTTGCTGAGACACTCAATGTATCATGAATGACAACAAGTGGAAGTCAGAAGGATCAATGTCTGGTGAAAATAGCGAGTGTGGTAAAACCCTATGGTCTATGCTCCCAAAGGAGAAATTCGTGTATTTATTTGTACCAAATGACTTCTGGAGTCTGTACCCATAGCGTAGAAGGCTATACATATTTCAATTAAGTGTGTCCTAATAGGTTTTGACCGTTGTTGCAGCATGTGCAGAAGCAATATCTTGTCGGAGAATAAATTTGTCGAGTTTGTAGAAATATTGGGCACACTTCTTATGTTCGCCTCACTTCCATGAATTGTGTTCTGTAGAGAGAGCTTCAGTAATGGTTTCGTTCAGTTTGAGCAACTTATAATACACGACTGCAAGCTGATATAACCAAATACAGAACAAGGGGTTTTTTATTCACGATTTTTTCTTCACAGTAGCTACTATACGGTGCAGAAAACGCTTTACAACTAAAAATTTTAGTCATCTTTTGCCAAATGGTAGAAACTTATTAATAGAGCCTTTATAAAGGGCGCTTAAAGAAATAAGAATATAACCAAGAAAAAAGCTTAACTTCGGTAAAACGAAGCTTTAGTGCCTTTTGCTAATGCCGTAGCTCGATTTTTTTTTAGATGGTAACTCTGAATATGGGCGGGATTGTTTCGTATATAAAGGGCAGCTGGTGAAATAAGAATCAACTATTAAGCGCAGATTTGGTTCATATTTAAAGGGCACTAGGAGGAATAAGATTCACTGGAAAATTGAGTAGAACATGCTGTATGCTTCTCTATGTTTTGCTTACTTCTGAAGAGGTCAACTCCAACATAACTGGCCTCAAATCCATAAATCCATGATCCAAATTAAATGCAGTTAAGAGGGCGATTAAAGATGAGCTCAAAATATAAATAATTCACGTACAAACCTACACAATTTCATTTCAGTTCAGCGACCTACAAAAAAAAAAAAAAAAAAAATGCTAGACAGGACAGCACAGCATCCCTTACTGTCTCTTCCTACTAAAAATATAACACAATTATAACACAATTTGTTCTTCGCAAAATGACAATGAAAAATACATTATTCTCCATATTGCATATTTTCATCTAGGCGGTCTATTTCACCCGTACTTCATGGGAAAAATTACGACAAAATTTTCTAACTTAGACTGTGGTTGGTCTGCTTAGTATATTGTAGAATGATATACTCGCAAGTATGCTGCTTGTGCCATGGTGGTATTAATATTTTTCTAAACACTTGCTGTGTAATGCTATTTCGATTTTTTCGGCAATATTTTTGTCGAGGGTTCTTGAAAATAAATGTTGTGTCATGTTGTATGCATTTATAATTTCGTTCATGCATTCAAGCATGCTGTGTACTAAGTCTGTAACAGTAGCTGTATTAGCTAGAGATCATTTGTTAGGGTTTGAAACTCGGCAGTTTAAGGATCATTTAATGCTGTGTGAAATGTGAAAGTATTTTGAACACATTAAGTCAGGAGAAGAATGCAGAGTATGCATGCATATAAGCTGTAGAAAGTGCTCAACTTTGTAATTTCATGAGAGAGGAAACATTTTGATCATATAGAAATTTAGATAGATCAGTTTTACAGTTCTACAACTATTTGATGTATAAAGAAATTAAAGCATTTGGCCATACAATAAAAAAAGAATTTGGGTTTTTAAAACCATTCAACAAAATTTATTTCCTCCTTTATATCAAACATAAAAGTTCTTAAAACTAAACATTTGTATTGGATGTTCACGTAAATCACTTAATTACGGTTATTGCGACGGTTATTGCGACGATTGTTGCGACGTGGTCTGTTGACCCTGCCTCCTCTACGAGTACGTTTGACCTTGAAGTGATGACGGGTCTTCTTGGGGCCACTGCTGCCTGGAGTGCCAGGAGTGCCTGGTGTGCCTGGAGTAGCAGGTGGTGTAGCAGGTGGAGTTCCTGGTGGTGTAGCAGGTGGAGTACCTGGTGGTGTAGCAGGAGGAGTTCCTGGTGGAGTTGTTGGTGGCGTTGTTGGTGGGGTTGTTGGTGGTGTTCCGGGAGGAGTTGTTGGAGGTGTTCCTGGAGGAGTTGTTGGTGGTGTTGTTGGTGGAGTTCCTGGTGGAGTTGTTGGTGGTGTAGTAGGTGGTGTAGTAGGTGGTGTAGTAGGTGGAGTTGTAGGAGGTGTTGTAGGAGGTGTTGTCGGTTGTCCCAAGACCAGTGCGACTAGTACCGCCAGTACAGCGAAAGTTGTTATACTTTTTAATATTTTCATTTTTAGATAAGTTAATGTATTACTTAGAAGCTGTGATGCTTTCTGTCTGTTTCGGTTTGTAGTCTCCGTATTTATACAAATTTCTTGGCCTTATATTTGAGCATTAGTTTAAAGTAAGCCTATTTGCTTGGTAAACAACATTGCCCCGAATTTGCGCTTAGGCCTAGGAATTGGCTTTGTCAATATGAGTTTGTTTTTTTAGAAAATTATTTGTTTAACACATAAAATATTTTGTTTTTAATTCAAGGTTATTTTTGATGCTGGTATATCCAGCTT
Source organism: Leucophenga maculata (assembly GCA_035044805.1). NCBI lineage: Eukaryota > Metazoa > Arthropoda > Insecta > Diptera > Drosophilidae > Leucophenga > Leucophenga maculata. Next base: position 997,346 of record JAWNNP010003331.1, read on the forward strand.
TAATTATTTGCAAAAAAGGATAAATAATAACTTAGTATAGTATGGATGAATAAACTCTTTTGACCAACGTTTAATAAATCCAAATAGTATCATAGCTTTGTTCACCAACATTAAGGTTAGCTTGTAATAAATCATGTGCCGCAGGAACTGTTATCGTCTGCGTACATGATAGTACGGATATGTGATAGAATAACTAAAAAGCTTGAGTTATAGTTGGTTTAAGAAGTTTACCCTGGGAAACATCCCAATTTCCTTCGGTTAAATGTTTGAAAACATAATGGGGTGAGCGCGAGGTTTAAAATAAGAAAAGTGAAAAGCAAAGATAGATGCATAAGGGCTTTATTCGATTATACTGGAACCACCTTTGCCAATTATTAAAAAACAAAATTATTAAAAATCAAAAATAAATATATAAATATATATCGTGATTAGACATATAAGTGAACATAAATATATACCACGTATGGAAACATGAGCGTCATACAAAATAATATTATTTGTGTTAGTCAAATATCTTCATTTAGAACATATGTCGCAAAGTTTACTAAGAACTAAATCATAGGCCTAAGAACGAAATTGGAGCAATGTCATGTATTTACCAAGCAAATAGGCTTATTTTTGAACAACAATATGTGAAAAATTTTGTATAAATACTTCAACTGAAATCAGAATTAGACAGACAGAATCGCAAAGTAATTCAGTAAACATATATAAAATGAAACAATTAAAAAGATTAACAACTTGTGCTGTTCTGGCGGTACTAGTCGCACTGGTCATGGGACAACCGACAACACCTCCAACGACTCCACCAACAACACCTCCTACAACACCTCCTACAACTCCACCTACTACTCCACCTACTACACCACCTACTACACCACCTACTACACCACCAACAACTCCACCAACAACTCCACCAACAACTCCACCCACAACACCACCAGCAGGAACTCCACCAGCTACACCACCCGGAACTCCACCAGCTACACCACCAGGAACTCCACCTGCTACACCACCAGGAACTCCACCAGCAACACCACCAGCCACACCAGGAACACCAGGCACACCTGGTACACCAGGCACTCCAGGCAGCGGTGGCCCCAAGAAGACTCGTCATCACTTCAAGGTCAAACGTACACGCAGGGGAGGCAGGGTCAACAGACCACGTCGCAACAATCGTCGCAATAACCGTCGCAATAACCGTAGAAATAATCGTAATTAACTAATAACCACTTGAAATCCAAACAATCAAAGGCATCTCCGGAAAGGAGAATATGCAATTGAGAAGACAATCCAACCATGCCGTACAACAACTTAGTTTTTAATTTTTGTTGAATATTTTTAAATTAGTAGCATATGAATATATTTCTTTAAAAAAAGAACCAACTTTTTTGTTTATTTAAGATTTTTTCATGCTGTTTCTAATGAGGTTTTTATTAGTGCTAGAGAGAGAGAGAGAGAGGCATCGCCAAAGATAGCAAAGATTATATATATTCTTAAAAATCTTTACAAATAGGGCGGTTTTGTTGAGCTGATGAATATAATATATGTACATTATGAGTTCTCTGGGTTTACATAGTAGATAGTCCTCTAGCCGCAGTGCAAAGGTGTTTAAGTCCCGATTGGTTCCCACATCCACAACGCCCATATATATACACATTTCAAGGCTAATCAGCTAAAAAGAAAGAATTTGTTTTACACTTTTTAGAAAATAAAATACATAGAAAAATAAAATAATATAAAATAATAAAAACATAAAATTAATGAAAGAAAATAAAATTAAATTAAAAAGAAGTTTTATAAAACAACTAAAAGAAATTATTTGTAATAAAAAGAATTTAAAAAAAAACAGGAAAAAAACAATAAACAAATTTATTTTTATAAATACAATTAAATAATAATTTATTTTTATAAAAACAAAATAAGACAAGTAAGAAAATTACAGTCAGGCATAACCAACTGTAAGAGGCCCTGTACCAGTACAGGTCGCCTAACAAACACATTAAATGTTTCCCTAGCTTTTGAACAAGCAGTGCAAAAAAAAGTAGGAAAAAAATAAGAAAAATGGTACTGGCGAAAAGTATTTTGCTCCTCTCACTTCTCACTGTACGAATAAGAAAAGGGAGGACGGAAGCATCATAGGTCGTTAAAATTCAATTGCTTATAAAATTGTCATTTATTATCCGATTTTGATGAACTTTTTTGGATTTTTGCTTAGAGAGACATTATTTCTGTACTGGTATACTCAATTTCTTTTATGCCGAAGAAATTTTTAGCCTTTTGGGTGATTTTATGGGGAAGGGGAGATGCGCAAAATTTTAAAAAAATCTTGTAAAATTCCGGCGAAGTCCTAGTCGAATGCAAAAAGCGCGTTGTCTCTATCTATTACCGTTTCCGAGATTCTTTCGTTTGTACGGACGGACAGACGAACATGGCTATATCGACTCTCTATCACTCCTAACCATAATGGGGGTCTCCGACCATTATTTCTATCTGTTACATAATTGATTTAAAAAAACGTATTTTTTTAAGAGAAATAAATGTTGAATTTTATGTTATTTCATTTTATATTATTTTTAGATTGTATTAGACTATTCGCAGCATAGTTAGGCCTACATAATAAGGTGACAGTGTAGTTCGACATGAACTCGCGACTCTAGCATACATGCCTCTTTTTAGATATCCAACTTAAGGTCTGCATGTAGACTTATTATTATACAAAGATTTCGAAGCATCGAAAATACTAAAATCAACTTCAAACTGAAAAATATGGCTTCTAAGGGTAACCTCTTCACATATGTCCCATAAAAAACGTACCTCCATAGTTTTTGTAGTCGTCATAGCAGCAAAGAGCAAACTTACAAGTTTTCATATGAAACACTTTTGTAATTAACTCAATTTAAGTTGAAATCGTTTTGTGGATTTTTTATGGAGTATAGTTATGGAGTACATACATTATTGATACTTTTTCGATAACTTTTTGTGGAAGCTTTTTTGAAAGACCGTCAACCATTCTGTTTTTTTTTTTGGGCTATATTGTTGCTATACGCTTTAAAATATTATGTGAATGGCATTGGAGTTTATGTTCAAACGAAGTTATCTGTTTTACATATTTCTTTTTAACATTAATGAATCTTCAGAAAACGAAATAATATTATAGACAAAATAGGTACAATTTAGAGAAATACTTAGGTAGATTCTTTTAAAATTGGAATCGCACTAGTTTTGGTTATGTTATAATCCATGTTGATTCGAGTAACAGAAAACTTCTGTACCTTGTGGGGTAGTTGGTGTAGTTGGGATGTCGTTAAAGGTGTTTCAGGCTGTCCTTATACCAGTTCAAAGAGTACTGTCAGCACAGTCATACTTCTCAATAATTTCATTTTATGATTTATTAGCAAGCTGTGATGCTTTCTGACTGTTTAGCTTTGGAGTTGCAGTATTTATACAAATTTTTTGGCATTATATTTGAGCATTAGTTTAAAATAAACATATTTGTTTAGTAAATAGTTTTGACCTGTTTTCTATTAAGGTCTATGAAGTTGTTTTGTCAACATGGTTTAATTTTTACTCAAGGTTGGCACACCTAATAAATAAATAAATACAATTGAGCATATTTGTTTAGCACATTAAAATTTTTTAAATTTAATTGAAGTCTAGAAGTAGCGTAGCGTAAAAATATGCCACATGCTGCAGCGTCCCGGTTTTCATTTTGTCAAAAACTATCCAAAATTATATTCATGTAAGTGGTCTGTCTTCAGCTTTTGGATTGATTGTGCATTTAAGCTGCCTTATATTATTTAAAACCTTTACACTTTTTCTACTACCTTAATATGACCATTTATATTATATATATATTATTTTTATATTATCTTCGGTAGAGAGTATTGTTATATCCTTATGAAACCTTAACTAAATTAAAATAATCACATTGACCTAGTTAGTCATTGGTCTAAGTATTTTAATGATCCCAATAACACTGATGAGTTTCTTTTTGTGGAGCCTTTACTATGGTATCCTTCAAGAATCGGCTCAAATACAGTTTCTTCTCTGTTTACTTCGAAGTTTCAATTGGGACACCAATGTAAATCTTTCATATTACACTATTAGATTAGAATTAATTAATATGCCAATACATATATCGTGCCGATCTATGCACTTCGTGGTTTTGCTTCACAAAATTCTTGTTAGTGAAATATATTTAGAAATGACCACTGCCAAGCTGCGAATAGGAGCAACCAGGCAAACCGATCAACCAGGCGGCCAAACAAAAACTTCTTCTTCTTCTAGTTTTAAGTAACTTTAAATTATTGTTTACTTTTAAATATTAAATAACATATTTAATGCATATGTTTAACATCTATATTCAGATACAACAAACGGTTCACGCCTTCAATAAAAATGTAGTCTAACTACATAGGCCTATGTGCGAAATTAGGTCAAAATTATTTACCAAACAAATAGGCTTATTTTAGCAAAATGCCTAAAATATATACGAAAAAAAATTTGTATAAATACTTCAACTCAAATCAGTATTAGACATAAAGAATCTGAACTTCAAAGTAGAAAGCTATAGAAAATGAAATTATTAAAAACTATAACAACTTTCTCTGTTCTGGCGGTGCTTCTCGCATTGGTTTTGGCACAACCGACAGCACCTCCAACGACGCCACCAACAACTCCACCAACGACACCTCCTCACCAGACTACACCACCTACTACACCACCTACTACACCACCTACTACACCACCTACTACACCCCCTACAACTCCACCAGGAACTCCACCAACGACGCCACCAACAACACCACCAGGAACTCCACCAACAACACCACCCACGACTCCACCAGGAACTCCTCCGGCTACACCACCAGGTACTCCACCTGCAACTCCACCAGGAACTCCACCCGCTACACCACCAGGAACTCCACCCGCTACACCACCAGGTACTCCAGGCACACCAGGTACACCAGGCACTCCAGGCAGCGGTGGCCCCAAGAAGACTCGTCATCACTTCAAGACCAAACGTACTCGTAGGGGAGGCAGACGCAACAGACCACGTCGTAACAACCGCCGCAACAACCGTCGCAACAACCGTCGCAATAACCGTAGAAATAATCGTAATTAAATAATAACCACTTCAAATCCAAACATTAAAAAAAAAATCCGGAACTGACCAAATACAATTAAGTTGAAAAAAAATCCTTGCCGGCCTTAAAAAACAATTTAGTTTTTAATATTTGTTACATACTTTTAAAATAATAGAATATATGATTCTTTAAAAAAAACCTATTTTTTAATACTGGTTCTAACGGGTTTTGCACCAGCAACAGAGCAATTTTGTATTTTAATATTAACGCCGAAGGTACAAGAGCCAATTGGTTTTGTGCAAATGTATGTAACAGGTAGAAATAATGGTCGGAGACCCCCCAAAGTTACCCCTATTATGGTCAGGAGTGATAGAGGAGTCGATATAGCCATGTCCGTATGAACGAATGGATCTCGAAAACGATAATAGATAGAGACTTCCTTCTTTTTGCATTCGATTAGGATTTCGTTTATTTTTATAATTTGACCCCACCCCCTACCCCATAAATTCCACCTCAATGGTAAAAATTTCCTCGGCACGAAAAAAATTAAGTATGTCAGTATAGAGATAACGTCTCTCGTATGCCAAAAAGAAGGAAAGTCTCTATCTATTATCGTTTTCGAGATCCATTCGTTCATACGGACATGGCTATATCGACTTCTCTATCACTTCTGACCATAATAGGGGTAACTTTGGGGGGTCTCCGACCATTATTTCTACCTGTTACATACATTTGCACAAAACCAATTGGCTCTTGTACCTTCGGCGTTAATATTAAAATACAAAAATGCTCTGTTGCTGGTGCAAAACCCGTTAGAACCAGTATTAAAAAATAGGTTTTTTTTAAAGAATCATATATTCTATTATTTTAAAAGTATGTAACAAATATTAAAAACTAAATTGTTTTTTAAGGCCGGCAATGATTTTTTTTCAACTTAATTGTATTTGGTCAGTTCCGGATTTTTTTTTTAATGTTTGGATTTGAAGTGGTTATTATTTAATTACGATTATTTCTACGGTTATTGCGACGGTTATTGCGACGGTTGTTGCGGCGGTTGTTACGACGTGGTCTGTTGCGTCTGCCTCCCCTACGAGTACGTTTGGTCTTGAAGTGATGACGAGTCTTCTTGGGGCCACCGCTGCCTGGAGTGCCTGGTGTACCTGGTGTGCCTGGAGTACCTGGTGGTGTAGCGGGTGGAGTTCCTGGTGGTGTAGCGGGTGGAGTTCCTGGTGGAGTTGCAGGTGGAGTTCCTGGTGGAGTCGTGGGTGGTGTTGTTGGTGGAGTTCCTGGTGGTGTTGTTGGTGGCGTCGTTGGTGGAGTTCCTGGTGGAGTTGTAGGGGGTGTAGTAGGTGGTGTAGTAGGTGGTGTAGTAGGTGGTGTAGTCGGTGGAGTTGTAGGAGGTGTCGTTGGTGGAGTTGTTGGTGGCGTCGTTGGAGGTGCTGTCGGTTGTGCCAAAACCAATGCGAGAAGCACCGCCAGAACAGAGAAAGTTGTTATAGTTTTTAATAATTTCATTTTCTATAGCTTTCTACTTTGAAGTTCAGATTCTTTATGTCTAATACTGATTTGAGTTGAAGTATTTATACAAATTTTTTTTCGTATATATTTTAGGCATTTTGCTAAAATAAGCCTATTTGTTTGGTAAATAATTTTGACCTAATTTCGCACATAGGCCTATGTAGTTAGACTACATTTTTATTGAAGGCGTGAACCGTTTGTTGTATCTGAATATAGATGTTAAACATATGCATTAAATATGTTATTTAATATTTAAAAGTAAACAATAATTTAAAGTTACTTAAAACTAGAAGAAGAAGAAGTTTTTGTTTGGCCGCCTGGTTGATCGGTTTGCCTGGTTGCTCCTATTCGCAGCTTGGCAGTGGTCATTTCTAAATATATTTCACTAACAAGAATTTTGTGAAGCAAAACCACGAAGTGTATAGATCGGCACGATATATGTATTGGCATATTAATTAATTCCAATCTAATAGTGTAATATGAAAGATTTACATTGGTGTCCCAATTGAAACTTCGAAGTAAACAGAGAAGAAACTGTATTTGAGCCGATTCTTGAAGGATACCATAGTAAAGGCTCCACAAAAAGAAACTCATCAGTGTTATTGGGATCATTAAAATACTTAGACCAATGACTAACTAGGTCAATGTGATTATTTTAATTTAGTTAAGGTTTCATAAGGATATAACAATACTCTCTACCGAAGATAATATAAAAATAATATATATATAATATAAATGGTCATATTAAGGTAGTAGAAAAAGTGTAAAGGTTTTAAATAATATAAGGCAGCTTAAATGCACAATCAATCCAAAAGCTGAAGACAGACCACTTACATGAATATAATTTTGGATAGTTTTTGACAAAATGAAAACCGGGACGCTGCAGCATGTGGCATATTTTTACGCTACGCTACTTCTAGACTTCAATTAAATTTAAAAAATTTTAATGTGCTAAACAAATATGCTCAATTGTATTTATTTATTTATTAGGTGTGCCAACCTTGAGTAAAAATTAAATCATGTTGACAAAACAACTTCATAGACAATAGAAAACAGGTCAAAACTATTTACTAAACAAATATGTTTATTTTAAACTAATGCCAAAATATAATACCAAAAAATTTGTATAAATACTGCAACTCCAAAGCTAAACAGTCAGAAAGCATCACAGCTTGCTAATAAATCATAAAATGAAATTATTGAGAAGTATGACTGTGCTGACAGTACTCTTTGAACTGGTTTAAGGACAGCCTGAAACATCTTCAACGACATCCCAACTACACCAAGTACCCCACAAGGTACAGAAGTTTTCTGTTACTCGAATCAACATGGGTTATAACATAACCAAAACTAGTGCGATTCCAATTTTAATAGAATCTACCTAAGTATTTCTCTAAATTGTACCTATTTTGTCTATAATATTATTTCGTTTTCTGAAGATTCATTAATGTTAAAAAGAAATATGTAAAACAGATAACTTCGTTTGAACATAAACTCCAATGCCATTCACATAATATTTTAAAGCGTATAGCAACAATATAGCCCAAAAAAAAAAACAGAATGGTTGACGGTCTTTCAAAAAAGCTTCCACAAAAAGTTATCGAAAAAGTATCAATAATGTATGTACTCCATAACTATACTCCATAAAAAATCCACAAAACGATTTCAACTTAAATTGAGTTAATTACAAAAGTGTTTCATATGAAAACTTGTAAGTTTGCTCTTTGCTGCTATGACGACTACAAAAACTATGGAGGTACGTTTTTTATGGGACATATGTGAAGAGGTTACCCTTAGAAGCCATATTTTTCAGTTTGAAGTTGATTTTAGTATTTTCGATGCTTCGAAATCTTTGTATAATAATAAGTCTACATGCAGACCTTAAGTTGGATATCTAAAAAGAGGCATGTATGCTAGAGTCGCGAGTTCATGTCGAACTACACTGTCACCTTATTATGTAGGCCTAACTATGCTGCGAATAGTCTAATACAATCTAAAAATAATATAAAATGAAATAACATAAAATTCAACATTTATTTCTCTTAAAAAAATAAGTTTTTTTAAATCAATTATGTAACAGATAGAAATAATGGTCGGAGACCCCCATTATGGTTAGGAGTGATAGAGAGTCGATATAGCCATGTTCGTCTGTCCGTCCGTACAAACGAAAGAATCTCGGAAACGGTAATAGATAGAGACAACGCGCTTTTTGCATTCGACTAGGACTTCGCCGGAATTTTAAAGATTTTTTTAAAATTTTGCGCATCTCCCCTTCCCCATAAAATCACCCAAAAGGCTAAAAATTTCTTCAGCATAAAAGAAATTGAGTATACCAGTACAGAAATAATGTCTCTCTGAGCAAAAATCCAAAAAAGTTCATCAAAATCGGATAATAAATGACAATTTTATAAGCAATTGAATTTTAACGACCTATGATGCTTCCGTCCTCCCTTTTCTTATTCGTACAGTGAGAAGTGAGAGGAGCAAAATACTTTTCGCCAGCACCATTTTGCTTATTTTTTTCCTACTTTTTTTTGCACTGCTTGTTCAAAAGCTAGGGAAACATTTAATGTGTTTGTTAGGCGACCTGTACTGGTACAGGGTCTCTTACAGTCGATTATGCCCTGACTGTAATTTTCTTACTTGTCTTATTTTGTTTTTATAAAAATAAATTATTATTTAATTGTATTTATAAAAATAAATTTGTTTATTGTTTTTTTCCTGTTTTTTTTTAAATTCTTTTTATTACAAATAATTTCTTTTAGTTGTTTTATAAAACTTCTTTTTAATTTAATTTTATTTTCTTTCATTAATTTTATGTTTTTATTATTTTATATTATTTTATTTTTCTATGTATTTTATTTTCTAAAAAGTGTAAAACAAATTCTTTCTTTTTAGCTGATTAGCCTTGAAATGTGTATATATATGGGCGTTGTGGATGTGGGAACCAATCGGGACTTAAACACCTTTGCACTGCGGCTAGAGGACTATCTACTATGTAAACCCAGAGAACTCATAATGTACATATATTATATTCATCAGCTCAACAAAACCGCCCTATTTGTAAAGATTTTTAAGAATATATATAATCTTTGCTATCTTTGGCGATGCCTCTCTCTCTCTCTCTCTAGCACTAATAAAAACCTCATTAGAAACAGCATGAAAAAATCTTAAATAAACAAAAAAGTTGGTTCTTTTTTTAAAGAAATATATTCATATGCTACTAATTTAAAAATATTCAACAAAAATTAAAAACTAAGTTGTTGTACGGCATGGTTGGATTGTCTTCTCAATTGCATATTCTCCTTTCCGGAGATGCCTTTGATTGTTTGGATTTCAAGTGGTTATTAGTTAATTACGATTATTTCTACGGTTATTGCGACGGTTATTGCGACGATTGTTGCGACGTGGTCTGTTGACCCTGCCTCCCCTGCGTGTACGTTTGACCTTGAAGTGATGACGAGTCTTCTTGGGGCCACCGCTGCCTGGAGTGCCTGGTGTACCAGGTGTGCCTGGTGTTCCTGGTGTGGCTGGTGGTGTTGCTGGTGGAGTTCCTGGTGGTGTAGCAGGTGGAGTTCCTGGTGGTGTAGCTGGTGGAGTTCCGGGTGGTGTAGCTGGTGGAGTTCCTGCTGGTGGTGTTGTGGGTGGAGTTGTTGGTGGAGTTGTTGGTGGAGTTGTTGGTGGTGTAGTAGGTGGTGTAGTAGGTGGTGTAGTAGGTGGAGTAGTAGGTGGAGTTGTAGGAGGTGTTGTAGGAGGTGTTGTTGGTGGAGTCGTTGGAGGTGTTGTCGGTTGTCCCATGACCAGTGCGACTAGTACCGCCAGAACAGCACAAGTTGTTAATCTTTTTAATTGTTTCATTTTATATATGTTTACTGAATTACTTTGCGATTCTGTCTGTCTAATTCTGATTTCAGTTGAAGTATTTATACAAAATTTTTCACATATTGTTGTTCAAAAATAAGCCTATTTGCTTGGTAAATACATGACATTGCTCCAATTTCGTTCGTAGGCCTATGATTTAGTAAACTTTACGACATATGTTCTAAATGAAGATATTTGACTAACACAAATAATATTATTTTGCATGACGCTCATGTTTCCATACGTGGTATATATTTATGTTCACTTATATGGTTAATCACGATATATATTTATATATTTATTTTTGATTTTTAATAATTTTGTTTTTTAATAATTGGCAAAGGTGGTTGCAGTATAATCGAATAATGCCCTTATGCATCTATCTTTGCTTTTCACTTTTCTTATTTTAAACCTCGCGCTCACCCCATTATGTTTTCAAACATTTAACCGAAGGAAATTGGGATGATTCCCAGGGTAAACTTCTTAAACCAACTATAACTCAAGCTTTTTAGTTATTCTATCACATATCCGTACTATCATGTACGCAGACGATAACAGTTCCTGCGGCACATGATTTATTACAAGCTAACCTTAATGTTGGTGAACAAAGCTATGATACTATTTGGATTTATTAAACGTTGGTCAAAAGAGTTTATTCATCCATACTATACTAAGTTATTATTTATCCTTTTTTGCAAATAATTAAAGCTGGATATACCAGCATCAAAAATAACCTTGAGTTAAAAACAAAATATTTTATGTGTTAAACAAATAATTTTCTAAAAAAACAAACTCATATTGACAAAGCCAATTCCTAGGCCTAAGCGCAAATTCGGGGCAATGTTGTTTACCAAGCAAATAGGCTTACTTTAAACTAATGCTCAAATATAAGGCCAAGAAATTTGTATAAATACGGAGACTACAAACCGAAACAGACAGAAAGCATCACAGCTTCTAAGTAATACATTAACTTATCTAAAAATGAAAATATTAAAAAGTATAACAACTTTCGCTGTACTGGCGGTACTAGTCGCACTGGTCTTGGGACAACCGACAACACCTCCTACAACACCTCCTACAACTCCACCTACTACACCACCTACTACACCACCTACTACACCACCAACAACTCCACCAGGAACTCCACCAA
>JAWNNP010003333.1:0-18336 GCA_035044805.1 Leucophenga maculata
TCTAATCGAAAGGAGTGTGTGTATGTATAACTTTTTGAGTGCGCCAAAGATAAGGCGAAGAATATTTGCACAATAAAAATAATGCACAAAAACACTCAAATGCCAACCGAAAACTTGCGGAACTGGCAAACCAAAAAATGCAAACGCACGCAGGGGGTACAAAAAATCAAACAACAATGCTATACGCACCTGATGTATGTACTCAAAAAGTAGAAAACTCAGACTACAAACTCATTTATAGAGACGGATCGCTACCAACGAAACATCTACCTTTGTCATATCTACATAAACAGATGTACTAAAAATCGACCTCTAACAATAGCAATTCATGAGGCTATCTCCTGTAAAATATATTATCTGCTGGTATTTTCTATCGGCTCTAGATGCAATATCAAATACCAACAACCATGATCTTTATCTTCACATTATAAGAAATCAACTTTTGAAAAATCATATCAAAATCAAACTTATACGAGTCCTAGGACATAAAAATATACAGGGCAACGAGACCGCTGATTTTGCAGCAAAACTTGCACAATCCGCTGCCTTAGTATATACTAGCAACCAAAATATAAAGGACATAGACCAACAAGAATTAAGCAAAAATACATCGATCTGGCATAGCCTAACTTCTCCTAATATACATCCTTTTTTTATTCTTAAAAAACACTTAACTACCTCGAACAGACCAAATTAAATTAACACGCTTAAGACTTTGATTTACCAAACTTACACACAATCACTACTAAGATAACAATGTAGCCTCTAGCTACAGTGGCTCTATCGCATAATCGGACAAGAGTTTTTTTTTGCTATAAATGTGCTTTTAACTTTGAAAAAAATTACTAAATATTGTAACGAAGTTATGTATAGCTGGGGTATAGCTCGCCGGATGGTTCAGGTTCGTTACAGAAATTTCTAAAGAGTTACTGCTGTGATGTTGTGGAATCTTAAAAAATAGACAGCATTGATTATTTATTTTCAATTTATTTATAAATATTACGAATTAACAATGTAGGTGATGATTCCTCCGGGCCCAACGTGTAGATTGATGAATGAAGTGCCCATAGAAGCCGATCGTGTTAGCGTAAGCGTGCATGTGCTAGAGCGTGCAAGAGCGATAGTTTGAGTGCATGAGTGTGTGCATGTGTGAGCTTGTGAGTTTGTCTGTGTAGGTGTGTGTTTGAGTGTGTGTCTTGTGTCTCGTGTCTTGTGTTGTAAGTGTAGTGAGGTTAGTACATGAGGCATGCACGTGTGAGTGAAAACAGACATGCACATCCAAACTATAACCGATCATTCTACATTCTTAAAAGTAGCTTATTTAGCGGACTCAATTCTGTACTTGGCTTACGCATCCCATACTTCTTGCCATCCGAGCCATGCTAATAAAATTTGCTTTCATCAGTAAACAAAACCTATCTATCTTTGTAATGTATTTTAAGGTAATTTACCATTAAATTACCAGATTTCAAGTCTTTTGTTTTTAGTAAATACTCTTCTGCTTTTATTTGTAAAGCTTATAAACGACTTTTTTGTAGGCACTCTTCTATAATAACCATTTTTATATAATGTTTTGCGAACAGTGTTATGGCAAACATCCTTTCCAGTCCTAGTTTTCAACTATATTTTAAATTTTTTTTCCGGTTTTAAAAGAATTTTGTCTGATTCAATTAAGTTTAGACCGCTCTTCTTCGATCATTTAAAATTTTGCCTTGACCTTCTCCGCTGCTATTTGCCAACCAAAACTCATCACGGAACATCTTGGTAATATCGTGAATAGTAAATTTGCTACTTCCACTCGATTCGATCATTTCTCTTACGGTTTTAACTTCGAATCTTAATTTGATTATTAATTATATAAGAATAGATTACTTCCCATGAAATATATAGAAAAAAAGTAAGTTTTCTTATGCGTACTTGCGAAATAACACAATTTTTTGCATTGCTTTATTCGTTTGTCCGATTATGCGTTAAGGGAAAAAAATTTAGATATATTTGTATTTCTGTTAAAATTATTAGTTATCTTTAAAACAGTTTTGACTTTTTTTTTATTTGACTATTCGGAAAGAAAAATAAATGAAATGAAATAAATGAATAAAAGCGAAACAAATATTATATTTAGTAAATATTTTCAAAGTTGAGAGCACATTTCTATTAAACAAATTCTTGTCCGATTATGCGATAGAGCCACTGTACAAATATTAAACATATTCTAATCACCTGCCCTACTCTCAACCAGAGTATGAAAATTATAACACGATCTTACTTCTACGAGACCTCAATGAAAAAAACGCATATCTAACTATTAAGTTTTTAAAATATAGCAATTTATTCACCAAAATATAAATACTAGTATAAAAGAATGTTAAAAAAATAAAAATTCTAGTTTTTGCTTCTTCATATACAATATTATATTAAAATATCTTTGTAAATAACCAATTATCATCTCATTATTTAGAACTGTAAATAAAATATTCTTCTAGATGTTAAGTTTATAGTAGCCAAAGGCCCTAGCCAGTTCTCTCTTTCCCCATTAGTGATAAGTTTACTTAGTCCTAGTATTGTTGTAAATAATAGTAAATAATAAAGATATTTGTTTGCAGCAAAATTCATCAAACGCTTAATAGCATTGAAGCACCCTTTATTTTAATGCAACAATAGATAAAGCTAAATATTGTAAATTTTCTTTATTCTCTTCTGCTTTGTTCTGGCTTACTACTTATTTCCAATGCTTAAAAGATAAGTGCAATAACAAACATAACTAATGCATATTAATTGTTATTGTAGATAATCTCATTTTTACTGTTCTTTTCTAAGCAATTGCTTTTGTGCTTATAACTATTTTTAAGGCAGCTGTGCTGTCACTCTTCGTTTGCTAGAATACGAATATCCTAAGTTTATTTAATAAACGCGCGTGTTTCATTTATTTGAAGTATATTCATAATATTTTTATTATTAGAAATTGGTCCATATAGATTTAAATGCAAAGTTTGACCTCAAAGGTGATATTAGGAGCTTAGTAAAAAGTGGCATTTTGATCGGTGCATTTTTAATATTTATGGTGCAAATATAATGCATCATTTGTGAAACTATACGGGGGGTGTGTACCGCCCCTCTAATTTTGACCAAACTTAACCCGTTTACTTCTCATGATCCTCTTAACATGTATACCAAATTTCATCTCTGTACCTTAAATAAATGCAAAAATATGACAAATTTTGATTCTCGCTAATATGGGAGGTGGGGCAACGCCCCCTCCGATTTTATGCAAACTTAACAGGTTAAATTCTCCTTATCCACTTAACATGTATACCAAATTTCATTTCTGTTAACGTAACAGGTTGACTTCTCCTCATCTTCTTAACATGTATACCAAATTTCATCTCTGTACCTTAAATGAATACAAAGATATGACAAATTTTGATTATCGCTTATATGGGGGGTGGGGCAACGCCCCTCCGATTTTGTCCAACCTAAACAGGTTGACTTCTCCTCATCCTCTTAACATGTACACCAAATTGCATCTCTGTACCTTAAATGGATGCAAAGATATGACAAATTTTGATTATCGCTTATATGGGGGGTGGGGCATCACCCCCTCCGATTTTGTCCAAGCGTAACAGGTTGACGTCTCCTCATCCTCTTAACATGTATATCAAATTTCATTTCTGTACCTTAAATGGATGCAAATATATGACAAATTTTGATTGTCGCTTATATGGGGGGTGGGGCAACGCCCCCTCCGATTTTGTCCAAACTTAACAGGTTGACTTCTCCTCATCCTCTTAACATGTATACCAAATTTCTTTTCTGTACCTTAAATGGATGCAAAGATATGACAAATTTTGATTGTCGCTTATATGGTGGGAGGAGCAACGCCCCCTCCGATTTTGTCAAAACGTAGCCTATGTTCTTTTCCATCATCCCATCTATCTCTATTCCAAAATTCAGACGAATTGGTTGAGCGGCTTAGCCGTAAGAGAGGAACATACATCCATACATCAATAAATCCATACATACAAACTTTCGCATTTATAATATTAGTAGGATATATATATGTATATATATATTGTATATATATATATATATATATATATATACATGTATATACACAACCGTACAAACATTATTTCGCTGCGTAAATACAATACATAAGTGCAGTGCAGTAACTTTGATTAAGATCAAATTTTATATATATACCGTTCAAAAAAAGACAATAAAACATAAACTATGTCAAATATATCTAAAACGTCTGGGTTGGCTGCAACTAATAAAGCAGATGATATTACTTTAAACAAAGAGGAACGTGATTCATTTATACGACAGTTGGTGGCATTTAATAATTTTCTCACGATCGAACAATGAATTAAATTAGATGAAGCTTTCTGCGCGGCTTAAATATATCGATATAAACAAATTTTGAACAAACCCGCTCAAGCCTTAAATGATGACATTAAAGAATTTACAACTTGGAAGACAATTTTTGCAAAGTATATATGGAGGCTAAATTAAATCGTGAACTAAACTGTAAAAATAAAACAAGTGGTTCACATTCATAAAACGTATGACAATTTGCATGGGATGACGCTATGCTACAGTAGCCACACCGCTGATCAAGATTACCGGAGTTGAAGATTCCTGTTTGTACTGGTATATCGACTGGCCATTATTCTTGCTTATTCATCTTAATTACTTGATTAGCCATCAACCGTTTTTCGGCCATAGCCGCATTTATAAAGGCGCGCCAGCTTCCGTTACCTTGTTCGCGCAAGCGCCAGTTGTTTGAATGCCAAGTTCGGAGAGATTCTTGGATTCCGGGAATATCAGCGTTTTATAGTTCTTTATTTTAGTCTTTCGAGAGAGGGCTTTACTTTTCAGCGCAAAAAGCATCTGTTTGCAAGCGTGATTCTTCGCCTGATCTCCAGACTGACGTTGTTATTGATGGTTATCTCGGATCCAAGATAGACAAAGTTTTCTACGATGACGGCGTGAGAGATGACATCAAGCACTTCGTCTTGTCCTCATTCACCGCTAGAGTCATGAGCCGAGACTGTTTTTCAATCTTTGAGAACGCCTTGCTGACTCGCCGTTCCTGCGTACCGATGATATCGACGTCATCGACGTCATCGGAGTAAGCGAGCAGCATCACTTCCTTTTGAAAGATCGATACTCTGTATGTACGGGCACTGGCGTATGATGTATTCCCTCAGAAGATTGAAAAAATCGCACGGCAGAGCATCGCCCTGCCTGAAACCTCTTTTGGTATCAAAGAGGTCAGAAAGGTTTTTCTCCACCCTGTCAACACTATATGTGGGAGAAAGCTTCGTCATACAAAGACGAACGATCTTTGCCGGGATACCTAGAGCAGACGGGGCGTCAAAAAACTTCGATCGTATCGGCGTATCGAAACCGGCTTTATAGTCGACAAATAGGTGGAGTGTGTCTTTCTTAAATGTGAATATGTGATGATTCCTCCGGGCCCAACGTGTAGATTGATGAATGAAGTGCCCATAGAAGCCGATCGTGTTAGCGTAAGCGTGCATGTGCTAGAGCGTGCAAGAGCGATAGTTTGAGTGCATGAGTGTGTGCATGTGTGAGCTTGTGAGTTTGTCTGTGTAGGTGTGTGTTTGAGTGTGTGTCTTGTGTCTCGTGTCTTGTGTTGTAAGTGTAGTGAGGTTAGTACATGAGGCATGCACGTGTGAGTGAAAACAGACATGCACATCCAAACTATAACCGATCATTCTACATTCTTAAAAGTAGCTTATTTAGCGGACTCAATTCTGTACTTGGCTTACGCATCCCATACTTCTTGCCATCCGAGCCATGCTAATAAAATTTGCTTTCATCAGTAAACAAAACCTATCTATCTTTGTAATGTATTTTAAGGTGATTTACCATTAAATTACCAGATTTCAAGTCTTTTGTTTTTAGTAAATACTCTTCTGCTTTTATTTGTAAAGCTTATAAACGACTTTTTTGTAGGCACTCTTCTATAATAACCATTTTTATATAATGTTTTGCGAACAGTGTTATGGCAAACATCCTTTCCAGTCCTAGTTTTCAACTATATTTTAAATTTTTTTTCCGGTTTTAAAAGAATTTTGTCTGATTCAATTAAGTTTAGACCGCTCTTCTTCGATCATTTAAAATTTTGCCTTGACCTTCTCCGCTGCTATTTGCCAACCAAAACTCATCACGGAACATCTTGGTAATATCGTGAATAGTAAATTTGCTACTTCCACTCGATTCGATCATTTCTCTTACGGTTTTAACTTCGAATCTTAATTTGATTATTAATTATATAAGAATAGATTACTTCCCATGAAATATATAGAAAAAAAGTAAGTTTTCTTATGCGTACTTGTGAAATAACACAATTTTTTGCATTGCTTTATTCGTTTGTCCGATTATGCGTTAAGGGAAAAAAATTTAGATATATTTGTATTTCTGTTAAAATTATTAGTTATCTTTAAAAAAGTTTTGACTTTTTTTTTATTTGACTATTCGGAAAGAAAAATAAATGAAATGAAATAAATGAATAAAAGCGAAACAAATATTATATTTAGTAAATATTTTCAAAGTTGAGAGCACATTTCTATTAAACAAATTCTTGTCCGATTATGCGATAGAGCCACTGTACAAATATTAAACATATTCTAATCACCTGCCCTACTCTCAACCAGAGTATGAAAATTATAACACGATCTTACTTCTACGAGACCTCAATGAAAAAAACGCATATCTAACTATTAAGTTTTTAAAATATAGCAATTTATTCACCAAAATATAAATACTAGTATAAAAGAATGTTAAAAAAATAAAAATTCTAGTTTTTGCTTCTTCATATACAATATTATATTAAAATATCTTTGTAAATAACCAATTATCATCTCATTATTTAGAACTGTAAATAAAATATTCTTCTAGATGTTAAGTTTATAGTAGCCAAAGGCCCTAGCCAGTTCTCTCTTTCCCCATTAGTGATAAGTTTACTTAGTCCTAGTATTGTTGTAAATAATAGTAAATAATAAAGATATTTGTTTGCAGCAAAATTCATCAAACGCTTAATAGCATTGAAGCACCCTTTATTTTAATGCAACAATAGATAAAGCTAAATATTGTAAATTTTCTTTATTCTCTTCTGCTTTGTTCTGGCTTACTACTTATTTCCAATGCTTAAAAGATAAGTGCTGCAATAACAAACATAACTAATGCATATTAATTGTTATTGTAGATAATCTCATTTTTACTGTTCTTTTCTAAGCAATTGCTTTTGTGCTTATAACTATTTTTAAGGCAGCTGTGCTGTCACTCTTCGTTTGCTAGAATACGAATATCCTAAGTTTATTTAATAAACGCGCGTGTTTCATTTATTTGAAGTATATTCATAATATTTTTATTATTAGAAATTGGTCCATATAGATTTAAATGCAAAGTTTGACCTCAAAGGTGATATTAGGAGCTTAGTAAAAAGTGGCATTTTGATCGGTGCATTTTTAATATTTATGGTGCAAATATAATGCATCATTTGTGAAACTATACGGGGGGTGTGTACCGCCCCTCTAATTTTGACCAAACTTAACCCGTTTACTTCTCATGATCCTCTTAACATGTATACCAAATTTCATCTCTGTACCTTAAATAAATGCAAAAATATGACAAATTTTGATTCTCGCTAATATGGGAGGTGGGGCAACGCCCCCTCCGATTTTATGCAAACTTAACAGGTTAAATTCTCCTTATCCTCTTAACATGTATACCAAATTTCATTTCTGTTAACGTAACAGGTTGACTTCTCCTCATCTTCTTAACATGTATACCAAATTTCATCTCTGTACCTTAAATGAATGCAAAGATATGACAAATTTTGATTATCGCTTATATGGGGGGTGGGGCAACGCCCCTCCGATTTTGTCCAACCTAAACAGGTTGACTTCTCCTCATCCTCTTAACATGTACACCAAATTGCATCTCTGTACCTTAAATGGATGCAAAGATATGACAAATTTTGATTATCGCTTATATGGGGGGTGGGGCATCACCCCCTCCGATTTTGTCCAAGCATAACAGGTTGACGTCTCCTCATCCTCTTAACATGTATATCAAATTTCATTTCTGTACCTTAAATGGATGCAAATATATGACAAATTTTGATTATCGCTTATATGGGGGGTGGGGCATCACCCCCTCCGATTTTGTCCAAGCATAACAGGTTGACGTCTCCTCATCCTCTTAACATGTATACCAAATTTCTTTTCTGTACCTTAAATGGATGCAAAGATATGAAAAATTTTGATTGTCGCTTATATGGGGGGAGGAGCAACGCCCCCTCCGATTTTGTCAAAACGTAGCCTATGTTCTTTTCCATCATCCCATCTATCTCTATTCCAAAATTCAGACGAATTGGTTGAGCGGCTTAGCCGTAAGAGAGGAACATACATCCATATATCAATAAATCCATACATACAAACTTTCGCATTTATAATATTAGTAGGATATATATATATATATATTGTATATATATATATATATATATATATATATATATACATGTATATACACAACCGTACAAACATTTTTTCATTTTATATATATACCGTTCAAAAAAAGACAATAAAACATAAACTATGTCAAATATATCTAAAACGTCTGGGTTGGCTGCAACTAATAAAGCAGATGATATTACTTTAAACAAAGAGGAACGTGATTCATTTATACGACAGTTGGTGGCATTTAATAATTTTCTCACGATCGAACAATGAATTAAATTAGATGAAGCTTTCTGCGCGGCTTAAATATATCGATATAAACAAATTTTGAACAAACCCGCTCAAGCCTTAAATGATGACATTAAAGAATTTACAACTTGGAAGACAATTTTTGCAAAGTATATATGGAGGCTAAATTAAATCGTGAACTAAACTGTAAAAATAAAACAAGTGGTTCACATTCATAAAACGTATGACAATTTGCATGGGATGACGCTATGCTACAGTAGCCACACCGCTGATCAAGATTACCGGAGTTGAAGATTCCTGTTTGTACTGGTATATCGACTGGCCATTATTCTTGCTTATTCATCTTAATTACTTGATTAGCCATCAACCGTTTTTCGGCCATAGCCGCATTTATAAAGGCGCGCCAGCTTCCGTTACCTTGTTCGCGCAAGCGCCAGTTGTTTGAATGCCAAGTTCGGAGAGATTCTTGGATTCCGGGAATATCAGCGTTTTATAGTTCTTTATTTTAGTCTTTCGAGAGAGGGCTTTACTTTTCAGCGCAAAAAGCATCTGTTTGCAAGCGTGATTCTTCGCCTGATCTCCAGACTGACGTTGTTATTGATGGTTATCTCGGATCCAAGATAGACAAAGTTTTCTACGATGACGGCGTGAGAGATGACATCAAGCACTTCGTCTTGTCCTCATTCACCGCTAGAGTCATGAGCCGAGACTGTTTTTCAATCTTTGAGAACGCCTTGCTGACTCGCCGTTCCTGCGTACCGATGATATCGACGTCATCGACGTCATCGGAGTAAGCGAGCAGCATCACTTCCTTTTGAAAGATCGATACTCTGTATGTACGGGCACTGGCGTATGATGTATTCCCTCAGAAGATTGAAAAAATCGCACGGCAGAGCATCGCCCTGCCTGAAACCTCTTTTGGTATCAAAGAGGTCAGAAAGGTTTTTCTCCACCCTGTCAACACTATATGTGGGAGAAAGCTTCGTCATACAAAGACGAACGATCTTTGCCGGGATACCTAGAGCAGACGGGGCGTCAAAAAACTTCGATCGTATCGGCGTATCGAAACCGGCTTTATAGTCGACAAATAGGTGGAGTGTGTCTTTCTTAAATGTGAATATGTGATGATTCCTCCGGGCCCAACGTGTAGATTGATGAATGAAGTGCCCATAGAAGCCGATCGTGTTAGCGTAAGCGTGCATGTGCTAGAGCGTGCAAGAGCGATAGTTTGAGTGCATGAGTGTGTGCATGTGTGAGCTTGTGAGTTTGTCTGTGTAGGTGTGTGTTTGAGTGTGTGTCTTGTGTCTTGTGTTGTAAGTGTAGTGAGGTTAGTACATGAGGCATGCACGTGTGAGTGAAAACAGACATGCACATCCAAACTATAACCGATCATTCTACATTCTTAAAAGTAGCTTATTTAGCGGACTCAATTCTGTACTTGGCTTACGCATCCCATACTTCTTGCCATCCGAGCCATGCTAATAAAATTTGCTTTCATCAGTAAACAAAACCTATCTATCTTTGTAATGTATTTTAAGGTAATTTACCATTAAATTACCAGATTTCAAGTCTTTTGTTTTTAGTAAATACTCTTCTGCTTTTATTTGTAAAGCTTATAAACGACTTTTTTGTAGGCACTCTTCTATAATAACCATTTTTATATAATGTTTTGCGAACAGTGTTATGGCAAACATCCTTTCCAGTCCTAGTTTTCAACTATATTTTAAATTTTTTTTCCGGTTTTAAAAGAATTTTGTCTGATTCAATTAAGTTTAGACCGCTCTTCTTCGATCATTTAAAATTTTGCCTTGACCTTCTCCGCTGCTATTTGCCAACCAAAACTCATCACGGAACATCTTGGTAATATCGTGAATAGTAAATTTGCTACTTCCACTCGATTCGGTCATTTCTCTTACGGTTTTAACTTCGAATCTTAATTTGATTATTAATTATATAAGAATAGATTACTTCCCATGAAATATATAGAAAAAAAGTAAGTTTTCTTATGCGTACTTGCGAAATAACACAATTTTTTGCATTGCTTTATTCGTTTGTCCGATTATGCGTTAAGGGAAAAAAATTGAGATATATTTGTATTTCTGATAAAATTATTAGTTATCTTTAAAAAAGTTTTGACTTTTTTTTTATTTGAATATTCGGAAAGAAAAATAAATGAAATGAAATAAATGAATAAAAGCGAAACAAATATTATATTTAGTAAATATTTTCAAAGTTGAGAGCACATTTCTATTAAACAAACTCTTGTCCGATTATGCGATAGAGCCACTGTACAAATATTAAACATATTCTAATCACCTGCCCTACTCTCAACCAGAGTATGAAAATTATAACACGATCTTACTTCTACGAGACCTCAATGAAAAAAACGCATATCTAACTATTAAGTTTTTAAAATATAGCAATTTATTCACCAAAATATAAATACTAGTATAAAAGAATGTTAAAAAAATAAAAATTCTAGTTTTTGCTTCTTCATATACAATATTATATTAAAATATCTTTGTAAATAACCAATTATCATCTCATTATTTAGAACTGTAAATAAAATATTCTTCTAGATGTTAAGTTTATAGTAGCCAAAGGCCCTAGCCAGTTCTCTCTTTCCCCATTAGTGATAAGTTTACTTAGTCCTAGTATTGTTGTAAATAATAGTAAATAATAAAGATATTTGTTTGCAGCAAAATTCATCAAACGCTTAATAGCATTGAAGCACCCTTTATTTTAATGCAACAATAGATAAAGCTAAATATTGTAAATTTTCTTTATTCTCTTCTGCTTTGTTCTGGCTTACTACTTATTTCCAATGCTTAAAAGATAAGTGCTGCAATAACAAACATAACTAATGCATATTAATTGTTATTGTAGATAATCTCATTTTTACTGTTCTTTTCTAAGCAATTGCTTTTGTGCTTATAACTATTTTTAAGGCAGCTGTGCTGTCACTCTTCGTTTGCTAGAATACGAATATCCTAAGTTTATTTAATAAACGCGCGTGTTTCATTTATTTGAAGTATATTCATAATATTTTTATTATTAGAAATTGGTCCATATAGATTTAAATGCAAAGTTTGACCTCAAAGGTGATATTAGGAGCTTAGTAAAAAGTGGCATTTTGATCGGTGCATTTTTAATATTTATGGTGCAAATATAATGCATCATTTGTGAAACTATAGGGGGGGTGTGTACCGCCCCCCTAATTTTGACCAAACTTAACCCGTTTACTTCTCATGATCCTCTTAACATGTATACCAAATTTCATCTCTGTACCTTAAATAAATGCAAAAATATGACAAATTTTGATTCTCGCTAATATGGGAGGTGGGGCAACGCCCCCTCCGATTTTATGCAAACTTAACAGGTTAAATTCTCCTTATCCTCTTAACATGTATACCAAATTTCATTTCTGTTAACGTAACATGTTGACTTCTCCTCATCCTCTTAACATGTATACCAAATTTCTTTTCTGTACCTTAAATGGATGCAAAGATATGACAAATTTTGATTGTCGCTTATATGGGGGGAGGAGCAACGCCCCCTCCGATTTTGTCAAAACGTAGCCTATGTTCTTTTCCATCATCCCATCTATCTCTATTCCAAAATTCAGACGAATTGGTTGAGCGGCTTAGCCGTAAGAGAGGAACATACATCCATACATCAATAAATCCATACATACAAACTTTCGCATTTATAATATTAGTAGGATATATATATGTATATATATATTGTATATATATATATATATATATATATATATACATGTATATACACAACCGTACAAACATTATTTCGCTGCGTAAATACAATACATAAGTGCAGTGCAGTAACTTTGATTAAGATCAAATTTTATATATATACCGTTCAAAAAAAGACAATAAAACATAAACTATGTCAAATATATCTAAAACGTCTGGGTTGGCTGCAACTAATAAAGCAGATGATATTACTTTAAACAAAGAGGAACGTGATTCATTTATACGACAGTTGGTGGCATTTAATAATTTTCTCACGATCGAACAATGAATTAAATTAGATGAAGCTTTCTGCGCGGCTTAAATATATCGATATAAACAAATTTTGAACAAACCCGCTCAAGCCTTAAATGATGACATTAAAGAATTTACAACTTGGAAGACAATTTTTGCAAAGTATATATGGAGGCTAAATTAAATCGTGAACTAAACTGTAAAAATAAAACAAGTGGTTCACATTCATAAAACGTATGACAATTTGCATGGGATGACGCTATGCTACAGTAGCCACACCGCTGATCAAGATTACCGGAGTTGAAGATTCCTGTTTGTACTGGTATATCGACTGGCCATTATTCTTGCTTATTCATCTTAATTACTTGATTAGCCATCAACCGTTTTTCGGCCATAGCCGCATTTATAAAGGCGCGCCAGCTTCCGTTACCTTGTTCGCGCAAGCGCCAGTTGTTTGAATGCCAAGTTCGGAGAGATTCTTGGATTCCGGGAATATCACCGTTTTATAGTTCTTTATTTTAGTCTTTCGAGAGAGGGCTTTACTTTTCAGCGCAAAAAGCATCTGTTTGCAAGCGTGATTCTTCGCCTGATCTCCAGGCTGACGTTGTTATTGATGGTTATCTCGGATCCAAGATAGACAAAGTTTTCTACGATGACGGCGTGAGAGATGACATCAAGCACTTCGTCTTGTCCTCATTCACCGCTAGAGTCATGAGCCGAGACTGTTTTTCAATCTTTGAGAACGCCTTGCTGACTCGCCGTTCCTGCGTACCGATGATATCGACGTCATCGACGTCATCGGAGTAAGCGAGCAGCATCACTTCCTTTTGAAAGATCGATACTCTGTATGTACGGGCACTGGCGTATGATGTATTCCCTCAGAAGATTGAAAAAATCGCACGGCAGAGCATCGCCCTGCCTGAAACCTCTTTTGGTATCAAAGAGGTCAGAAAGGTTTTTCTCCACCCTGTCAACACTATATGTGGGAGAAAGCTTCGTCATACAAAGACGAACGATCTTTGCCGGGATACCTAGAGCAGACGGGGCGTCAAAAAACTTCGATCGTATCGGCGTATCGAAACCGGCTTTATAGTCGACAAATAGGTGGAGTGTGTCTTTCTTAAATGTGAATATGTGATGATTCCTCCGGGCCCAACGTGTAGATTGATGAATGAAGTGCCCATAGAAGCCGATCGTGTTAGCGTAAGCGTGCATGTGCTAGAGCGTGCAAGAGCGATAGTTTGAGTGCATGAGTGTGTGCATGTGTGAGCTTGTGAGTTTGTCTGTGTAGGTGTGTGTTTGAGTGTGTGTCTTGTGTCTCGTGTCTTGTGTTGTAAGTGTAGTGAGGTTAGTGCATGAGGCATGCACGTGTGAGTGAAAACAGACATGCACATCCAAACTATAACCGATCATTCTACATTCTTAAAAGTAGCTTATTTAGCGGACTCAATTCTGTACTTGGCTTACGCATCCCATACTTCTTGCCATCCGAGCCATGCTAATAAAATTTGCTTTCATCAGTAAACAAAACCTATCTATCTTTGTAATGTATTTTAAGGTGATTTACCATTAAATTACCAGATTTCAAGTCTTTTGTTTTTAGTAAATACTCTTCTGCTTTTATTTGTAAAGCTTATAAACGACTTTTTTGTAGGCACTCTTCTATAATAACCATTTTTATATAATGTTTTGCGAACAGTGTTATGGCAAACATCCTTTCCAGTCCTAGTTTTCAACTATATTTTAAATTTTTTTTCCGGTTTTAAAAGAATTTTGTCTGATTCAATTAAGTTTAGACCGCTCTTCTTCGATCATTTAAAATTTTGCCTTGACCTTCTCCGCTGCTATTTGCCAACCAAAACTCATCACGGAACATCTTGGTAATATCGTGAATAGTAAATTTGCTACTTCCACTCGATTCGGTCATTTCTCTTACGGTTTTAACTTCGAATCTTAATTTGATTATTAATTATATAAGAATAGATTACTTCCCATGAAATATATAGAAAAAAAGTAAGTTTTCTTATGCGTACTTGCGAAATAACACAATTTTTTGCATTGCTTTATTCGTTTGTCCGATTATGCGTTAAGGGAAAAAAATTGAGATATATTTGTATTTCTGATAAAATTATTAGTTATCTTTAAAAAAGTTTTGACTTTTTTTTTATTTGACTATTCGGAAAGAAAAATAAATGAAATGAAATAAATGAATAAAAGCGAAACAAATATTATATTTAGTAAATATTTTCAAAGTTGAGAGCACATTTCTATTAAACAAACTCTTGTCCGATTATGCGATAGAGCCACTGTACAAATATTAAACATATTCTAATCACCTGCCCTACTCTCAACCAGAGTATGAAAATTATAACACGATCTTACTTCTACGAGACCTCAATGAAAAAAACGCATATCTAACTATTAAGTTTTTAAAATATAGCAATTTATTCACCAAAATATAAATACTAGTATAAAAGAATGTTAAAAAAATAAAAATTCTAGTTTTTGCTTCTTCATATACAATATTATATTAAAATATCTTTGTAAATATCCAATTATCATCTCATTATTTAGAACTGTAAATAAAATATTCTTCTAGATGTTAAGTTTATAGTAGCCAAAGTCCCTAGCCAGTTCTCTCTTTCCCCATTAGTGATAAGTTTACTTAGTCCTAGTATTGTTGTAAATAATAGTAAATAATAAAGATATTTGTTTGCAGCAAAATTCATCAAACGCTTAATAGCATTGAAGCACCCTTTATTTTAATGCAACAATAGATAAAGCTAAATATTGTAAATTTTCTTTATTCTCTTCTGCTTTGTTCTGGCTTACTACTTATTTCCAATGCTTAAAAGATAAGTGCTGCAATAACAAACATAACTAATGCATATTAATTGTTATTGTAGATAATCTCATTTTTACTGTTCTTTTCTAAGCAATTGCTTTTGTGCTTATAACTATTTTTAAGGCAGCTGTGCTATCACTCTTCGTTTGCTAGAATACGAATATCCTAAGTTTATTTAATAAACGCGCGTGTTTCATTTATTTGAAGTATATTCATAATATTTTTATTATTAGAAATTGGTCCATATAGATTTAAATGCAAAGTTTGACCTCAAAGGTGATATTAGGAGCTTAGTAAAAAGTGGCATTTTGATCGGTGCATTTTTAATATTTATGGTGCAAATATAATGCATCATTTGTGAAACTATACGGGGGGTGTGTACCGCCCCTCTAATTTTGACCAAACTTAACCCGTTTACATCTCATGATCCTCTTAACATGTATACCAAATTTCATCTCTGTACCTTAAATAAATGCAAAAATATGACAAATTTTGATTCTCGCTAATATGGGAGGTGGGGCAACGCCCCCTCCGATTTTATGCAAACTTAACAGGTTAAATTCTCCTTATCCTCTTAACATGTATACCAAATTTCATTTCTGTTAACGTAACAGGTTGACTTCTCCTCATCTTCTTAACATGTATACCAAATTTCATCTATGTACCTTAAATGAATGCAAAGATATGACAAATTTTGATTATCGCTTATATGGGGGGTGGGGCAACGCCCCTCCGATTTTGTCCAACCTAAACAGGTTGACTTCTCCTCATCCTCTTAACATGTACACCAAATTGCATCTCTGTACCTTAAATGGATGCAAAGATATGACAAATTTTGATTATCGCTTATATGGGGGGTGGGGCATCACCCCCTCCGATTTTGTCCAAGCATAACAGGTTGACGTCTCCTCATCCTCTTAACATGTATATCAAATTTCATTTGTGTACCTTAAATGGATGCAAATATATGACAAATTTTGATTGTCGCTTATATGGGGGGTGGGGCAACGCCCCCTCCGATTTTGTCCAAACTTAACAGGTTGACTTCTCCTCATCCTCTTAACATGTATACCAAATTTCTTTTCTGTACCTTAAATGGATGCAAAGATATGACAAATTTTGATTGTCGCTTATATGGTGGGAGGAGCAACGCCCCCTCCGATTTTGTCAAAACGTAGCCTATGTTCTTTTCCATCATCCCATCTATCTCTATTCCAAAATTCAGACGAATTGGTTGAGCGGCTTAGCCGTAAGAGAGGAACATACATCCATACATCAATAAATCCATACATACAAACTTTCGCATTTATAATATTAGTAGGATATATATATGTATATATATATTGTATATATATATATATATATATATATATATATATATATATATACATGTATATACACAACCGTACAAACATTATTTTGCTGCGTAAATACAATACATAAGTGCAGTGCAGTAACTTTGATTAAGATCAAATTTTATATATATACCGTTCAAAAAAAGACAATAAAACATAAACTATGTCAAATATATCTAAAACGTCTGGGTTGGCTGCAACTAATAAAGCAGATGATATTACTTTAAACAAAGAGGAACGTGATTCATTTATACGACAGTTGGTGGCATTTAATAATTTTCTCACGATCGAACAATGAATTAAATTAGATGAAGCTTTCTGCGCGGCTTAAATATATCGATATAAACAAATTTTGAACAAACCCGCTCAAGCCTTAAATGATGACATTAAAGAATTTACAACTTGGAAGACAATTTTTGCAAAGTATATATGGAGGCTAAATTAAATCGTGAACTAAACTGTAAAAATAAAACAAGTGGTTCACATTCATAAAACGTATGACAATTTGCATGGGATGACGCTATGCTACAGTAGCCACACCGCTGATCAAGATTACCGGAGTTGAAGATTCCTGTTTGTACTGGTATATCGACTGGCCATTATTCTTGCTTATTCATCTTAATTACTTGATTAGCCATCAACCGTTTTTCGGCCATAGCCGCATTTATAAAGGCGCGCCAGCTTCCGTTACCTTGTTCGCGCA
Source organism: Leucophenga maculata (assembly GCA_035044805.1). Taxonomy (NCBI): domain Eukaryota; kingdom Metazoa; phylum Arthropoda; class Insecta; order Diptera; family Drosophilidae; genus Leucophenga; species Leucophenga maculata. The sequence continues at coordinate 17,646 of JAWNNP010003333.1, forward strand.
AGCGCCAGTTGTTTGAATGCCAAGTTCGGAGAGATTCTTGGATTCCGGGAATATCACCGTTTTATAGTTCTTTATTTTAGTCTTTCGAGAGAGGGCTTTACTTTTCAGCGCAAAAAGCATCTGTTTGCAAGCGTGATTCTTCGCCTGATCTCCAGGCTGACGTTGTTATTGATGGTTATCTCGGATCCAAGATAGACAAAGTTTTCTACGATGACGGCGTGAGAGATGACATCAAGCACTTCGTCTTGTCCTCATTCACCGCTGGAGTCATGAGCCGAGACTGTTTTTCAATCTTTGAGAACGCCTTGCTGACTCGCCGTTCCTGCGTACCGATGATATCGACGTCATCGACGTCATCGGAGTAAGCGAGCAGCATCACTTCCTTTTGAAAGATCGATACTCTGTATGTACGGGCACTGGCGTATGATGTATTCCCTCAGAAGATTGAAAAAATCGCACGGCAGAGCATCGCCCTGCCTGAAACCTCTTTTGGTATCAAAGAGGTCAGAAAGGTTTTTCTCCACCCTGTCAACACTATATGTGGGAGAAAGCTTCGTCATACAAAGACGAACGATCTTTGCCGGGATACCTAGAGCAGACGGGGCGTCAAAAAACTTCGATCGTATCGGCGTATCGAAACCGGCTTTATAGTCGACAAATATGTGGAGTGTGTCTTTCGTACATGTGAATA
>JAWNNP010003334.1:0-30531 GCA_035044805.1 Leucophenga maculata
GAAGTACGTGCATGAATTACTGCTACAGCTCTCCTGATCCTGGCCGTAGTGCTTCTTTTTCTTACTTTGCTTAAACTTAAATTCTTTTTCTTACTTTGCTTAAACATAAATTTGAACTGTGACTCGGCCGTCCTGACGTTGAGGATCGCCTGAGCCTCGTTGATACACTTCTTGTCACAATCTTATGTGTTTCATTTACATTTTGTTTACTTATTTGATTATTATTTATTTCTAGTTTCTTTGTGTCAGTTTTTTGTACATTTCCATTTGTTTCCTTATGTTTTAATTTCGTTTGTTTCTTTTCTTGATTACAATTTTCTCTTATATTCACATCATTTCTCTTTGTGTTTTGGCAACTATTACTTTTACTTTGTTTCTTATTTTCATTATTTATGCTATTGAACCAGGGTTTCATGTTGTGAACTGCCCATATACCTGAATATGGTATTTGTGTGTGTTGAAAATTTTCCACATCTTCGACTACATATCTATCATTGTTTAACACCTTTGACACTACATAGGGTCCTTTGAATTTAGGTTTGAGTTTGCTGGACTGTCCTGCTTGTGAGTCAAAATTTCTAATCATAACATAATCTCCTTTTTCATACTGTATTGGTACTTTTCTTTTTGCATCTATCTGATCTTTATTATAATTTTGAATCTTTTGTTGTGTTACTAAAGCTTTGCCTCTTATTTGATCCAAATTTTTTGATTCATCAACTTGGTTTTTGTCAACTACATTTTCTTTTAAACTGTCTATTACGTTCCCTTTTTGTTTTCTACAAAATAACATTACACTAGGATATTCATCAATACTTCTATTCTTTGTATTATTCATAACGAATTCTACTTCTATACTGATGTATATCATCTAAATATATCACTACATTTCCTTCATTTATCAAGTCCTCAAAAATTTTGTTTATGTATTTTTGAAATGTCGAAGGTGGGTTTCACAGGCCGAAAGGCATCCTCAAAAACTCAAATTGTCCTAACGGGGTAACAAACGACGTAAACTTTATCGAGTCTTCATGTATAAAAACATGGTGGAATCCATTTTTCAGGACTAGCTTTGAAAATAACTTCTTTCCTACTAATCTTTCAAGAAGATTATCAATTAACGGAATCGGATAATTGTCGCTTGCTGTAATCTTATTTAGCTTCCGGTAGTCCACACACATTCTTAGTTCACCTGTCTTTTTTTTCACTAGTACTATAGGTGAAGCGAGTTGTGATTTGCTTGGCCGTATAAACCCTTGTTTCGAATTTTCGTCTAAAATTTTCTCTAACTCTTTTCTCAGCATAGGACAATCTTCTTGGTGCACAACAAAAAGGTTTTTCATTTTCAACTATAATTTTCATTTCCCTTTTGATAGCTGGTTCAACAGGTCTGTTTGGAAATTCGTAATATTCGACAAAAAGTTTCGTAAACATTTGCTTATCTTTGTACTTTATCTGTTCTCCTAGTTTGTACGTTACTTTTCCAGTATCTGTAATATCAATTGTCATTAATTGCATTCCAAAATCATTTTCTTCAGTAAATTTTCTAACATTTTTTCCAGTGACATTTGATTTATCTTTTAATTTACTTATCTTTGCATTTTCATTAACATTTCTTTTCTTTTCACATTCTTTGTCATTGTTTTTTATTACTTTGTCTTTGATATTTTTGTTATTTATACTTTGTTGTGACTTTGTTATATTTTCTCTACTTTGCTCTACTACTTCTAAAACTACCAATTTCAATTTGCTCGCCTTTAAAAAATCTCTACCTAGTATCATAGGGTGCTTCATAGGCTCATCTTCCACAATCAATATATCATTTTTAACATTTTTATTTTACATTTTAATGAAACAAACAGTTTTTCCAATAACTTCTAGTTTACTATTATTAATTCCAAAGTAATTTTTATCTAAAGTAATTTTTTGTATCGTCACTTCGCTTGGTAAGGCAGATTTTTTCATGAATGAGATTGGGCTTCCTGAATCTAGTAAGCACTCTATGGAAAAACATTTGTTAATAATCTTTTCAAAACTTATATTAAAATATCTTACGTAATTTGATTCATCGGCTTCTTCTTTCTTGATGGTCTTGATTGAAGTGTCCTCCTTCTTTGGTTTTTTGTAGCTCATGCAGTCTCTTGCTAGATATCCTAGCACAACACACGCATAACAGGCATCCTCTGCACGAACAGGCTTGCGGCAGTCAACTGCCAGATGACCAAAGCTGTGGCAGTTGTAGCACTTTCTGGACTGCCGATCCAAATTTCCACCACTTGTCATTTTAGCACCAACCCGCTGGTCCGGGGTCAGAGCACTCTTTGTCGCACGAGATAGGATCTCCACACTTTGAAATGCTCGTAATACAGCCGTCGGTGAAACAAAGCATTGTAGTCTCGCAACATTTCTTATTTGCAAATCTGATATTCCGTCAATCAAATAGTTCACCAACTCATCATCATTAATTTTAATTTTTGCAGCCAGCGTCATTTTTTCATTATAATACGTTACAAATTTCTCGCCTGCAATCCATTTGCGTCTCTCAAACTTTTTGCGAAATTCAACAATATTTTCTTTGGCTCCGAACATTAGTTTAAGTTGTTCCAACATGTTGTCTATGTTGCTCGTTAGTGACAACATGTTTGACATCAGCCATGCACTTGCACTGCCCACCAACCGCATGCAAAGTATTGCACTCATGTCGTCGTCGCTTACTTTGAATGGTGTTCTTATATTATTCAAACGTAACAGCCACTCGCCTATTTCACTCTCACTATTATATTCTGGTATTAGTTCTTTGACTGTAGTCAATGGCATTGTTGCTTTGTTTTGCAATTTCTCATTTTCGCTGCGCAGTTCGGCGATTGTGTGTAACAATGCTTCCATCTCGCTCGCACTTACTTGCATATTGCGATCGCTGTATGAGTTTCTTTTGCTGCCGCTAGCGTCATCGTTGTCTGCGTCGCAGCATACCACTTTGTTGCATTGGCTTTGGCACGCTTCTTTGTCTTTTTGTAACGTCTTTTTGCGTTCGTTTCATCCTCTTCGTTGTTTACTATATCAATGGAATTTTTCATTTCATTGTCATCTACTTTGTCGTTTGCTGCATCTTCACCACGTCTCTCCACATTTGTCGCTACGTTGTTCTGCTCCTCTACATTGTTCGTTTCTTCGGTAAAATTTTCCATCGCAATATTACCTGTCTCTACATATGTCGCCTCGTCTCCTTGTACCTCTACGTTTTCTAATGTATCCATTTGAATCTGTATGACCGAACAATTGTTCAAACGTTTAATTACTTCACTTTTCGATCCGCTTGATTTTAACTTGTTTTTCACGCACAATTCTTTTAGTGTTAGAATTTGTTTAGGTCTTTCTCGAACATTTGTTTTTTAATTTTGCTTTTAATAGATATCTATATATATGTATATGTATATACCGGCGTGTTTTCAACCAATTCTGAACTGAAGTACGGGTTCACTTTGCGCGAGCTCAGAATAGACTGACTCGCTCTTTTATTGCACAATTCGTATATACACTAGCGCTGCTGAGAACACACTCTCAGCAGCTCATTGCACAGTGGGCTTAGCCTATATTAATCACTACTTTTACTGCTATCTTAGCATGAATTACTGCTACAGTAGTTGTAAATATTAAATAATAATAATAATAACATTGATGTTTCAATGACGGATGTCTTATTACTCCGGTGCAATGCTCTCCATAACAAAGTGCAAACTTTTGCATGTATGCAGGAAAAAACCATGTCGTTTTAATCTGATTTGCTCTCTATCTATATTAGACGTATTTTCCCTAAAAATTCTTGGAATTACCATTTACTCCAAAAATACCTGGTCTGATCATATTTCAAGGCTTCTTTCATCCCTTTCTAGTAGACTCAACATAATAAAATGTCTCTCTAATAACAAATTTGATTGCAATCATCTTATCGTTGTTTCTGCCGTAAATCTACTGATTATGTTTAAAATTAACTACGGATTATATATTTACGAAAAGTGTTTAGTATCTCAATCCTATAAAATCAAACTTTTATATCATTTCGCTAAACGCTTCGCTCTTGGCGCCTTCAGGACCACACCTATTAATAATCATCTATTTGAGCTCAAAATCATGCCTCTTGAAATTAGGAGAGACTTTATTCTACAATTCTCCCAACCCTAAATACTTTCTTCCTTACAACGCGCATTTCAACTTATCAACGAGCTCAGCTAGCCAACAAATCAAATCCCTAGCATTAATATCAAAATTCCGTCATGAATGGAAAGAACAATTGTTAATACTAGTCTTCACGACTACAATAAGTCTTAAACTATACCTGTAATGTAGTTTCTTCCACTAAAAGATAATTAACCTTACTACAGCTTTATTTATGCTTATGATTCAAAATATGGGTTTTCTACAGCTTTTAGTATCGTTACTAGCAGCTGCTATAAATCATTCCCACTCCCTTACTATTCTTCTATCCTTTCAGCAGAAATAATAGCTATATACAATGCAGTTTTGTTAGCAATTCGATAACTGTTTTGCAATTTGCACGGATTCCTTATATGCTATAAATGTCATCAGAAACCCTTTAAATCATTAATTTTATCCTTTACAAATAAGACAAATACTCACTGAGTTCATGCCTCGAATCCAAATAATATGTCATTGAAATATACAAGCCACTAAACGATAAAGCAAAATGAGCTTTTAAATATCCTTTAGTCTAGCACGATAACCGGAACATTAAAGACATATTCAAACAGATTAAACTTAATTTCACAAACAAACAGAATAAAACTATATTCTCAACCAACCCTCACTATCAATCAAACAATTTATTAAAGAACACAATTTACAATTACCTTGGACTTCTCCGTTCTGAACTATCCAAAATTATTCGCCTTCGCTTGGGCCATACAAATCTGACACACAAAATTGTGCCAATTCTGTATTTCGAACACACCTCTTTCAGTCAAACACATCCTTGTTGACTGTCAGAGCTTTTGAAGACACAGAAGTAAATACTTGTATTATGATGAAGCAATTAATTTAATCTTAAACGCCACCAACAATAACATAGCTAAAGTTATAGAATTCCTAAAAGCATCTAAAATTTTAAACGATTTATAACGAAACAAAATTAAATTATTAAAAATTGACTACATAAAACCATTAACCTGTACATATGTAAATATCATTGAAAATAAGAATTAATCATTAGTCTCTCTTATATTTAAATTGTTCAAATATATCATAAATTGTATCTTATAGCAATTTTAAAGCTACGTCTCTATAGCTTTAGTTTCAGATTTAAATGTAATTTTAATTATATATATTAAAATTAAATTTGTAGTGTTGTAAGCCATAATAATATAAGTTTAGAGGTATGCAGGTTTGTAGGCAAATAAAACTGTGTAATAAGGATTTAGGGTATAATATAAGAAGTTTTGTAGGAATATAAGCTATTAGTTTATATGTAAAAAAAATCATTAGATTACAAGTTAAAACAAACATTAGAATATAAGTTAGTGAAACATTATAATCAAAACAATAAACACATCAGGGCATAATAATAACAAACAGAGCAAAATATATACTTATAACACGCACAACAACAATAAACATACAAAGTACCAACAAAAGCACCGCAACCAACAACAAACACAAAAGTTAAAACAATAGTAACAGAAGCAACAACAACAGACACAATAGCGAAAATAATAATCACAGTAGAAACAACAAGCAGATTAACGAAAGCACAAAGCATAAACAAACACCGCAGCGATAATAACAACAAGCTACACAAAGAAAGCACAAAGCACAATAATAATGCCAACCAAAGCACAGCAACCACGGCCACTACGAACATAACGGCAAGAACAATAGTCATAGTCATAGTCAACAAGCTGAACAACGAAAGCAGAGCAATAACAAACACAATAGCAATAACGATAGCGGCAGCAAGCAGAGCCATACTAGTTAGACAGAGAGAGGAATTATCGCAGTATTAAAAGCCGCAGAGCTATCGGCGATTTTCAGAACAGCAGATAAGCTAGTACATTTGAAGTTAGATTAATTAGTCCTCGACTGGCGAACTGACCAGTCACCTCCAGCGGGGCAGCAAAAGGAAGAGCACCAGCACCAAGTTAATTGTCAACTAATCCATATCACCGTATAGCTTGCAGTTGTAGTAAGTACCGTAGTTTGAGCACTGGCGGAATCGAGGTTCGTGTAGATATTAGCTTTGACAGAATCGAGGCGACCATGGATTGAGCACTGGTGGAATCGAGGTGGGTGTAGATATTAGCGCCGGCGGAATCGTGGCAACCATAGTTTGAGGACTGGCGGAATCGTAGTGCACGTATTATAGTAAAACATAGAGACATTTGGAGAAGGATACATGCCTACAGGATAGGGGCAAATAGAAAATATCAATAATATTAGTCCAAATTTATTTCCCGTAGCCGTAAGATCAAGTATAAGTATAAATAAACTGTATGAACAAATCCCTAACCATCTGAGTTTTATTTAGCTAGCAAAGTAGGTCTTGGTCTCAACATAATTAAATATATTTCTGTTGTGACGGACTGTGGCCTTACGCTGGCCATACCAAGCTGTGTATATATTAGCAAAGCAAAAGCTGGTCATCGATTTTCGATTACAAAAACTAACGTACTGAGGATTCATTGTTTACCGTTAGTTGTATTTGGCTGTGTATCTTGTGCGCATTGACACTATGTAGGTGTTTTGATTGTATAACAAGCTGTGAACCAAGCACCGCTTACGATAAGGTAGCTAGTTCAGCTGAAGTGACGTCGTCGCCGAATCTAGAGCTTTTGGTTGACTGGCCCCGCCGATGAACAAACAGCAGAAATAAATCACATATTTATTATTTCCAAACTACAGTTCCTTTAGGCTTAATTAATTTCTAAAGTTAGTCACTGTTGTTGAGTAGTAGGAAGAATATCGTAATTGCTCTTGTAATTGAAGGGGTGAATATCAGTCAAGACCTTTATGGTTTCGGATTGCATTCTTTCTAGATTAGTGAGCTATGTTGACACGTCCTAATTTCAACTAAATTACATGTACAAATTACGTTTCATTTAATATGTATTATTTTACAATCGAGAGCAAAAGAGGACTGTAATACTGCAAGAATTTCATATAAATATTATCTAACGATTATCTGCATACAAACTGGAGTGATATTCAACTGAAATTACACTAATTAACATAATTATTGTTTCCTGCTTAACTGTATAAAAAAATACCTAAATTAAAATAATTGATATTAATGATTACAAATTGATTTTACAAAAAAGTACTTGAATATAAACTAATCTGCCCTAACATTGTCCGCCCGTTGAAAGGACCAAGTCTGGTTATTTCAAATTAATTGTTGATTGGTAAAGGGGAACCCTTTTAGATAGGTCGACGTACTACTTCTTTGGTTGGAATGTCAACCCCACGACGCCAGAGACCCTACAACGCCAGAGACCCCACAAGTGTGGGTTGAAGTAGGTCACGCACTGATAGTGAGATGTGACACCTTGTTTTCTTCAATTTCTTGCTCTGGAAGCACGAGCAATGAGGATCCAATTGCCAAGTGCGCTGGTGCAAGCACTTCGCCGTCATTCGGGGCCTCTGTCATTGCAGTGAGAGATCTAGAATTAAGTATGGCTTCAACCGCGATCACCACTGTCTGCAGTTCTTCAAAAGTCAAATAAGGTTTGGTTATGGTAGGTTAGCTTAAGTAGGTCACGCGCTGGTAGTGCGTGAGATGTGACACCTTGTTTTCATTAAATTTTTGTTTTGGAAGCGCGAGCAATGAGGATCCAATTAACAAGTGCGCTGGTGTATGCGCTTAGCCGTCGTTCGGAGGCTCTGAGCTTCTTCATCGATTGATGCATCCCACCAAAAATGTGGAGTACGGGGTGGTACGAAACGAAACTAAGAGCTTCTTATGTGCTGGTCATCGATTTTCGATTACAAAAGTTGTTTTAAGTCGTCAAGTTTGCTGAAATATGCCACGGCGGCATATAAAAATTATTAGTAGACAGGTCCGAGATTAATTGTGCGTACACGGCATTGGTTGCAAAACATATGTCTACATATGTTTTATAAGGAGCTTTCCCACGTAAGCGATACGAAATAAAGAATTGACCACACGGATCTACGCGTAAACGTTCAACAGGAAATCATCCCATAATCTGCTGCTGAAGTCTGGACTTGTTGTGAAAGCAGTGGATGTAGCTCCTTACAATTTCTCCTCACCAATTCTCGAGCATTTACAATCCATACTTGAAGTCATAGTTTTCCGATTAGAGCTTTTGGTCCTGCATATAAATATTTCCCATGTTAATATTCGAGGAGTTTTTTTTTAAATAGCTGACTCTTGTGCAATAGTGCTGGAAACTTTGCTTCTTTGTTTATTGGCGCATATGAGAGTCGGCCTCCTTCAAGAAGCACGCTAAAAAATACTCAGTTTTTGCAAATCAGGAGCTTATACTTGATGTTTGATAAGCGAAATTGTGCGAAAAAATGGTTCCTGCCGCTCGATTGCAGAAACAAGCTCTATATAAGCAAATCTGATGTCCTTTTTCGGAGAGACATGATTAAAAGCTCATATTAAATATGACATTACTCATATCAATTTTTAATAGGTTAAGATACTTTCAATTATTTTGTCGATGAACGTTACCTTCACTGTTACTACATTTCAATACAACCATTTTGAGTTGCTCTAGTAGTTTCTTATCCAATGTTTCAGTAGATATGTGATGGGGCCATTTGGACTCTTCCAAATTGTTTGTGAAAGTTCATGCGCTTTACATCCGCGCGAAAGATATCCGCTGGATTTTGCTTGCTTGTTACATATTTCTATATTATACCAGATGATTTGTCTTCGCTACGAAACAGTTGAGTGTTGCCGAATGCATTAATATCCATTGCAAGACAATTCGTGAAACTGTTTGTTATTAAATTTTTCAAACATATGATTTATTTTGACCCAAGTGTTACACAGCAGCAAAGAAGCACTTAATTCTAAGCGTAGTAACGGCACAGCTTTTATTTGTGCAGCGTTCGACTTAGAAATAAACGCATAGTAATGAAATGTCCATTGATCATAGTGCGCAAGTAAAGACAGCATCCATATGCGTGTTGTGAAGCATATATAAAGCCATGAATTTCGCAGTCCAATTGTGGTGATTGTAATATTGTGATGGTTTTCAACTGCATCAAACAATTTTTTATTTTTATCCATAGGTTGTTTAGCTCTGATGGAAGACGATTGTCCTATCCTAAACAATGAATCCATAATTCTTGAACGAGTATTTTCGTTGTATGATTGGCAATTTATACCTGAAGCAAAATGTGTCCTAGCGTGGCTTTCACGATATTCCTAGCGCTTTTGTGATTTCATGATCATCTACTTTGACTTCTACTTCTTCGGTAGCACCCCGCCATTGCTCGTGGTTCCAATTCTAGTTCACCAGTTGCAAGCCTACTCTCGCCAATAAAGCTTTCACTTGTTTAACATTGCAGTGTAATTCTTGTACAAGAACGTAATCTGCGCCTGTGAGCAAGGCCGATGCCCAATTACATATCCTTACGCGATAGGGTATTGTTTCTCGTATATTTCAGCATTATACTTTATTGCTACAAATGTTGCGCACGATAACCCATAAGACAAAGTATTTAACTGAAAGAGTTGCAGGTTAGGAGATTGGGATTCGTTTGCAGAAGTTCACATTGTGAGGAAAGTTGTTGACTGCCATTCACTTGGGAATGGCCAACAATAATTCTTTTGCAAACAGTCGAAGCAGCTCATACGTATGTCCTTTGGGGCACACATCTCCTAGGTAGCCTCTGAACACCCGTTCAGAGTTGAGCTAACGTGAGAAGGTTAAAAAACACCCTTAATTAGGGGTTGGTGCACTGGGCTTGGGACCCAACACCGTAAACAATTAGTCTCCAACGAAAACAATAAGGAAGCCTCGGAAGGAGCCCTAAGATGACGACCCCCGCATACGATATCAGGACAATGAATTTCGGATATGTACCTGGAATGTCCAAACACTTGATTGGGATGGCGCAAATATCCAGCTAGTTGATGTCCTCGAAAAATACAAGGCTGAAATCACTGCAATTCGATAAATCCGGTGGATAGGACAAGGTTGTGGCACCTACTATAGCTGCCATGCGATGTACTGTGTTATACTTATATATAAAAAAAAAAAAAATTACAAAGCATACTTCAGTGCGTATAAGAGCTCATGAAAGTTTAGGATAATGTGTTAACGAAGTGCAAAACTGATGACCAAAACCGATAATCATTTGGGAAAGCTTGTATGAGAAATTGTAAGTAGTGCTTTTTACCAAAATTGATTGCAATTGTTTTTTGGTCAAACGATTGAAGTGCAGCGAGAGAAGTGCGTCATTCGGTAGTGGACGAACATATTTGAAACAGTAAAAATTGTTTTATATAGTTGCACGCAATAAACTAAATTAAATGCGGAAACCAAAATGCGAAAAAAGGAAAGCATTTCTGAAAAAAAAAACAAATTTTATCATGCGCGATCACCAACATCATTAAGGCACGAGGTGCATGCGCCGATTATCATACTTAAAATTATAAATCGCCTATATCGTCGTTTGCGCGGCATGTGCAGTAAATTTTGTTATATATATATATCAGACCAGAATGTATATCTAACTTATAAAGGTCCATCAAATGTGCAGTTAAGCTCGCAATATCTGACCGGCATAACCTATAAGGTTCAACACATAAACACGTGACGAGTAAAAGAAAAAAAGGGACAACGCCGTCGATTTTTTTTATATTTGAAAGAGTGGTGTATGCAGCGTGGTTTTCTTGAAGCGTAATGGTACCCTACCCTACAATGGTTAACCATACTGAAGCGTAAATATGTATAAAAATATATTTTGATTTATAAAAATCGAATGCTGTTCGCGAGCTCTGCTGCCTAATTTTATTGCTGAAATTGTTATCTATAGTTATTTTTTTTTTGTTTGTATGAAACTTGGTTAAGAAAACTAATTTAGTACAGTTTAAACGAGAAAGCGAAAAGGAAAGAATGTTTTATGGTTAAGTAAATGCAAAAGAGCCATCGAATGTAATCTCTTCTTATTTAGCATCAACCTGCACCAGCGGATCTTCGTGGAAGGCCTTCAACGACATTGCTGCAGGAAATAAAGCATAAAGTGTGCACCATATATTTGATTATTTCTTTTCCTTCTTAATGCTTAATTGTTTTATTTGATACTTAATCAATATACTTAATATGATACTTTTGAAATAAGGCTCTATTATATAAATGCTTTCTTCCCTTTCGCTTTCTGCTCAATTTTATCTATTACAAAAGAAAAATATCAATTTAAAGCCAAGGAAGAAAAAGAAAGAAAAATCGAATGCTGTTCGCGAGCTCTGCTGCCTAATTTTATTGCTGAAATTGTTATCTATAGTTATTTTTTTTTTGTTTGTATGAAACTTGGTTAAGAAAACTAATTTAGTACATTTTAAACGAGAAAGCGAAAAGGAAAGAATGTTTTATGGTTAAGTAAATGCAAAAGAGCCATCGAATGTAATCTCTTCTTATTTAGCATCAACCTGCACCAGCGGACCTTCGTGGAAGGCCTTCAACGACATTGCTGCAGGAAATAAAGCATAAAGTGTGCACCATATATTTGATTATTTCTTTTCCTTCTTAATGCTTAATTGTTTTATTTGATACTTAATCAATATACTTAATATGATATTTTTGAAATAAGGCTCTATTATATAAATGCTTTCTTCCCTTTCGCTTTCTGCTCAATTTTATCTATTACAAAAGAAAAATATCAATTTAAAGCCAAGGAAGAAAAAGAAAGAAAAATCGAATGCTGTTCGCGAGCTCTGCTGCCTAATTTTATTGCTGAAATTGTTATCTATAGTTATTTTTTTTTTGTTTGTATGAAACTTGGTTAAGAAAACTAATTTAGTACAGTTTAAACGAGAAAGCGAAAAGGAAAGAATGTTTTATGGTTAAGTAAATGCAAAAGTGCCATCGAATGTAATCTCTTCTTATTTAGCATCAACCTGCACCAGCGGATCTTCGTGGAAGGCCTTCAACGACATTGCTGCAGGAAATAAAGCATAAAGTGTGCACCATATATTTGATTATTTCTTTTCCGTCTTAATGCTTAATTGTTTTATTTGATACTTAATCAATATACTTAATATGATATTTTTGAAATAAGGCTCTATTATATAAATGCTTTCTTCCTTTTCGCTTTCTACTCAATTTTATCTATTACAAAAGAAAAATATCAATTTAAAGCCAAGGAAGAAAAAGAAAGAAAAAGCTATTTTTAGATAAGAAGATAATAAGAATTGTTTATCCCAATTTAATTTTTGTATAATAATCAATATCGTAAATTTTGAATTATGTTTAAAATATCAATGAATTTTACACACTATAATTAAACTATATATATATGAATTATAAAATGATATGGTAGATTCTTTAATTTGGTCTGAAATTTAGCAGTCGTCAACTCTGTTAAAGGGATTTTTCATATAATCTGCGAGAATCACGGTTGGGTGGGTGAAGAGCTGCCACATAATTTGCAAGTGCAGTAGGTAGGACCACTAAGTTGAAGGTTGCTTGATGGCTTATTAGTTCTTTGTGTGTGACATTTTTTTTTGATTTTTTTGCAAGTGGCATAACATGCTTTACACTGACACTTGCTTGTATCGTGTGTACATTTTTTTTTCTGATTATTCCCTTTTGGTTCTTCGAATTGGGATATAAAGCTTGATGGTTCACCACGATTATCGGTGGAGAATTTTATTTATCGGATAGAATGTCAGGTTACGGATACATTTGGTGGTGATTTCAATCTTCTATGCGAGCATATTCAAAGTCTCTTTTTAAAAGACGCTAAAGATTGGTATTGGCAATACCGTCGATCAGTTGAAAAGGTAAATTGGGCTGAACTACGCAAAGCGCTGAGAACTAATTTCCAAGAATATCGATCAGACACTGATATCAAGGAAGCAATGCGTGCAAGGAAACAATGCCTTAATGAATCATTTGATGAATACAAAAACGCTGTTTTAAAAATTTCAGAGAATCTGACAGGTTTAATTTCTGAGACAGAGCTGGTTGAAATAATTCAGCAAGGGCTTTGACCACAGATAAGACAACAATTGCTGTATGTGCAAATAAATACTTTAGCTCAATTACGAGTTCTTTGTCAGAAAGGTGAAAAATTAGTGCAAAATTAGTATGTTGGAACTGCAGACAAGATGGTCATAGATTTATGGACTGTGTAGAACGTAGGACAGTATTTTGTTGTGGCTGTGGTGCTGCGGATATTTATAAGCCATCCTGCAAATTTTGTAATTCGGGAAACGACAAGACGGGCGAGAGTCTGAAGTCAAACTCTCGTCAGAATCCTTAATGACTTATGTACCTAATTCAAATGATTCTGATGTACAGTCAAAAATTCAAGGTTTTAATCAGAATCCATTTAAACCAATTCTTTGTAATATAGCTCCTCTTATGAAAAGAATTAAGATTGTTAAGTAAGAAATTATGATATCATTAAATATCCAGTAATAAATGAATTAATTGCTCGTGGAGTTACTCTGACACGATCAGCTCAAAGATGTAAAGGATTTTGGGACCGAATTAAATACTCACGCAAAATTATTGTGTCATCTATTTATGCCTTGAGGAATTCTAAAAGCGATTTTCGTCCTTATGCAGAAATTGGATTATTGGGAGGAAAATATTTAGATTTGTTGGATAGTGGCTCTCAGGTGTCCTGTATACGAAATAAATTGGCTGAACACATCATGAAAAATAAGCAGAACATTGTCGTTCAGCATAAAACTATTATTCGAACTGCTGATGGCAAAGAACAAATTGTTTTCGGAGAAGTCAGTCTCAAAATCAATTATAAAAATGTCTCTCAAGAAATTAACTTTATTGTAGTACCAAGCCTATCGCAAAATCTAATTCTAGGAGCTGATTTTTGGTCAAAATTCCAAATTGCTCCAAATTTAATTTCCTCAATAGATTGTGATGATGAATTAGATAGCCCATCTGATAGGAACATGCACAATTTGTCGCCTGCAGATATTTTTCCATCCTTTGAGAAAGAAGGTTTAGGGAAAACGTCGCTTATTGAGCATAACATTGAGCTTGAATCAGATGCAAAACCTGTGAAGCAAAGATATTTCCCTATCTCTCCAGCTGTTGAAAAGCTAGTGCACAAGGAAATAGATGAAATGATAAAGCTAGGAGTCATTGAGGAAGCCCCTAATAGTCCTTGGTCGAGCCCAATAGTCCTAGTGCGCAAACCCTATAAAGAACGACTTTGCTTAGACTCAAGAAAAGTGAACAGCGTGACAATTAAAGACGCTTATCCTTTACCACACATCGAAGGTAGACTGTGCCGTTTACAAAAAGCGGAATACATTTCCTCACTTGACTTGCGTCGGGCATTTTGGCAAATACCTTTGTCAGATAAGTGTCGCGGTTTGACTTGTTTTACTGTTCCAAATATGCCGCTATACCGATACCGTGTAATGCCGTTCGGTTTATGCAATGCGCCTCAAGCGTTATGTAGGTTAATGGATCAAGTTATTCCAGCACAGCTAAGAGAGAGTGTGTTTGTATACCTAGACGATTTGTTAATCGTGTCAGAGTCGCTAGATAAACACTTAGAGGTTTTAGCAGATGTTGCCAATTGTTTGAGGAAAGCACAATTAACATTGAAAAGAGCAAATTTTGTCCCACAGAGGTTAAGTACCTGGGTTATATAGTTGGTAACGGAACTTTAAAAACCGATCCTGATAAAATAGCATCCGTTCAAAATTATCCAAAACCAGTGACTGTGAAGCAACTTAAGAGATTTCTTGGAATGTCAGATTGGTACAGGAGATTTATCCCTAACTATGCAGCAGCTACTGCTCCTTTAACTGAAATGTTTTCCAAACGGAAGAACTTTGAATGGGCAGATGTATCAGATCAGTCGTTTAATCTATTAAAAAAAACTTTTAGCGACAGCTCCAGTACTGGTTAATCCAGATTATTCTAAGCCGTTCATAATACAGTGTGATGCAAGTAAGCTTGGTGTAGGTGCTGTTTTGGCACAATTAAATAGTGAAGGCATAGAAGTACCGGTTGCATACTTTTCAAAGAAAAGCCGAAAGAAATTAGAGTATAACGGAACTGGAGTGTGTGGCTGCAATTTTGGCTCTTAAGAAATTACGTGCCTATGTTGAAGGTCAAGACTTCAAGATAGTGACAGATCATGCTAGCCTGAAGTGGTTGATGAATCAGAGTGATTTGAGTGGTAGACTAGCAAGATGGTCTTTAATATTGCAGGGTTTTCGATTCAAAATTGAGCATCGACGTGGTTCACTGAACATAGTGCCAGATGCGTTATCGAGACAAAATTTTGAAGATGAATTATGCGAATTAGAAATTTGTGCCACTGTCGATCCGACCAGTCATTTAATAGCCCCGAATGCGTACAAATTTAAGAAAATCTGTCGAAGTTGCCCGATTTACAGCTCGTAGACAATAAAATTTATAAACGGTCCCAATTTGCTAAAGGTGATATTGTAAGTGAGATGTCAAATTGGAAACTTTGGATACCCAAAGACCTTACCCAGAAAGTGCTATCCAATATACATGCTCCGCAAAATAAGTGTCATGGAGGTTTCGCTGAGACATTGGAAAGACTACGTACAAATTTTAATTGGCCATCGATGATGGACGGATGCAAAGGAGTTCATAAGTAAGTGTGACATTTGTGGTCAATCAAACCCGACTGTTGACGCGTGAGATGCGTTCAAGCGTCCGATGCATGCGACATAAGACTTTTTTGTTTGAGTGGTTGCCTGCGCGCAACACTAAGTGCATTGGAAAGGTAAACCACTATTTTACGGTTTTTTTAGTTTAGTTTCTAATGCACTTTCTCTTACTATAAATAGCGGCCGCCATGTTAAGGCTCGCTCTCTTACAATTACGATCGGAACGGCGACAAACATCTTTTTGCAATAAAGCATTTTAAAACCATAAACGTTACGCAGTTGTTCCTTTTTTCAAACAAGTGAAGTGAAATATGCTGCCAAAAAAGGCATTAAAGTGATAAAGCAAATATCAACCCCATAACGATTAGACATTGGTCCTTCGAGCCATCAGAAAGGCTCTAAGTTTACAGTCCGCGAACTAAAAAACTAAAAGTTAAATCAGTGCAAAATTTAAATATTTTTTTTTTTGTTTAATAAAAACCGGAGAAAACATGCCGAAAGCTAAGCAACAAAAGTGCCAGAAGCAGCAGCAGAGAAATTAAAGCATTGTGAAAAAAAAATAAAAAGAAAAGAAATAGTTTTTAAAAAAAGGAAAAGTATATATTAAAAGGTGCAATACACGCACAAAGTTTTGTATATACATATATGTATATATGTATACATTTACAAAAGAAAAAATAAATATACAATACAAAAAATATAAAAGTGCACAATCAAATATATACATATATAGTTACCTACAGTGCCAAGTGCAAGTGAATATATAAAAAAAAGAAAACAGAAGCAAATGTGCATAAAAAAAAAAACATTTTTTTTTTTTATTATAAAGGACAAGTGCATGTGAAAAAGGAACAAAAAAAAAAAAACAGCGCAAAAGCTGAATTAATAAAAAAAAAAAACAGAACAAAAAAAAAATAAACAAATAAAAGCAACAAAAAAAAAAAAAGTGATAATATAAGGGCTAAAAGTGTTAAGTGCAGTTTTTAGTGCCAGCAACTATATTTTTTTTTTTGTGTTGCAACAACAAATAACGACAGCTCTTCCATCGGCGGCCACAGCGACAACAACAACAAATCACGCTCAAAAAGTAACAAAAAGAACGGTAAAGTTCCCCCAATTTTTTTTTTCTTTTTTGTTATCTTGCTACGATACGATTATATTTATACATACGTATAAAATATACCCTACAAAAGGAAAAAATATATAGAAACGGGGCTGTTTAAAACCGTATAAGATTTGGCAACGGTGTTTGGCGGTAACAGTGGAAGCGCATCGTAACTCCCGCGAAAGGAAAAAAATTACCGCACATATATTCTCATATATATATAAATCCATTGGAACTCCCGCGCAAAAAATTACCACACATATATATACTCATATATAAATATATACATATATGTATATTTAGATATATAAATCTATTAGAATTCCAGTAAAAAAATTTCCGTACATATATTCTCATATATATATAAATCCATTGGAACTCCCGCACAAAAATTACCGCAAATTTATGCTCATATGTATATATATATAAATCCATTGGAACTCCCGCGCAAAAAATTACAGCACATATATACTCATATATAAATATATATATGTATATATAGATATATAAATCTATCGGAACTCCCGTAAAAAAAAAAAAAAGAATTACCCTACATATATACTCATATAAAAATGTATATATATATATTTTTGCTTGTGTCTGAGTACGTTATAATACCCTACGCTTCCCCTCGTGCGTGGTATATACGACTCCAAGTATATTTTGGTTCCCTTGTTTTATTTGTTTTTAATATTTTTTTTCTCACAACATAATATCGAAGCTCGTTATAATACCCTACGCTTTCCCTATTGCGTGGTATATACGTATCCAAGTATAGGTTGGTACCCTCGTAATATTATATTTAATATCTCGTTATCTATAAGTTCGTTATAATACCCGCGTGGTATATACGATTAAAATTATAGTATAGCTTAATAAACTTTTGCATACCCTATAAAATTAATAAAAAAAAAATTTTTTTTATTTAAATTTCTCCTCAGATTTATAATACCTCTCGTACGCTATAGTGATTTTCTCTCTAAATAACTATAGCGTAGTACACTTTTGCATACCCTATAAAATTTATAAAAAAAAAAAAAAAAAATTTTATATAAATTTTTCCTCAGTTTTATAGAAATTTATAGTTTCTATAAAACCTCTCGTACGCTATAGTAATTTTCTCTCTAAATAACTATAGCGTAGTAAACTTGGCATACCCTATAAAATTAATAAAAAAAAAAATTTTTTATATAAATTTTTCCTCAGATTTATTGAAATTTATAGTTTCTATAATACCTCTCGTACGCTATAGTAAATTTCTCTCTAAATAACTATAGCGTAGTACACTTTGGCATACCCTATACAATTAATAAAAAAAGAAAATTTTTTATACATATATGAATTTTTTCTCAGATTTATAGAAATTTATAGTTTCCGTATCACTATGGCGTACCCCTCGTAAGCCATAGTGATTTTCTCTCTAAATAACTATAGTGTAGTACACTTTTGCATACCCTATAAAATTTATTAAAAAAAAAGAAAATTTTTTATATATAAATTTTCCTCAGATTTATAGAAATTTATAGTTTCTATAACATCTCTCGTACGCTTTAGTAATTTTCTCTCTAAATAACTATAGCGTAGTACACTTTTGCATACCCTATAAAATTTATAAAAAAAAAATTTTTTTGTTATATAAATTTTCCTCAGATTTATAGAAATTTATTTTTTCTATAATATCTCTCGTACGCTATAGTAATTTTCTCTCTAAATAACTATAGCGTAGTACACTTTTGCATACCCTTTAAAATTTATAACGTAGTACACTTTTGCATACCCTTTAAAATTTATAAAAAAAAAAAAAAAAATTATTATAAATAAAATTTCCTCAGATTTATAGAAATTTATTTTTTTGATAAAATCTCTCGTACGCTGTAGTAATTTTTTCTCTAAATAACTAAAGCGTAGTACACGTAATACCCTTTAAAATTTAAAAAATATTTTATTAAATTTTCTATAGATTTATAGAATATTTTGACAAAAGTTATAAAGTGGTGTGAAATAAATTTCTCGAACTTTCAAGTTTATTTTCTGTTAGAATTTTGTCTCCATAAATTCTACTGTTAAATAATATATAATATATATATAATATAGATGTGTTCAAGCGTCCAATGCATGCGACATAAGACTTTTTTGTTTGAGTGGTTGCCTGCGCGCAACACTAAGTGCATTGGAAAGGAAAACCACTATTTTACGGTTTAGTCCTTTCCAATGCACTTTCTCTTACTTTAAATAGCGGCCGCCATGTTAAGGCTCGCTCTCTTACAATTACGATCGGAACGGCGACAAACATCTTTTTGCAATAAAGCATTTTAAAACCATAAACGTTACGCAGTAGTTTCTTTTTTCAAACAAGTGAAGTGAAATTTGCTGCCCAAAAAGGCATTAAAGTGATAAAGCAAATATCAACCCCATAACGATTAAACAATATTATTGAGGCCACCAAAGATAGCTCAGTTTGAAGTTCATAGACTCTTTCAAAAACTTTACATCGATGTGTTAGGACCATATCCGAGATTTAAAAAGAAATATGTAGGTATTCTAGTAGTGCTTGATCACATGACAAAATTTCCCTTACTGAAAGAAATAAGGAAATTTACTGCGTCAGTAATTTGTGATTATCTTAAAGACAGTGTGTTTTCCATATTTGGTACGCCTGAATGCATATTATCGGATAATGGCACTCATACGGGTCTGAGTGATCGTAATCTTTCCTCATTTGTAGATGGGTCTTCAATGTTTATATGTTGGGTTATGCACAATGGTCTGTGTGATCACAACTTTCCGTCTTTAGATTTTAGTAACTTTATATTAATATATGTATATTGTTTTAAGTAATTAGTTTTCAATAACTGTTTTGTCATGTAGTTGCTATTATTAATAAATAAATAAAAAATAAAAAAATAAATAATTTTTCCCAAAAAAACTGCAAAAAAACCATAGTGCAGTGATCAAATATTCACATTTCGCCAAATCTTGGAAAACACCCGTGAGTTTAACAAAGACACACACCATCTATTTGTCGACTATAAAGCCGCTTTCGACACGCCAATACGATCGAAGTTTTTCGACGCCTGGTCTGTCTGTCGTGTCAAAAATTTTCCGTTTTTGAATAATACCGCTATCACACACACAAAGCGTTGTCAGGGTGGGGAAAAACCTCTCCGACCCCTTTGATACCAAGAGAGGTTTCAGGCAGGATCCTGCGCTTTCGTTCGATTTTTTCAATCTGCTGATGGAATACATCCTACGCGAGTGGCCGCACATACAGAATACATCGGGCTCCATCGTCAAAAAGGAAGCGATGCTGCTCGCTTACCCCAATGATATTGATATCATCGGTACGCAGGTGAGGAGATTGAAAAACAGTCTCGGCTCATGGGTCTAGCGAACTTGGTGTCTTCGTCTATCTTGGATCCGAAAAAACCAGCAACAACAAAGTAAGCCTGGAGATCAGGCGAAGAATCACGCGATTGAGTCAGATGAGAGCGTTGGAAGTCTTTGAGCGGAAGATTCTCCGCAGGATTTTTGGTCCTGTTAGAGTCGACGACGAGTTTAAGGCCCGTATGAATCGCGAGCTGTACGTGCTATTCTATGAGGTTGACATAGTCCAGTGCATAAAATTTCAGCGGCTGCACTGGGCTGGGCACCTCATTTTAATGGATGAAAGTGCTCCAGCACGCATGGGAGGCTTAAACTTGATTGATGGACGCCGAAATAGAGGACGAGTTGGAATGACTAGGAATGGATAGATCTCTCCGTACTTAGTATTCAAAACGGCTGTCGCCAGGGCGCTCAAGATTATGGAGGCTGGCGCGCCTTCCTAGATGCGGCCATGACCGGAAGACGGTTGACGGCTATTAAAGTAAGTAAGTAATTTGATTTAGACTCGGCCATGTAGCGTTTGGGATGTTGAGGTAATGATATTTGGACGTTCTCATCTTTAGCATCATTGTCTTTCTTTTCCGTCGGGGAGTGCGCACAAAGCAGGCTTACATTAAAATATTTCGGCTTGAACCTAGAGACTGGCTTCTCCTACTCACCACGAATTACATTTATTCGTGCTTACTCGCTGTTATGACACGACCTTAGGAATACCTCTCGATTGAAGATTCGCTAAAACTGGCGTTGATTTGCAGGAAGGAAGAACCAAAAGGGAATAATCAGAAAAAAAATACAATTCAGCACTACCCACTACGTGTGCACCTGGCATGTCCCGTAGCTTCAGCCATTTTATTGTGGATTCGAAATCTAGTGGGAAGGCTGTGCAAATCGCCATCGACCGTTTTCATAATGTATAAAAGAAAAAAAAAATGTACACACGATACAAGCAAGTGTCAGTGTAAAGCATGTTATGCCACTTGCAAAAAAATCAAAAAAAAGTGTCACACACAAAGAACTAATAAGCCATCAAGCAACCTTAAACTTAGTGGTCCAACCTACTGCACTTGCAAATTATGTGGCAGCTCTTCACCCACCCAACCGTGATTCTCGCAGATTATATGAAGAATCCCTTTAACACAGTTGACGACTGCTAAATTTCAGACCAAATTAAATAATCTACCATATCATTTTATAATTCATATATATATAGTTTAATTATAGTGTGTAAAATTCATTGATATTTTAAACATAATTCAAAATTTACGATATTGATTATTATACAGAAATTAAATTGGGATCAACAATTAATTTGAAATAACCAGACTAGGTCCTTTCAACGGGCGGACAATGTTAGGGCAGATTAGTTTATATTCAAGTACTTTTTTGTAAAATCAATTTGTAATCATTAATATCAATTATTTTAATTTAGGTATTTTTTTATACAGTTAAGCAGGAAACAATAATTATGTTAATTAGTGTAATTTCAGTTGAATATCACTCCAGTTTGTATGCAGATAATCGTTAGATAATATTTATATGAAATTCTTGCAGTATTACAGTCCTCTTTTGCTCTCGATTGTAAAATAATACATATTAAATGAAACGTAATTTGTACATGTAATTTAGTTGAAATTAGGACGTGTCAACATAGCTCACTAATCTAGAAAGAATGCAATCCGAAACCATAAAGGTCTTGACTGATATTCACCCCTTCAATTACAAGAGCAATTACGATATTCTTCCTACTACTCAACAACAGTGACTAACTTTAGAAATTAATTAAGCCTGTTTGTTCATCGGCGGGGCCAGTCAACCAAAAGCTCTAGATTCGGCGACGACGTCACTTCAGCTGAACTAGCTACCTTATCGTAAGCGGTGCTTGGTTCACAGCTTGTTATACAATCAAAACACCTACATAGTGTCAATGCGCACAAGATACTCAGCCAAATACAACTAACGGTAAACAAAGAATCCTCAGTACGTTAGTTTTTGTAATCGAAAATCGATGACCAGCTTTTGCTTTGCTAATGTATACACAGCTTGGTATGGCCAGCGTAAGGCCACAGTCCGTCACAACAGAAATATATTTAATTATGTTGAGACCAAGACCTACTTTGCTAGCTAAATAAAACTCAGATGGTTAGGGATTTGTTCATACAGTTTATTTATACTTATACTTGATCTTACGGCTACGGGAAATAAATTTGGACTAATATTATTGATATTTTCTATTTGCCCCTATCCTGTAGGCATGTATCCTTCTCCAAATGTCTCTATGTTTTACTATAATACGTGCACTACGATTCCGCCAGTCCTCAAACTATGGTTGCCACGATTCCGCCGGCGCTAATATCTACACCCACCTCGATTCCACCAGTGCTCAATCCATGGTCGCCTCGATTCTGTCAAAGCTAATATCTACACGAACCTCGATTCCGCCAGTGCTCAAACTACGGTACTTACTACAACTGCAAGCTATACGGTGATATGGATTAGTTGACAATTAACTTGGTGCTGGTGCTCTTCCTTTTGCTGCCCCGCTGGAGGTGACTGGTCAGTTCGCCAGTCGAGGACTAATTAATCTAACTTCAAATGTACTAGCTTATCTGCTGTTCTGAAAATCGCCGATAGCTCTGCGGCTTTTAATACTGCGATAATTCCTCTCTCTGTCTAACTAGTATGGCTCTGCTTGCTGCCGCTATCGGTATTGCTATTGTGTTTGTTATTGCTCTGCTTTCGTTGTTCAGCTTGTTGACTATGACTATGACTATTGTTCTTGCCGTTATGTTCGTAGTGGCCGTGGTTGCTGTGCTTTGGTTGGCATTATTATTGTGCTTTGTGCTTTCTTTGTGTAGCTTGTTGTTATTATCGCTGCGGTGTTTGTTTATGCTTTGTGCTTTCGTTAATCTGCTTGTTGTTGTTTCTACTGTGATTAGTATTTTCGCTATTGTGTCTGTTGTTGTTGCTTCTGTTACTATTGTTTTAACTTTTGTGTTTGTTGTTGGTTGCGGTGCTTTTGTTGGTACTTTGTATGTTTATTGTTGTTGTGCGTGTTATAAGTATATATTTTGCTCTGTTTGTTATTATTATGCCCTGATGTGTTTATTGTTTTGATTATAATGTTTCACTAACTTATATTCTAATGTTTGTTTTAACTTGTAATCTAATGATTTTTTTACATATAAACTAATGGCTTATATTCCTACAAAACTTCTTATATTATACCCTAAATCCTTATTACACAGTTTTATTTGCCTACAAACCTGCATACCTCTAAACTTATATTATTATGGCTTACAACACTACAAATTTAATTTTAATATATATAATTAAAATTACATTTAAATCTGAAACTAAAGCTATAGAGACGTAGCTTTAAAATTGCTATAAGATACAATTTATGATATATTTGAACAATTTAAATATAAGAGAGACTAATG
This sequence comes from Leucophenga maculata, assembly GCA_035044805.1. NCBI lineage: Eukaryota > Metazoa > Arthropoda > Insecta > Diptera > Drosophilidae > Leucophenga > Leucophenga maculata. The sequence goes on from JAWNNP010003334.1 coordinate 23,768, forward strand.
ATTAATTCTTATTTTCAATGATATTTACATATGTACAGGTTAATGGTTTTATGTAGTCAATTTTTAATAATTTAATTTTGTTTCGTTATAAATCGTTTAAAATTTTAGATGCTTTTAGGAATTCTATAACTTTAGCTATGTTATTGTTGGTGGCGTTAAAGATTAAATTAATTGCTTCATCATAATACAAGTATTTACTTCTGTGTCTTCAAAAGCTCTGACAGTCAACAAGGATGTGTTTGACTGAAAGAGGTGTGTTCGAAATACAGAATTGGCACAATTTTGTGAGTCAGATTTGTATGGCCCAAGCGAAGGCGAATAATTTTGGATAGTTCAGAACGGAGAAGTCCAAGGTAATTGTAAATTGTGTTCTTTAATAAATTGTTTGATTGATAGTGAGGGTTGGTTGAGAATATAGTTTTATTCTGTTTGTTTGTGAAATTAAGTTTAATCTGTTTGAATATGTCTTTAATGTTCCGGTTATCGTGCTAGACTAAAGGATATTTAAAAGCTCATTTTGCTTTATCGTTTAGTGGCTTGTATATTTCAATGACATATTATTTGGATTCGAGGCATGAACTCAGTGAGTATTTGTCTTATTTGTAAAGGATAAAATTAATGATTTAAAGGGTTTCTGATGACATTTATAGCATATAAGGAATCCGTGCAAATTGCAAAACAGTTATCGAATTGCTAACAAAACTGCATTGTATATAGCTATTATTTCTGCTGAAAGGATAGAAGAATAGTAAGGGAGTGGGAATGATTTATAGCAGCTGCTAGTAACGATACTAAAAGCTGTAGAAAACCCATATTTTGAATCATAAGCATAAATAAAACTGTAGTAAGGTTAATTATCTTTTAGTGGAAGAAACTACATTACCGGTATAGTTTAAGACTTATTGTAGTCGTGAAGACTAGTATTAACAATTGTTCTTTCCATTCATGACGGAATTTTGATATTAATGCTAGGGATTTGATTTGTTGGCTAGCTGAGCTCGTTGATAAGTTGAAATGCGCGTTGTAAGGAAGAAAGTATTTAGGGTTGGGAGAATTGTAGAATAAAGTCTCTCCTAATTTCAAGAGGCATGATTTTGAGCTCAAATAGATGATTATTAATAGGTGTGGTCCTGAAGGCGCCAAGAGCGAAGCGTTTAGCGAAATGATATAAAAGTTTGATTTTATAGGATTGAGATACTAAACACTTTTCGTAAATATATAATCCGTAGTTAATTTTGAACATAATCAGTAGATTTACGGCAGAAACAACGATAAGATGATTGCAATCAAATTTGTTATTAGAGAGACATTTTATTATGTTGAGTCTACTAGAAAGGGATGAAAGAAGCCTTAAAATATGATCAGACCAGGTATTTTTGGAGTTAATGGTAATTCCAAGAATTTTTAGGGAAAATACGTCTAATATAGATAGAGAGCAAATCAGATTAAAACGACATGGTTTTTTCCTGCATACATGCAAAAGTTTGCACTTTGTTATGGAGAGCATTGCACCGGAGTAATAAGACATCCGTCATTGAAACATCAATGTTATTATTATTATTATTTAATATTTACAACTACTGTAGCAGTAATTCATGCTAAGATAGCAGTAAAAGTAGTGATTAATATAGGCTAAGCCCACTGTGCAATGAGCTGCTGAGAGTGTGTTCTCAGCAGCGCTAGTGTATATACGAATTGTGCAATAAAAGAGCGAGTCAGTCTATTCTGAGCTCGCGCAAAGTGAACCCGTACTTCAGTTCAGAATTGGTTGAAAACACGCCGGTTATACATATACATATATATAGATATCTATTAAAAGCAAAATTAAAAAACAAATGTTCGAGAAAGACCTAAACAAATTCACACTAAAAGAATTGTGCGTGAAAAACAAGTTAAAATCAAGCGGATCGAAAAGTGAAGTAATTAAACGTTTGAACAATTGTTCGGTCATACAGATTCAAATGGATACATTAGAAAACGTAGAGGGACAAGGAGACGAGGCGACATATGTAGAGACAGGTAATATTGCGATGGAAAATTTTACCGAAGAAACGAACAATGTAGAGGAGCAGAACAACGTAGCGACAAATGTGGAGAGACGTGGTGAAGATGCAGCAAACGACAAAGTAGATGACAATGAAATGAAAAATTCCATTGATATAGTAAACAACGAAGAGGATGAAACGAACGCAAAAAGACGTTACAAAAAGACAAAGAAGCGTGCCAAAGCCAATGCAACAAAGTGGTATGCTGCGACGCAGACAACGATGACGCTAGCAACAGCAAAAGAAACTCAAACAGCGATCGCAATATGCAAGTAAGTGCAAGCGAGATGGAAGCGTTGTTACACACAATCGCCGAATTGCGCAGCGAAAATGAGAAATTGCAAAACAAAGCAACAATGCCATTGACTACAGTCAAAGAACTAATACCAGAATATAATGGTGAGAGCGAGATAGGCGAGTGGCTGTTACGTTTGAACAATGTTAGACAGCATTCAAAGTAAGCGACGACGACATGCGTGCAATACTTTGCATGCGGTTGGTGGGCAGCGCAAGTGCATGGCTGATGTCAAACATGTTGTCACTAACGAGCGACATAGACAACATGTTGGAACAACTAAAACTAATGTTCGGAGCCAAAGAAAATATTGTTGAAGTTCGAAAAAAGTTTGAGAGACGCAAATGGATTGCAGGCGAGAAATTTGTAACGTATTATAATGAAAAAATGACGCTGGCTGCAAAAATTTAAATGAATGATGATGAGTTGGTGAACTATTTGATTGACGGAATATCAGATTTGCAAATAAAAAATGTTGCGAGACTACAATGCTTTGTTTCACCGACGGCTGTATTACGAGCATTTCAAAGTGTGGAGATCCCAGTTCGTGCGACAAAGAGTGCTCTGACCCCGGACCAGCGGGTTGGTGCTAAAATGACAAGTGGTGGAAATTTGGATCGGCAGTCCAGAAAGTGCTACAACTGCCACAGCTTTGGTCATCTGGCAGCTGACTGCCGCAAGCCTGTTCGTGCAGAGGGTGCCTGTTATGCGTGTGGTGTGCTAGGACATCTAGCAAGAGACTGCGTGAACTACAGAAAACCGAAGAAGGAGGACACTTCAATCAAGACCATCAAGAAAGAAGAAGCCGATGAATCAAATTACGTAAGATATTTTAATATAAGTTTTGAAAAGATTATTAACAAATGTTTTTCCATAGAGTGCTTACTAGATTCAGGAAGCCCAATCTCATTCATGAAAAAATCTGCCTTACCAAGCGAAGTGGCGATACAAAAAATTACATTAGATAAAAATTACTTTGGAATTAATAATAGTAAACTAAAAGTTGTTGGAAAAACTGTTTGTTTCATTAAAATGTTAAATAAAAATGTTAAAAATGATATATTGATTGTGGAAGATGAGTCTATGAAGCACCCTATGATACTAGGTAGAGATTTTTTGAAGGCGAGCAAATTTAAATTGGTAGTTTTAGAAGTAGTAGAGCAAAGTGAGAAAATATAACAAAGTCACAACAAAGTATAAAAAACAACAATATCAAAGACAAAGTAATAAAAAACAAAGACAAAGAATATGAAAAGAAAAGAAATGTTAATGAAAAGGCAAAGATAAGTAAATTAAAAGAGAAATCGAATGTCATGGAAAAAATGTTAGAAAATTTACTGAAGAAAAAGATTTTGGAATGCAATTAATGGCAATTGATATTACAGATACTGGAAAAGTAACGTACAAACTAGGAGATCAGATAAAGTACAAAGATAAGCTAATGTTTACGAAACTTTTTGACGAATATTATGAATTTCCAAACAGACCTGTTGAACCAGCTATCAAAAGTGAAATGAAAATTATAGTTGAAAATGAAAAACCCTTTTGTTGTACACCAAGAAGATTGTCCTATGCTGAGAAAAAAGAGTTAGACAAAATTTTAGACGAAAATTCGAAACAAGGGCTTATACGGCCAAGCGAATCACAATTCGCTTCACCAATAGTACTAGTGACGAAAAAGACAGGTGAACTAAGAATGTGTGTGTACCGGAAGCTAAATAAGATTACAGCAAGAGACAATTATCCGATTCCGTTAATTGATGATCTTCTTGAAAGATTAGTAGGAAAGAAGTTATTTTCAAAGCTAGACCTGAAAAATGGATTCCACCATGTTTTTATACATGAAGACTCGATAAAGTTTACGTCGTTTGTTACCCCGTTAGGACAATTTGAGTTTTTGAGGATGCCTTTCGGCCTGCGAAACGCACCTTCGACATTTCAAAGATACATAAACAAAATTTTTGCGGAGCTGATAAAGGAAGGAAATGTAGTGATATATTTAGATGATATACTGATAGCAACAGAAAATGTAGAGGAACATTTTAGAATTTTAAAAGAAGTTTTTAAACGAATGGTAGAAAATAAGTTAGAGCTGCGTTTAGACAAATGTGAGTTTTTGTTACCTACGGTAAAGTATTTGGGATATTTAATAAATGGAGAGGGAATTAAAGCCGACGATAAAGGACTGGAAGCTGTACGCGTATTTCCAGTACCAACGAAAGTTCACGAAGTTCAAAGTTTTCTAGGGTTGTGCTCGTATTTTAGGCGATTCATAAAGGATTTTTCATTAATAGCGAAACCATTACATGACCTCACAAAAAAGGATAAAAAGTTTCAGTTTGGAAAAGAAGAAGTAGAAGCATTTAAATTGTTAAAATGTAAATTGTTAGAGGCACCTGTTTTATCGATTTATGATCCTAGGGATGAAACAGAGTTGCACACTGATGCAAGTGCTTTAGGTTATGGAGCTATATTGTTACAAAGAAAGAAAGATGGAAAGTTTCACCCCGTTTTTTATTTTTCAAAGCGTACAACAGATGCTGAGTCTAGATATGACAGTTTTAAATTAGAAACGTTGGCGATAATAAATGCACTAAAAAGATTCAGGGTTTATTTGCAAGGAATTAAATTCAAGATAGTAACGGATTGTAATTCACTACATTTAACATTAGACAAAAAAGAACTAAATCCTCAGATAGCAAGATGGGCACTCGAATTACAAAATTATGATTATCAGACGGAACATAGGGCGGGTACCAGAATGCAACATGTAGACGCTTTAAGTCGCGTTCACAATATACTCACAATAGAGACTAACACGTTTGAGGAAAATCTGGTGATTTGTCAAGGTAAAGATAAAAAATTAAATCAAATAAAAGAAAAGTTAACGAGAGTAGAAGACAAATTTTATGAAATGCGCAATGGAATTTTATATAAGAAAAAAGGTGAAAGATTATTGTTCTGCGTACCAGAACAAATGGAAGACAAAGTATTGTATAAATATCACGATGAAATGGGACATGTAGGCATGGATAAGGTTACAGATTTAATAAACAATAGTTATTGGTTTACAAACATAAGAAAAAAAGTTAGTACTCACATAAAAAATTGTCTGAAATGTATCGCGTTTTCAATAAACACAAATAAAAAAGAAGGGTTTGTTCATTCTATACCAAAAGGTACGGTACCTTTCGATGTCATCCACATTGATCATTACGGACCAATAAATAGCAAAAATTCGACGAAAAAGCATGTTTTAGTAGTGATAGATGCTTGTACAAAATACGTAAGACTTTACGCTACAAAGACCACAAGTTCACAAGAAGCTATAGTTGCACTTAGTGACTATTTTAAAGCTTATAGTCGTCCCAATAGTATAGTGTCGGATAGAGGAAGTTGTTTCACTTCCGATGATTTTGAAAATTTTTTAGAAACCAAAGGAGTAAATCATATCAAGGTAGCGACAGGTTCCCCCCAAGCCAACGGCCAGGTGGAAAGGGTGAATAGGGATCTAGGTACAATGTTAGCAAAACTGTTAGAGAAAAACGAACCATGGCATACAAAGTTGAGTGAAGTAGAATTCGTTATGAATAATACAAAGAATAGAAGTATTGATGAATATCCTAGTGTAATGTTGTTTGGTAGAAAACAAAAAGGGAACGTAATAGACAGTTTAAAAGAAAATGTAATAGACAAAAACCAAGTTGATGAATCAAGAAATTTGGAGCAAATAAGAGACAAAGCTTTAGTAACACAACAAAAGATTCAAAATTATAATAAAGATCAGATAGATGCAAAAAGAAAAGCACCAGTACAGTATAAAAAAGGAGATTATGTCATGATTAGAAATTTTGACTCACAAGCAGGACAGTCCAGCAAACTCAAACCTAAGTTCAAAGGACCCTATGTAGTGTCAAAGGTGTTAAACAATGATAGATATGTAGTCGAAGATGTGGAAAATTTTCAACACACACAAATACCATATTCAGGTATATGGGCAGTTCACAACATGAAACCCTGGTTCAATAGCATAAATAATGAAAATAGTAAACAAAGTAAAAGTAATAGTTGCCAAAACACAAACAGAAATGATGTAAATATAAAAGAAAATTGTAATCAAGGAAAGAGACAAACTGATTTAAAAAATAACGAAACAAATGATAATGTACAAAATAATGACACAAAGAAACTAGAAACAAATAATAATAAAATAAGTAAACAAAATGTAAATGAAACACATAAGATTGTGACAAGAAGTGTATCAACGAGGCTCAGGCGATCCTCAACGTCAGGACGGCCGAGTCACAGTTCAAATTTAAGTTTAAGCAAAGTAAGAAAAAGAATTTAAGTTTAAGTAAAATAAGAAAAGTAGCAATACGGCCAGGATCAGGAGAGCTGTAGCAGTAATTCATGCACGTACTTCG